>CM077292.1:1957500-2085000 GCA_039654925.1 Anguilla pacifica | reverse complement strand
GGGGTCTGTCCACCAGACACCTGTTAAATAGTGCTGGCTGTAGGATATATTATTGGAAAATATTCATTTGTATAAACAATTAAGAGTTAATCTTTACCAGTAATTACCTAGGTGGCTGTTACACGTACAATGTGCGTCTCTCAAATCTAGCTTGCTAGTGAAATTGTTGGTACGCAGTCAGTCAAGTTACATTTTTGTTCTATATGCAGCAAATTTCCCAAATGTTCCCTGAAAGTAATGTTCTATTTGGTCAATAGTAAGTGCCTTTTATGAGCACGAAAGCTACAGCTGAATTGTGCACTGTGACTATGGGTACAATTTTATGTGACTGGCAGGTAGCACCCCAGTTTTAAGCATTTGTAACTTTTTAGGCACTTTTTGTTAAAAAAATAAAAAAAATAAATCTGAGAGTGTTAGCTAATTGATAATTTTTTTTATAATCAACGTCCTGAAAATGTTAATGTTTTTTTCCCTTATTCCTAAACAAACTGAAAATTACCCTTAATAATAAAAGGTAACCTTGGTTGTGTATATGCTAGTGCTCGTGGTGAGATTCATTTTGTCAACAGATGCATTCCAAAAAACCATCGAAAAGTTTGGCAGAATCGACATTGTAAGCAACAATGCAGGGATCGTGGATGAGACTAACTGGGAGAAAATGGTGGAAGTAAATCTGGTAAAATATTTTTCATTTTTATTTTTAATCTTTTAAAATGAACAGCAGGGATGGATGTCTACTTGGGGGGGGGGGTGCGTTTTCTCGTTGTCTGCAGTAGAAATATGTATTACAATCAAGAAAAAGTGATGATCTAGTCAAAATGATGCCTGAAACAGATTATACTCATAATGTCAATATAGTGAATTTTCTATTTTACCCAATTGACCACAAATTATTAAAATAGAGTGATTCAGAATGTTGTGATATCATAGCCAGTATCAAGTGTTTTCACAGTGTAAATGTGTCTCTGACCATCACAGAAGCAGTGAGTATTAGCCTCCCTGATGCAGGTCCAAACGTGAGGCCTCACCTGTAACTCTAACCAGTGAGCTACCTTCGGTGTCTTTGTCACAGAATGGAGTGATTAGGGGCACCTATCTGGCCCTTCAGCACATGAAGAAGGGGAGTGGAGGAGGAGGAGAAGGAGGAGTAATAATTAACACATCTTCCATGGCAGGTAGTATCATCAGAATCGGCCTACGGCTTCTCTTTGCATTAATCTGTGTGCATGGGGACATCTTGCATAATTTCCTTTCTCTCTCACACACACACACCAGTTCAGTGTCAAAGTCCTCTAATCGAAAGACTGAAAAGGTGCTTCTCAGCTAAATGAAGACTGTTGGTATCCAGAATTTTTTTTTTTTTAAAGTACAATAGTATTCCTTTAGTAGTTACAAGTGTGAACTGCTGCTCTTCACATTGACATTGACATTGTTTCTTTTCCTTTAAATTTGAGACCTCATTTCTGTAAACAAGACCTGGGATGCTAATCCTAATATAATGCTAACGGTTGTTTTTTAATACGAGGGCTCCTGAGCACAAGCCGTTTTGTAGTAAAACTGGTTTCAGTTACAGGTTATGCAAGTTCATAAGTCACAAGAACGCCCAATTTAAGTCACAGGCTTCGGGGAATTTGAATGCTTGTGGTACGTGTGTAGTCTACAAGCCTACAAATAACCATGAGTTTGACTCACTATAATTTTAGAGGCCTGGTTGTGGATGAAGTTTAGCTAGGGTAATGCTATGGATTGTGGTCTCTGTTAAGTAATGAACTAATTTCATCCAGTCTGCTTGTGTTTAGACGACTGATCCTGGTTTATGTGCACACAGGGCTGGGTCCCCTCTTAACCTCTCCTGTCTACACAGCCAGCAAACATGGAGTAGTTGGGTTCACCAGGGCGATGGCAGTAAGTTCCTTCAGGAGGAAAATGGACGCCTGTATTCTGTGATACAGTTCTGGTCTCTCTTGGAGTTCCCTCTGTTCATACATTAGGAATTTATTCCCTCCCTGCCTTCCCAAACGCTGTTACTGCAGGTTGGAATGATTCTTAGGGCTTATTGCATGCACTGCATGCTTTAGATCTCCCCACAAATTTTCGATAATATTCAAGTCTGGGGACTGTGAAGGCCTTTTAAATGTAATCTTTCATTCCTTTGAGTAGTTCTTGATTGATTTTGAGGTATGTTTTGGATTGTCTTGTTGAAATGTTGGAACATTAGCGTCTAGGATTTGTTGACATTTGGTTGAATCCGCTCTTCCTTTCCATAACACTCACTAAGCTTAATAGTTCCACCTTCTTTCCTAACGTTGGCAAGATGCTCTTTTCTTAAAATGCTTCCCGTTTTTCTCCAAATGTGTCTTTGTTGGCTGTGGCTCAAGAGTTCAGTTTTTGATTCACCATAGTCCGCAGCACTTGTTTCATGCTAAAGTCTGGATCCTGCAGAAGTTAACTTTTCACTTGGTGATTCAATGAAACATGTTTGACCGGGGAAACCCAAGTGTTTGCACACCAGCGTCTGTGCAGCTGTTTGCGGCAAAAATAAATATTGGGGATTACCTACATTAGGGACTGATGATTTGCGTGCGTGTGTGTGTGCGTGCGTGCGTGTTTGTGTGTGTGTGTGCGTGCGTGCGTGCTTGTGTGTGTGCGTGCGTGCTTGTGTGTGTGTTTGTGTTTGTGTGCGTGTGTGTGTGCGTGCGTGCTTGTGTGTGTGCGTGTGCGTGCGTGCGTGCTTGTGTGTTTGTGTGCGTGCGCATGTGTGCGTGTGTGTGTCTGTTTGTGTTACAGGATGCCTCGAGGGCAAGTGGTTATGGCGTTAGGATCAACGCCTTCTGTCCCTCTTTTGTCAAAACTCCCATCCTCGATTTTATGACCAATGAAAAGGCAGCAGGACAGCTGAGCCATCTCCTGCATTTGTCCAATCAAATTGTAGCGAAGGCTGGCATGCTCGAGTGAGTTCCTCTCAAACTTCTGTCCATTTCATCAATTCAGTTGCTGCTTGGCACCTTAAACAGCATTATATCAGCTACATAACCCTGAAACAAAGCTCTCATACTTCCATTAAAGCCATAACTAACCTGTTTATTCAGTTCAGTTCAATTTTATCTTTGTAGTGCTTTTTACAGAGACACTGTCGAGATGCTTCAGAGCAGGGGTGTCCAATCTTATCTGGAAAGGGCCAGTGAGAGTACAGGTTTGTGTTTTAGCCCAACTCCACAGCACCTGACTCTAATGATCAAGGTCTTGATTGAAGACCATGATTTGTTAATTAGTTGAGTCAGGTGTTGTAATACTGGGTTAAAGCAAAAACCTGCACCCACACCGGCCCTTTTCGGGTAAGACTGGACGCACCTCCTTCACAGAAACAGGCAATGTCGATGTTGTACCCCCAAAAATCCAGCAGGTGAGGTAAAAGAAAAAAAACTTAGTGTGCTGTGAAAAAAAGTTTGTAGTACAGTGAATAATTGCATTTACAGATTGTATCAGTTTCAGGCAATAAATATCTCTCTGTATAAGGGTGTGGGGTGCTGTGGTGGGTGGCTGTGCCTCTCTGTATAAGGGTGTGGGGTGCTGTGGTGGGTGTGTGTCTCTGTTTAAGGGTGTGGGGTGTTGTGGTGGGTTTGTGTCTCTGTTTAAGGGTGTGGGGTGCTGTGCATTTTTCAGGGTGCCAGTGGTTGCTGAGAGGTTCCTGCAGCTGGTGACGGATGAGCAGAAGAATGGGGCGGTGATGATGGTCACACAGGAGTGCACTGCCTACATGAATTTTTCGAAAGATATTAAGGACGCACCCAAGACCGTTCTCCCCTGAATCTTTGTTAAAGAAGCTCTGCAAGTTCACTTGAATTTCATTTTTCTGTAAACACGGAAAAAATTTCACAATATGTCCGGTGAGAACATTAAGGATGGCGTCATATGTATTAAGGGTGTGCAGAGGACCTGTTCAAGTAGGAACATGTGTTTTTGCTTGTGGGCAATGCAGTATCTGTGCCTTTTGCAATATTGTCGTTTTTTTCAGTTTTGGATACACTGATAATACCACAGTACTGTACTGCATAATGTATAAAAAAATATACAGTACCAGCATATTTGGTGTATTTGATTCTCTATAGCCTAACCATGATTAAAATGGAAATATAACCACAAGTATCATTTAAGGGTGCAAACCCATTGTATAAACACGAAGACGAGAGCAAAAACGCATTGTCTTCCCAGGTTAATGTCACGAGAGAACGCGGTAGAACCCAAACGGAGCGTGAAGCTCGCGCGGCCAGGAAATCGGAGTAAAGTCCGAGTCTTTACGTGAGGACTCGGCAAAAATAAAACAACCGCCAGGAGATGACACGAGAGAATACTAGAGACTGGACAGAGAGCTCTGAGTACACACAGACCCGCAAGCACAAAGACCAAGCAACGAAACGCAAGACACAAGGGGATTGAACATTAAAACCAACATGTGCATCGAACTAAGCTAACGAGACGAACGCATGCAGAAACCAAAACCGCTAAAGTAATAATGACAAGCCAGGACAGGCAAATGGGTAACGGGTGCCCTCTGGTGGCTGATCGAGGACACCAGGACACTTGAGGTCTTTGGAATAACGTTCGATGAATTCCGTTATGTCAAACGTCTCAACTGGTTAGAAAGCATTGCTGACAATGCAGACTTGTTACGGTTGCTCTCAACACCCGCAAACATAACGAAGCCAAACCCAAGGCTTCCCAAAAATAACCCATAACTCCATTTAATTACCCATAAGGAATACTAAAATAGCTGCAAAACACAAGATAAAAATCAAGACCCGGCCGTGGTCGAGAGGTGAGAAGAAAAAGCTCCCATCTCCCGAGAAGCTGACTCCAGGCTTCTTAAAAGGGCACCGCCACAGGTGCTCTCAATTAACTGTAACGAGACAAACATGTATGTGTCCAAACGGCCAGCGCCCCCACCTGAGGCGGAGGGACGTAACACCCCCACCACCAGCTGGGGACACCAGTCCCCAAAACAAAACAAAGTGAACAAGGGGAGACAAACAAGGGGAGACAGACACAGAGAAACGCTGGAGGAACTCTACGCGCGCCGCCGCAGGAACTTTCTCACTCGCCAGCCATACAATTGATGCACATTCAGATACCACAGCTAGCCGACTTAATTCAAATATTAATTACTCGCATCCAGACTCAGCCATAGCATAGTTGGCAATTCAATTAAATACTGGTAGTGAAAGGATGGTAAGTAAAACTCTACGCGCGCCGCACGCATGCGACGCCGCAGGAACACTACGCGCGCCGCACGCATGCGACGCCGCAGGAACTTTCTCACTTGCCAGTCAAACAATTGATGCACATCCAGAGGCATCTAGCTGACTGAATTCAATTAGTAATCACTCGAATCCAGACTCAGCCATAGCATAGATGGCAATTCAATTAAATACTGGAAGTGAAAGGATGTTCAGTAAAAGCAAGGGACTATTAGTCTATAATACCATGTGCAAGTACACAGACACTCGAGCAAACTCAACGTTACATCTCGAGGCTCGAGCAGTTTATCGGACGGTTCCGCAGTATGATAGTCTAGGACCGAAGCAGAAGCACTACCAAGCTAACGAGAAACGGACAAGGTCAGAGACTTAATATTCGGAAACCGACAAATGCACGATAGTATACTCCACAATACGGAACGAGAAACCAATAGATGCGAAGTCCGGAAATCGAAAGACCGTCTGGGCTAAACCAGTCTAACGTGGCCGAACGCTGTAAGCAAAACACCGTGCAGGAGGATCAGCTGACAGACAATTATCACGAAGCAGCGATAACAAGAGACTAACAAAAGCTTTACGTAGCCTAAATGTTTAGGCGTCCAAGTTACTCAGTTATCAAACTGGACAGCGCTATCAAAAATAAACCATACCAGTCAAACGATGATCTCCTTTTTCCAGCTCAATCGGCCCAGCTGGTCGAAACAGCTGATACAAATCCAGAGTAATTAAACCAATTAGTGGCGCTACGATTTAACTCTATTGTGGGCTTTCCCGATCCTACCTAACCAAACAGAAACAAAAAACTCTAACTCAATAAACTAGTCTTCAGTGGTTTTCTGCGTTCGGGGCGATTTGAACGCTAAACTCGTGAGCACTGTCAGCAGACCACTTAACTAGTCGGCCTCAGTGCCCCGAAGCGTACCCCCACTCATATTAACCACCAAAAACAAAAAAGGAAAAACAATAAAGTGACAAGTCCCTTGGACCCGCCCGGCGGCTAAGCTAACCGGGCTAAGAACAGAAAGTTTAAACTCCAGGGTAAAATCTCCAAAGGGTAATATCCCGGACGAGCCCCCATTTATGTTACGGTTGCTCTCAACACCCGCAAACATAACGAAGCCAAACCCAAGGCTTCCCAAAAACAACCCATAACTCCATTTAATTACCCATAAGGAATACTAAAATAGCTGCAAAACACAAGATAAAATCAAGACCCGGCCGTGGTCGAGAGGTGAGAAGAAAAAGCTCCCATCTCCCGAGAAGCTGACTCCAGGCTTCTTAAAAGGGCACCGCCACAGGTGCTCTCAATTAACTGTAACGAGACAAACATGTATGTGTCCAAACGGCCAGCGCCCCCACCTGAGGCGGAGGGACGTAACAAGACTATTTTTTTCAAAAAACAAATTTTCGGTTGCAAATTAAGTTAGCGCTTAATTAAGTACAAACTTCATCCACTCCTTCAAAATTATTCAAACTGTCAGAAAATCTCAAGGGCATTTCTTCGTTTTGTTTACTGGATTTTGTTCGATTTGAGGCAGGGAGGGGGAGGGTGACAGCTAGGCCATGGGAAAGCTAGCTACATAGGAGCATACCTTTTTTAGGAGCATATGGTATGCAATATATAGAAGTTCGCACCTCTAAAGACCCATAATATCATTTGTTTATTATATAGTTGTTCTTATGCTCATTCTTGGTAGTATTGTCATCAAGTTTGAACCAGGCTTTGTCCAGCATTGTAGCTGTTACATTACATTACATTACAGGCATTTAGCAGACGCTCTTATCCAGAGCGACTTACACAACTTTTCCATAGCATTTTACATTGTATCCATTTTATACAGCTGGATATATACTGAAGCAATTTCGGTTAAGTACCTTGCTCAAGGGTACAACGGCAGTGCCCTACCCGGGAATCGAACCTGCGACCTTTCGGTTACAAGCCCAGTTCCTTACCCACTGTGCCACACTCCGTCCTGTGTGGCTCCGTCCAGCTGTGGCTGCCTTGTGCGCATCTAAACCACCAGGCGCAGCCTCATCTGTATCCACTGGGAAAAAATAAAAATAAAATAAGAATAAACTTCCACTGTGTATTAGCTTCTATTACTTTGCATCGGTAATATTTAGATTAATTCTGACTCTTGGAAAACAAAACTCCCAATTCAGAAGAGACCAGGATTATGCTTGTAGTCAAAAGGGTTCAAACAGTAGCCGTTTTATTTCGGGTAGCCTGTCATTTTCAGACTTGGGTTTAAAAAATGGGGTACTATTTAAGTGGTTAAACGGCTGCAGGTCCCTATTTCTTGTATTTCTTGTCTATTACGTATAGTTTTACGCGCTGAACGTTAAAGAGGAAATACGGCACAAAGCAATATAGCCCTAGAAGAGAGTGAGAGGCCGAACAAAGAAAACTCTTGCCTTGTCTCTGACGTACCCACTTGTTATTACAACTCGGAGGGTCGTTCAAGTGCAACTCGTATTCCAACAGCACGCATAGGCAGCTGAATCGTCTCGGTTTGCCCCCCCCCCCCGTACACATCATACGTGACGTGATGCTGCCAATGTCGACATGAAATTTCACTTAGCCTATAATTTATAGCTGCCTTCATGTGCTCCTCGTTAGCTCCCACGACCAAGTTCGGAAGTCACAATTACGACACGTCAGGCATTCGAGTGGCCTTTGTAAGATCTTTGAAATAAAATAAATAAATGATAACAATAATGGACGCACAATGGAAGCAAGTTTTTTGTGGCTAGTATTTTATGTACGAAAACAAGCGCGCATTTAAAAAAAAAATTAACATCTGAAGCATTTGGACTTGCTGAAACGTGAGAACTGCGTGTAGGGCAGGCTAAACAGTATTCTCACATATACACTGCTTCGTTGGCATGAGCTGGCAGTCAAATAGCAGGCTGTCATGCTAGACTTAGATTTGTCGTTTTTCCCTCTGCTTTTAACACAATTCAACCCCATATTTTAACCAGTAGGCTTTTAGAAGAATTTGACTTGACTAACAGTCTTGTGGGCTGGATTCTTGACTTTTTAACTAATAGGACACAAAAGAGTGAGGGTAAATGGAATTCTGTCTGACCAAGTTTGCTCTGCAACTGGCTCCCCACAAGGATGTGTGCTTTCGTCCCTATTATTTATCCTCTACACAAATATGTGTCAGAGCAGGTGTGAAAATAGGACCATCTTAAAGTATGCAGATGACTCTGTTATTGTTAGTCGGCTCCAGGATAATGAGACCAGCCACGGCACCGGACATCAACGACTTTGTCAAGTGGTGTGAGGAGTCCTATCTTCAATTAAACATATCTAAGAGGAAAGACATGATAATTGCTTTTAGAAGGCAGGCCCACACACCTGAAGTCACATGCAGTGGAATGTGTGCAATTTTATAAATATCTTGGGACAATTATTGACTCAAAAATGAACTTTGAAGCAAATTGTGAAGCCGTGAGCAAAAAGGGGCACTAGCGTTTGTTTAGTTTGAGGAAACTCTCCACACTGACAAAACCACGATGGCCTCATTCTGCCGTGCTTTTATTGAATCGATTTCATCTTTTTCTTTGGTGTCATGGTCTGGAAACCTATCTTTAAAGAACAGGAACTCTCTGAATCAAATTGTTAAATGGTCTAGTAGGCCGCTTGGTGAGTCACAGCTTAACCCATGCGTCCCTGTAGCCCACGCCAGACAGTTACAGCGGATAACTGGCTTGATTTTAAATGACGACTCCCACCCTTTGCACAGTGAATTTCAGCTTCTTCCTTCTGGACGAAGGTTTATAGTCCCAAAGTGCAGAACAAAGCGGTATAAAATAGCTTTGTTCCAGCAGCCATCACTCAGATGAACAAGTCGTAGCAACATTGCACAGACGATAGCCCACAGAAGCAACGTTTATCTTATTTATTTATTTATTTAATCTTTTAGTTTTAGTGGTTTTTAGTGATGATCGGAACCTTGAGTACTTTTATTATGTTTGTCTACTGTCTGTGTTGTTTCTAAATTGTGTGTCAAGATGGATGCCTCGTCTACTGCAAACCAAATCTATCAAATCTAAGGGTACAAATGAAGTAACCTGAACCTGAACCTTGCTACTGGCTTCATAATGGTAAATGGTAAATGGACTGCATTTATATAGCGCTTTTATCCAAAGCGCTTTACAATTGATGCCTCTCATTCACCCATTCACACGCACACTCACACTCACACGCCAATGGTGAAAGGCTGCCATGCAAGGTACCAATCAACTCATTGGGAGCAGTTAGGGGTTAGGTGTCTTGCTCAGGGACACTTCAACAAGCCCAGGGCGGGGGATCGAACCAACAACCCTCCAACTGCCAGACAACCGCTCTTACCTCCTGAGCTATGTTGCCCCCTAACTAAAAGTTAGTTTGCAGTAGCTAACGTGTATGGAGGCACAAAAGCGTGTGATAACTAAAAAATGAATGAAAGTATTAACACATTAAAATCCTAATACGAGATACTAACAAAGGATGCTAAATATTAACACAAAACAGCGATATATATGATTCTGTCTTTTAACTTGACACGGCTTAACCGCTTTGCGCCATTTTTCTTTAACAACACGCCTCCATAGCGTCACAACTTTGCAACTCGGTTGTCGTATCACAGAAACAGCCCGCTGGATTCCTGCAGGTAATTACGCAACTCGTAAAATATTTCTGGCTGCACATGAAGGACTCTTGACTAAGGATATAGGTCTTGAATATTTTCATCAAATTTCGTTTGAAGTGAATAAATATACAATACGTGCAAAAAAGGTCAGTGGTGTTATTTTCCAAGAAGGTACTGTTCCATAGTTTATTATTTGTTTATTGTTTAGACAGCGCTGAACTGATTTTCTTATTTCTCCAGTTATGGCGTTAAGTGGTAAGGTAGCTCTTGTAACTGGTGCCAGTCAAGGTTTGGGGAAAGGCTTTTCTGGCATTCTTCTGAAAAATGGAGCAAAGGTAATACTTAATGACAATATTAAATATTCTAAATATTTCTTCACGTTATAAAAGGCCGTATGGTTTTGTACGTAAATATGTCTTTTACGGTGCTTGTGACAATAGATCTGCGTATTTAGGTGGCAATGTTGGACATTAACGAAACGGTTGGGGAAAACGCCAAAGCGGATTTTGATAAAGAGTACGGAGAAGACCGGACCATTTTTTTGAAATGCGATGTCACCTCAGAGGATCAACTAAAAGGTAATTTTATTTTTATTATTTCATACGAATGTCAGTAGAGGCCAAATATTTCTTATAAAGGCTTTATATAGCACATGTAAAAAACTTCATAAACATGACATAGGCTGATGGCTTCATAAATCATAACCAATGTCAAACTTCATAAAGGGTGACATAACACCCTCTTATCGAACATGTTATGCAAACTGTGACATGACCAAGTAGAATGTCACATAATTCACGGTGTCACAATGACCAGGGCTGCCCAAGCTTGTTCCTGGAAATCTAACCTTCTGCAGGTTTTCACTCCAACCCTAACGAAGCACCTGTCATTCAACACCTAGAGGTCTTTTTGAGCTGCTAATTTGTAGAATCATGAGTGCCAAAATAGAGTTGAAACCACAACCTTGATGGTAGATTTCCTGGCACAGGGTTTGGCAGCCACTACTGTAGAAAAAAACATTTGCGCGTGAGCGAGACAGTTTGCTAAAATTAAGGAAAAACCAGTTAATGCCCAGGACTGAAGCCACATATCCTCTGGCGAGAGACGACTTCGAAAATCGGCTCCATTCGTTTCAACGGGAGCCGATTAAGTACGATAACGAGTCAGATTAAAGATCCATCGTATAAACTGTATCCGATTTCAAATTTCCCCCTCACTACATAGTTCTGTTAAGGAGGACTCGTCATTGTTGCTGTGTGGGGATTTCCAAAATATACGATCGATAAAATTTTTAAAAATTTAAAAAGTTTTAAAAATAGAGGCGTCCAAGCGGCGGGAGGCGAGAGCGAAGCCAGGTGATCAGGTGACAGTTGACCAGATGCCAGGTGACCTCGTCGGAGGATGTGTGGCTTCAGTCCACAGGGCACGTTGCGTCACTCCTAGTTTAAAATGTATGCCAGTGCAAGCTATCTCTCTAAGGAGATTAAACACTGCTGGATTTAAGCTATATTTATGGGGAAATATTAATTAATATAAATTACTAGCATTTTATCTTTCACAGTAATGGCATAGCTACATGGCACGGGTACAATGCATGTTTCTCAAATCTTGCTCGGTAGTGAAAACGTTACTACTGTCAATAGAGGTACACTTTTGTTTTATATAGTGCAAATTTGCCTAATGTACCCTGATAGTACACTAATGTTCTATTTGGGCACTAGTAAGTGCCTTTTACAAGCAAAAAAAGGTACAACTGAATTATGTATTGTTGGCTAGGGGTACAAGTTTTTTTTAAGGTGTTTCATACCTTTTTTTCTGACAGTGCAGGCGAATTAAAATGATTATAATTGATTTCCCTAAAATTCGGTGTTTTTCTATTTGTCCCTTATTCCGAATCAATTTCTAAAAGGTAATAGCATTGGTTGTGTGAATGCTCACATTCATGGTGACATTCGTTTTTCCCTCAGATGCGTTCCAGAAAACCATCGAGAGGTTTGGCGGACTCCACATCGTCGCCAACAACGCAGGGATTCTGGATGAGAGCGAGTGGGAGAAAACGGTGCAGATAAATCTGGTGAGATTATCTTACAATGACCTTCTAAAAATGAACAGTAGGGATGGATGTCTGTACTTTGGGGAATTCGTTTTTTTGTTGTCTGCGGGACAAGTGCGAAGAAAAAAGGTAAAAATCTGGTGATCTAGCCAAATGTTGCCTGAAAAATATTATACTCATAAAACCAAAATAGTGAATTTTCTATTTTGCCCAATTGACCCCAAAGTATTCAAACAGTCATAATGTTTTGATATCATAGCCAGTGTCGAGTGATTGCACAATCAAATCAATTATTTATATTGCACATTTCATACAGGAAGCAAGTCAATGGGTTGTACACAAACAGCACAGATTAAAAAAGAAATAATATAAAAATAAAAAAGCAACCACAGAATCATACAACTGAAGTAACAGTAAAATAAAAATGAAACCAATTAAATTCCCTTAATCTAAGGGTACGCACTGAAAAGGTGTGTTTTCATCTTTCCCTTGAAACCCTTTAATGTTTCAACATTTCTAAGATCAGCTAGCAGGTTAGTCCAGGTTATTCCGGGTTATTACGGGTTATTCCAGGCTAGTCCAGGTTATTCCGGGTCATTCCAGGTTATTCCAGGTTATTCCAGAGGCAGGAAGCATAGAAACAGAAAGCTGTTTGCCTGCAGTTTTAGTTTTAACCCTTGGAACAATTAAAAGACCAGCACCAGATTATCTATGAGACCTAAAAAGTTTATAATCTAAGAGCATATCACGTATGTACTTTGGTGCTACGCCATTAAAAAATTAGTAAACCAATAAAAAGTTTTATAAAAATTAAAAATCAATTCTGGAGCCAGTGTAATGACCTCATGTTAGATTTAATGCGTTTATTTTTTCTTTTTGTTAAAGCCCGTGCTGCTGCGTTCTGCATTAGCAGCTGACAACCAATGGCTGTTTTTTTTGTTGTTTTTGAATGACTTGAGAAGAGGGCATTACAGTAATCTACTATGTAAATGTGTCTCTGACCATCACAGAAGCAGTGAGTATTAGCCTCCCTGATGCAGGTCCAAACGTGAGGCCTCACCTGTAACTCTAACCAGTGAGCTACCTTCGGTGTCTTTTTCACAGAATGGAGTGATCAGGGGCACCTATCTGGCCCTTCAGCACATGAAGAAGGGGAGTGGAGGAGGAGGCGGAGTAATAGTCAACACAGCCTCCATGGCAGGTAGTATTGGACTACAGCTTCTCTCTGCGTTGATCTGTATGCATGGGGACATTCTGCATCCTTTCCTTTATTTTTCATATTTATCAGTGGAATGGTGCCTTGGGGTTGGTTTCAGATGCCAAAGTTGAAATACAGAGTTAAATCTATCCCTCCATCCATGATCTATACCCGCTTATCCTGGGCAGGGTCGCGGGGGGGGGCCTATCCCAGCATGCATTGAAGAGGCAGGATTAAACCCTGGACAGGCCGCCAATCTGTCGCAGGGCACACACACGAGATTCGAACCCATGACCTTCTTGCTGTGAGGCAACAGTGCTACCCACTGTACCACCGTGCCGCCCACAGTCCCAAATCACAGAGTTAAATTTCAGGGTTTGAGAGATAACACTTTCTTCCGTTAACCACAGTAAGCAGTGGTGTATGTGTATATATATATATATATATATGTATAATAATACAGTGCATTCCGTACTGACATTAATGCACAGTTTTAGAGATGAGAGATCATTTACTTGACCAAAGTAATGCTGAAGAGTAGAAGATGCCATGCAGCATTGTATTTTCGTCCTGTTGTCTTTGTTATGCTGCGGCTAACTGCATTGGGTCTGATTGCGTTTAGACGACTGATCCTGGTTTATCTGCACACAGGGCTGGGTCCCCTCTTAACCTCTCCTGTCTACACAGCCACCAAACATGGAGTAGTTGGGTTCACCAGGGCGATGGCAGTAAGTTCCTTCAGGAGGAAAATGGACGCTGTTCATTGACACAGTTCTGGTCTCCCACAAATGCAGTTCACTCTCTATTTTTCCCTTTAGGAATCCCCCCCCCCCCCCCCGTTTCTTGCCAAACCCTACTAGGTCTAAGATACGTTTTGGTCTTGCATGGACTGCACGTTTGACATCTCTCCTCAGATATTCAATAATATTCAAGCCTGGGGACAGTGAAGGCCATTTCAGTTTATTCTATCATTCCTTGAAGTAGTTACTGGTTGATTTTGAAGTATGTTAAAGGTCTTGTTAACATTTTACTTGGTGATTCAACAAAGCATGCAGTTTGAGTGGGGACAAATGTGTGCGTACCACTGTATGTGTATCTGTTTGTGGCAAAAAGAAATATGTCTACATTAGGGACTGATTTCGTGAGGTGCGTGTGTGCCCGTCCGTGTGTGTGCGTGCGTGCGTGCATGTGTGTGTGCACGTGCTTGTGTGTGTGTGTGCGTGTGTTACAGGAAGCCTCGAAGGTGAATGATTATGGCGTAAGGATCAACACCCTCTGTCCCACTTTCGTCCGAACACCAATCCTCGATTTCCTGACCAATGAAAAGCCGGCGGGACAGTTTTGTGATCCCTTGCGTTTATCCGAGCAGCTTAAGGAGATGGCCAGCGCGCTTGAGTGAGTTCCTCTCAAACTTCTGTCCCTTTTCACCCTGCTCATCTGCTCATCTGCTGCACAACCCTCACACAAATAATCTCTCATACTTCTGTCCCTTTTCACCAGCTCATCTGCACATCTGCTGCACAGCCCTCACACAAATAATCTCTCATACTTCCATTCAAACTATGACTCACCTATTACAGTGTTACATATTACAGTTTGTATGAGTGGGGGGGGTGTGGTGTGTCGGTTGGGGGGGGGGGGGCATTTTCAAGACTTCTGGATCAAAAAAATAGACGGCCTATGGGACAAATGAATTCTGTTTTCTTAATTCCTTCAAAATAATTTATGACATTTGGACATTTGTTTGTATATTAAAAAAATACTTTTCCGCCAAATCTTTGCTTTAGAGCAGGGGTGTCCAGTCTTCTCCAAAAATGGCCAGTGAGAGTACAGGTTTGTGTTTTAGCCCAGCTCTACGACACCTGACTCTTCATTACATTAAATTTTATTTGACAGACACTTTTATCCAAAGTGACGTACAAAAAAATGCATACCAAGATCATTGGACAACTACAGAACACAGGTCAGGTACAGGGTAAGGTAGAGTTCTCGTAAAGTATCAGTTATCCATAGCTATGGACACCAAGTCTAATTCACGCAGTAAGCACAGGGTAAGTCAGTAAAGTTATGGCAAGAGGGGAATGATTACAAGAGATATGATGAAGAGCTACAACATTACATTACAGGCATTTAGCAGACACTCTTATCCAGAGCGACTTACACAACTTTTACATTTTATCCATTTATACAGCTGGATATATACTGAAGCAATTTCGGTTAAGTACCTTGCTCAAGGGTACAACGGAAGTGTCCTACCCGGGAATCGAACCTGCGACCTTTCGGTTACAAGCCCAGTTCCTTACCCACTGTGCTACACTCCGTCCTACAAATACAGTTCACTCACTATTTTTCCCTTTAGGAATTCCCCCCCCCCCCCTTTCTTGCCAAACCCTACTAGGTCTAAGATACGTTTTGGTCTTGCATGGACTGCACGTTTGACATCTCTCCTCAGATATTCAATAATATTCAAGCCTGGGGACAGTGAAGGCCATTTCAGTTTATTCTGTCATTCCTTGAAGTAGATACTGGTTGATTTTGAAGTATGTTCAAAGTCTTGTTAACCTTTTACTTGGTGATTCAACAAAGCATGCAGTTTGAGTGGGGAAAAATGTGTGCGTACCACTGTCTGTGTATCTGTTTGTGGCAAAAAGAAATATGTCTACATGGGAATTATCTACATTAGGGACTGATTTCGTGAGGTGCGTGTGTGTGCCCGTGCGTGTGTGTGCGTGCGTGCGTGTGCATGTCTTACGGAGTGTAGCACAGTGGGTAAGGAACTGGGCTTGTAACCGAAAGGTTGCAGGTTTGATTCCCGGGTAGGACACTGCCGTTGTGACCTTGAGCAAGGTACTTAACCTGCATTGCTTCAGTATATATCCAGCTGTATAAATGAATACAATGTACAATGCTATGTAAAAGTTGTGTAAGTTGCTCTGGATAAAAGCGTCTGCTAAATGCCTGTAATGTAATGTAATGTAATGTAAAAAGGTACAAAGAAGACTGAAGAGATGGCAGAAAACGGGCAGTGACCAATTGGTTCTTATGGGGAGTTCGTTCCACCTCTGGGGAGCTAGGGTGGAGAAGCTCCATGCTTGGGACGAGTGAGAACCCTTCACCCGGATGGCAGGGGGGGCAAGTCGCCCTGCTGCAGCAGAGCAGAGTGGTCGAGCTGGCGTGTAGCAGAGCGGAGTGGTGGAGCTGGAGTGTAGCAGACCGGAGTGGTGGAGCTGGAGTGTAGCAGAGCGGAGTGGTGGAGCTGGCGTGTAGCAGACCGGAGTGGTGGAGCTGGCGTCTAGGGTTGAATCATGTCCTGTATGTAGGTGGGGGCTGTTCTGTAAGGCTGCAGTGTAGGCCAGAGTCAGGGCTTTGAACCTGATCCTGGCGGTGACCAGTAGCCAGCGGAGTGACCTCAGCAGGGGAGCGACATGCGAGAACTTTGAAAGTTTGAAGACATGTCAGGCAGCGGTGTTCTGAAGACCATTTATTTCTATTTAGGTCTTGATTGAAGAGCATGATTAGTTCATTAGTTCAACCAGTGTCATAGTGCTGGGCTTAAACAAAAAAAATGCACCCTCAACGGCTATGTGTGTCTCTGTTTAAGGGTGTGGGGTGTTGTGGTGGGTGTGTGTCTCTCTCTTTAAGGGTGTGGGGTGCTGTGGTGGGTGTGTCTCTGTTTAAGGGTGTGGGGTGCTGTGGTGGGGGTGTGTTTCTGTTTAAGGGTGTGGGGTGCTGTGGTGGGTGTGTGTCTCTGTTTAAGGGTGTGGGGTGTTGTGGTGGGTGTGTGTCTCTGTTTAAGGGTGTGGGGTGTTGTGGTGGGTGTGTGTCTCTGTTTAAGGGTGTGGGGTGCTGTGGTGGGTGTGTGTCTCTCTGTTTAAGGGTGTGGGGTGTTGTGGTGGGTGTGTGTCTCTCTGTTTAAGGGTGTGGGGTGCTGTGGTGGGTGTGTGTCTCTGTTTAAGGGTGTGGGGTGTTGTGGTGGGTGTGTGTCTCTCTGTTTAAGGGTGTGGGGTGCTGTGGTGGGTGTGTGTCTCTGTTTAAGGGTGTGGGGTGTTGTGGTGGGTGTGTGTCTCTGTTTAAGGGTGTGGGGTGTTGTGGTGGGTGTGTGTCTCTGTTTAAGGGTGTGGGGTGCGGTGGTGGGTGTGTGTCTCTGTTTAAGGGTGTGGAGTGCTGTGGTGGGTGTGTGTCTCTGTTTAAGGGTGTGGGGTGCTGTGGTGGGGGTGTGTTTCTGTTTAAGGGTGTGGGGTGTTGTGGTGTGTGTGTGGCTCTGTTTAAGGGTGTGGGGTGCGGTGGTGGGTGTGTGTCTCTTTAAGGGTGTGGGGTGCGGTGGTGGGTGTGTGTCTCTGTTTAAGGGTGTGGGGTGTTGTGGTGGGTGTGTGTCTCTGTTTAAGGGTGTGGGGTGCTGTGGTGGGTGTGTGTCTCTGTTTAAGGGTGTGGGGTGCCTCGGTGGGTGTGTGTCTCTGTTTAAGGGTGTGGGGGTGCTGTGGTGGGTTTGTGTCTCTGTTCAAGGGTGTGGGGTGTTGTGGTGGGTGGCTGTGTCTCTGTTTAAGGGTGTGGGGTGCTGTGGTGGGTGTGTGTCTCTGTTTAAGGGTGTGGGGTGCTGTGGTGGGTGTGTGTCTCTGTTTAAGGGTGTGGGGTGTTGTGGTGGGTGTGTCTCTCTGTTTAAGGGTGTGGGGTGCTGTGGTGGGTGTGTGTCTCTGTTTAAGGGTGTGGGGTGCTGTGGTGGGTGTGTGTCTCTGTTTAAGGGTGTGGGGTGCTGTGGTGGGTGTGTGTCTCTGTTTAAGGGTGTGGGGTGCTGTGGTGAGTGTGTGTCTCTGTTTAACGGTGTGGGGTGCTGCGGTGGGTGTGTGTCTCTGTTTAAGGGTGTGGGGTGCTGTGGTGGGTGGCTGTGTGTCTCTGTTTAAGGGTGTGGGGTGCTGTGGTGGGTGTGTGTCTCTGTTTAAGGGTGTGGGGTGCTGTGGTGGGTGTGTGTCTCTGTTTAAGGGTGTGGGGTGTTGTGGTGGGTGTGTGTCTCTGTTTAAGGGTGTGGGGTGTTGTGGTGGGTGTGTGTCTCTGTTTAAGGGTGTGGGGTGCTGTGGTGGGTGTGTGTCTCTGTTTAAGGGTGTGGGGTGCTGTGGTGGGTGTGTCTCTGTTTAAGGGTGTGGGGTGCTGTGGTGGGTGTGTGTCTCTCTGTTTAAGGGTGTGGGGTGTTGTGGTGGGTGTGTGTCTCTGTTTAAGGGTGTGGGGTGCTGTGGTGGATGTGTGTCTCTCTGTTTAAGGGTGTGGGGTGTTGTGGTGGGTTTGTGTCTCTGTTTAAGGGTGTGGGGTGCTGTGGTGGGTGTGTGTCTCTGTTTAAGGGTGTGGGGTGCTGTGCATTTTTCAGGGTGCCAGACGTTGCTGAGAGGTTCCTGCAGCTGGTGACGGACGAGGAGAAGAATGGGGCGGTGATGATGGTGAGGCCAGAGGGCAGCACCGTTGTGAGTTTTCCGGAGCTTTTAAACGTCGCGGTCAAGATGGGGCCGCCGTCCCAGTAGACCGCCATCGAAAGGGTGGCATTTCCTTAGAGGGCCGGTTCGCCCCAAACATGAGATAATGCTTTAGTTCCACTAACCCGGAGTGCTGTCCGTCAATCCAGATTTAATTTAGAGTTTTCTAGATATCCGCTGCAGCTTTCCCTGATACAGCGAATCTCAACGGTGCCAACGTTTGTGGTGCTCGAAGCACTGAAAATTTACTTTAAAAAAAACTGCCAGTGTTTCTTTCCAAATATAGTGCCACAGTTATGAACATGAATAGACCTTATTGTATTCCGGTTTCATAAAAAACTGCTTTCTGCCGCAAGTACAGCGACTGTGTGTATCCGCGTAAAAACTTTCAAACAAAGCTTGCCAGTATTCTCTATTTTAAAACTTTGTAGAACTTTGTAGAACATCTAAGAAAAAACGATCACTATGAAAATGTGAAAATAAAAGCTGATGTTCATATTGTAACATATATATCTTTAATACCATATAACATCTTTCTGATAAATTACTGTGCCGTCTGAGGCAAATGTATTGCAGCATCTCTTTATGCACGTGAGCACATGAGAGGGTTCTCTTTGGACTGACCGCTCGTTTAAAAGAAATGTATTCATTCACAATGCTACGTAATAATGGTACACGTACAGTTCACTTACACAGGTCTGAGTTCCTCATGAATAAAACTATTTTCACGTGCTTCTTGTGAACCTGTTTCATTTTTTTTCTATTTGCTGAGGGCTGTCCAGTCGGAAACAACTGACAAAAATGTGCATGGCCACTAGGTGCCGCTATTGAAATAACGACAGCTTTTGAGAAGCTTTTTGAACCCTCTAAAGTGCACTCGGACTACACCCACCTAACGTAGCTGCGGGATGTACTGATAAGCATGAGGGAATAAGAAGAAACAATATCATTAATAGCTTGCATAGTTCTGTAAGCACTAAGAATATGATACAGCACTAGTTTGATTGTCTCTATATGCACAAACAATAACATATAGCACTAGTTTCAATAGCTCTATAAGCACGAATAATAACATAAACACTAGTTTGAATAGCTCTATAAACAAACAATAACAGCACTAGTTTGAATAGCACCATAAGCACGAACAATAACATACAGCACTTGTTTGAATAGCTGCGTAAGCAGGAACAGTGTCATGCTGAAGTTTGCAATGGTTTGTATTGTTATCTGTGAACATCAGCCTTTTTGATAACACAACTCTGCCAAATAGTGTAAAACTGTAAAAAAAATAGTGACAAAACTGAAGCCATGATCTGTGGTTAAAACAGGAGTTTGTGGGAAGGAGTGCGAATATTTGTGTTGCAGGTGACACCCCCCACCCTGCCCCTTGCACAGCATTACTTTATGCATGTTCATTTCTGCTCAAAATGAAAAAGCCACTTAAAAATGTTTTAATTTATTTTACTGACGGAAGAAATCGGAGTACCAGGAAGAAAGCCACACAAACACGGGGAGAACATGCCAACTCCACACAGAGAGGACCTGGCTGGCTGGGACTCGAACCTGCAACCCCTTCTTGAGAGGCTGTATCCACTGAGTCTACAAAGCATGCGCGCGAAATACACGTTTGGGGGAGATTAATGCTGTGGAGCAGCTGGCCAGGACTGATCAACTGCCAGGACAATACACACGGGCGGCAGTGTAGTATAATTGGTAAGGAACTGGTCTTGTAACCTAAAGGTCACAGGCTCGATTCCTGGGTAGGACACTGCCGTTGTACCCTTGAGCAAGGTACATAACTTAATTGCTTCAGTACATACCCAGCTGTATAAAATGGGGGCAAAGTAAATTCTGTGTAATTCGCCCTGGAGACGAGCGTCCACTAAATGCCTGTAATGTACACCTGAAATGTTTGGCAAAATCCATCCGTGCGACTGGACATTGTTGTAAACGCATGAGGTCACACATGTAAGTGTGTCAGCCCAGTCTGAAAACAAACAATAGGTTTCAAGCCCTTTCTGTGCAGAAGGTAAAAAGAGCGGAGACCATTGTGCTCGTGTGCAAATTTCGGCAAGTTTTAATCACGAGCCAAACGAGAGGCCCAACACAGAAACGAGACAGACAGAGCAGGTCCCTCACTCCTGCGAGCACCAAACTCCCAAAAGTCCAGAAAGAAAAAGGGATGTAAAATGTTTTAAACGGCGTAAGATCGGACGAAGATGCGTGCCGTCGGTCCTTATCTGAGCTGGGCCTGGAGACGTCTTGGCCTGTACACTTGAGGACCACTGCCTTCCATCAGCACTTTATGGCCATTATAAACTAATTTACTCACTGCTGGTGTTGTAAAAAAAAAAAAAGAAGAAAAATCTCTGAATCTCCAATAAGATGAAGAGAAAGACCAGACGGATGAAGGAGAGATTTACAGGATTAATGATGATCTGTTTAATCTGCACCTCTGTTTCTACACTCGACTCTTCCTCGCTCGTTTGACCACTGCTGAACGTGTTCTTCCAGACCCTTTCTTCAGATTTGTTTGATGCCCAAAATTAACTCGGGGATAAAGAGGGAAAGAGAGGGTGGCAAAGCTGCGCCGCTTCTCTGTAATTTTTGGCAAATTAAACTCGGTAAACGTTCCGGTCTTCTCTGCCGCGGCTGCTGAGCGTAATCGGTCAGGACCCGAGGTCCGCAGGATCGCCTGCGTTTGCACTGTAAACTGCTCCGCTGGCTGTATTTAATGGGATTATAACGACAGTTATGGTTTACAAGAATTGATGTTTGTGACTTTTATGAGGTGCGAGTGAAGAGGCGGGCCTAGGCCCGGGCCATAAAAGCGGGAGGAATTTTAATTGGTCGAAGCTGTGGCCAGTTTGCTGCGCCGCTTTGTTCTGGCTGCTCTGGGGGTGGGGTGGGGTGGGGGTGGGGGGTTCTCTTGTGCCACCGGCCTGATTTAAAATCTGTGAGCCCCCCCCCCCGCCCCCCCCCCCGCGCCCCACCCCCCAATTTTAATGCTGAACCTCCACTCCAAAAAAAAAAAAAAAAAAAAAGCCAGGCTTTTAATTTGCTTCATGTTCTGCTAATTAAGCAGTCACTTCTCTCTGAACTGTTGTTTTATCTGGGGGGGGGGGGCAGACACAGGCAGTGTATCTCACTGTTCTACCCCCAAACAGCCCGTCTGCTATGTTTCTTTTCAACAGGCTTAAAAAAAAAAAAGTGTAAACAAAAATCTATTTACATTTATTGCCTTTTTTGCCTTTGCCCATTTGCAGAACGTGGAAACGATATTTATGGTGCATTATTTATGGTTCTTGCAATATTTATTGATTTCAGGATTTGAACTGGAAATTTTAATTAGCAGATTGTGGATGCTTAGCTTTGACTGATTCATTTTTTTAATCATCCGATTGCTTCATTAGCAACTTCCCTGACAAGAAAGCTAATGGTGGATGATGCCAGTCTCCTGTGCTGTGCACAAGAAAGACGTTTATGACAAGCAAAAGGTTAGCAGGAGCTAGGTTAGCGCAATGTGATGTCAAATTCTTTTTTGTGTGCTGCCGGTTTGTGTGTGTGTGTGTGGGGGGGGTGGGCGGTGGGGTGGGGGGGGGAGGATGGGGGGGGGGGAAGTCAACCCTAGTGGTTGAGTAGAGATAAGAGCAGGAGTGCTGTCTGACGTGTGTCAGAAACGTCAGGGATGTAATCTTCCATACGACTGCCCCCCCCCCCAGCCCCCCTCCCTCCTTTAATCAGCTAATCCCCAGCCTGGCTCTTCATTTGCATGTTTCTGTATTGGAATGCCCCCCCGCCCCCCAACTCCCCTGTACACCCCGCTGTGTTCCTGACTGGATCTGACCAGCTCCAGACAGGTCAAGGTTCAAATCGGCCCCTTAAACAGAAGTAGCCACATCACAGATTCATTTACTCCGGTCTCTGGGCGGTGAATCGAATGACTGATCTGGGCAGGTGTTCATATAAAGGGGGCAGGGTGACACAGTTATTTCGGTCAGGGTTAATATTAAACAAAAAATGACTCATCGTTTTCAGAGGGGATTCCAGGGTCCACTGCACAAAGTACAGCACAGACACTCCAGGATTTCTGCCAAATAGAAAAATGAACAAACCAGCTGCTTTCCTCCTGTCTGCTACCCATGTCGCTTCTGATTCAAAATGGAGGCGACTTCTCATCCCGTTCGACTGCCGTCCGTTTGATTCAGACGACAACCGCGGAAGCTGAGCTGCCTTCGCCGCCTCCGGGCTTGTCCGAGAAGCGCCGAACACACAGCCGTCCGGCGCACGGCACAGGAGAGAGACCGGGGAGCAGCTGGAGGCGGATTTAAGGAGCTCCCACGGGCCGGGGAGAAGTATTCCAATTAACATACTGATGCTGCGCATTACAAACCCTCATCAAACAGAACGGGACAGAAACAAGACTCCTGCTACGTGAAAGATGAAGACTGAGAAAGATGCCACGTGACTTTGGGTGAGTTGCACGCAAAGTCTTCGAAAGGACCTGTGAAATTCCCGCCCCCGAGATCTCAGCCAATCATGACCTGCGAAACACCCACTCTCCAGATCACAGCCAATCAGGACCTGTGACACATTCAGAGCCTGACTTGAATTTCTACTGCTTTGACTAATGCAGAGAGAGGGAGCATTTCAGAAAGTACGCAATGATGATTAACTGTTAACCTAAGATTTTTTTTTTGGGGGGGGGGGGGGGGGGGTAATCACTCCCTGTCTTACATAAGAGATGGCTCTGTCTGCTTTGAAGCAGGAGTTATGCAGCACTTATCCTCTGTCTGGATAGCCTGTAGTTGAAAAATAGTTGAAACTTAACTTCTGCGATATTAAATATTAAAAGCTGGCCCTGATCACAGCTGTGAGAACTTTCGCTCGTCACGCTGAGGCTTATCCTGGGGTCGAGTCGTTTTCTGGGAGGAAAACAAATTAGGGCGTAACCCTGCCTCAGTCACACCATGTGGGGGGGGGGCAAGGTTGGGGAGGGTGAGGGGCCCCAGGACCCAATCTGAACCGTGGTGGTTTATGTGTGATCTGGGACAGGGTGGTGATGGGGGGGGGGTGACCCTGCTGAACACCACAGCCTTTGATTACTGAACCCTGTCATTCTCACAGAAAAATATTTAGCCAAGGAGGTGTAAGCAGGGTTATAGCACTACAACCAATTGGGACAGTGTCCAGCGTGCTGGACCGCATACGTACGTAAACACACACACAGCTCATGCACATACACACACACACACACACACACACACACACACAGCTCATGCACACACACACACACATACACACACACCTCACATGCACACACACACACACATACACACACACCTCACATGCACACACACACACACACACACACTGCATGCACCCAAACACACACCTCACACGCACAGCTCACGCACATACACACATACACACACACACACACACAACTCACGCACACACACACACACAGCTCATGCACATACACACACACACACACAACTCACGCACACACACACACACACACACAGCTCATGCACATACACACAACTCACGCACACACAGCGCATGCACACACACACACACACACACACACACACACACACACACCTCACGAACACACACGGCCCCCCCATCCCACCCCCCACCCAAACACCCTGCCCATACCCACAAGCACCCCCCCCTCCTCTGCCCATGCACACCAGACAGAACTGTGAGAACCTGCCAAACGACAGCATTATAATCTCCTCATAATGCATTAAACACTGGCAGGAGGGAGAGCTGGCTGTTAGGGGTAACTCTGCGGGTTCTGTGCTTGGTTCCCTCTCCTGCTGCTGGTGTACTGTGGAAAGGAGCATAACTTCAACCAGCGGTCCACAGACAAGCTTTTATTCATGGTTTCAAAGCAACAAACAAGCTTGGGAAAGATTGATAACCATTGCTACAATACAAAGAATTAAAGTCATCGCTAAAAATGGCATCTTGCAGATGCCATTCAATGTCTTCAATGTCCTTGGATTATTTGCAACAGTTAGGATGATATAAAACTTCTTTTAAAGTGTTTTGATTTCCTTGGAATTTTTGTCATGCAGGAAAACATGACAGAACAGTACAGAAAAAAGTAACACATCTTGTCCACTAGATGGTAGCACTAAGGTTTGTAACTTCAATTCACTCAATATTCCTTTAGTTCGGAAATATGCTTTTAGATTTAAAAAAAGAAAAAAAATGTTCAGCCAATATTTTAAAGCAATTCTCAAAACTACTCCTGAGCTTTATAAAATGCTGATATATTTTGCCATTATAGGAAAATACGCTAAGTGAATAATGTACAGTAAAAAAAATCTATGATTTGTTTTTTATATCGATGGTTTACCCTTCTAATAATACATGGAATAATATTAATAGGCCTTCCTGCTGTTTTAGTGTAGTTGTATCGTGCGCATATTCAAAGAAAAAAAACAAAAGACTACATTTTACCAAAAACCATTTCCATCTACAAAAATACACACACACACAAGTATACATACGTATTCTCCTCAGTCACCTTTCAAAGCCATCGAGGTTTTAAATAAAACAGGCCTGTTTTTGCCATTTTTAAATCATGTTTTGGGACGACGTCTGTCACCACCGCGGATAAACTTGGGGAGCCGTGATGCTGCAGGCGGGGCCGAGCTGCCCGAAGCCCCGCCTCCTCCCTCCCAGACTCCGTGTCACCATTGTGATTGGTAGACTAAACAGAACAAATATTCGGCCAGACCAACACACCCAGCCATTTAAATGCAAAGACACTGAAAAAGGAAGCGAACTTAAGGTTCACCCTCTCCGAACACTGAACTGACATGCCCCTGACATACACAGTCCACTAAACACACACACACCTATATATATATATATATATATATATATATATATATTATATATATAGGTGTGTGTATATATATATATATATATATAGCCGGGATATACGTGTATAAAAGCCTGATAGTGAATATCATGAATCTTTTAGGGGTTTGCTTACTGAAGGGTTGCACTGAAAAGTCATCCAAAAAAAAAAAAAAAAAATAGAGTAACCCAGCTGTGTAGTGCGGCTTAGACGAGGAGAACTGACGATGTGATGAGAACTGACTCTTTCTGCAGTGAGACGCGTCCACTATTTCAGAGATCTGGCAGATGGACTTCCACCATCTTCCAAGTTGATAACGACCCGGGTCTCCGCAGAAATCAAGCGAGGAGAAGATAGCAGGGTAAGGCCGGAAAAAAGCCCCCCCCCCCCCCCCCCTTTTCAATTTTTCTAATCTGTATTGCGCTCTGTGGGAGTTTGGGTCTCTAATAGCAAATGTGGGGGGAGTGCATACATACCAGTACTTTGCATGAAACGTCGAAATAAATCATATGGAGCTGTAGCTTCCATCTTTCTCCAGCGCTTGAGTAATTAGGAAAACCGCTGCATCCATGGTGCACTTTAAACAAAGTCTTCCATTGCGCATGTTTAATTCTACGCATATTTCAGTCCTTCGCGCGCCGTTGATGTCACGCGCTTACTGCACGAGATCCTAACGGGCCGCATTTGTTGATATCGGGGATTTGCCCCCTGTTCTCTGCTGTTCCGCATATTTACGGGAACTTATTTCACGGATCCAGTTCAAGGCTAAAACCGGCCCCCTGTGACCAATGAAATCGCAGCCTCGAAAAGCCGGGAGAGGGGGCACCACAGTGCGGCCAGTCACAAGAAAAATATTTATGATGCGTTTTAGGAACCCCAAAAACAGTCCCAGTTTCCACTGGAAATGGGAAAAGTCGGGGGGACATAGAGTTAAAAAAAAGAAAGGACCAATCACAGAGCACGACCCGCGCCGATCCGCACGGCTTGTTTACAGGCGAGGATAAATTACCCCCTTGATATGCGTGCGCGTTCCACGCCGGCATGCCGCTTGCTTAAAATTTCAAGGGAAAATAAACAAAACTGAACGTTTCAAACTGCTGATATTAAAAAGCAAGATGCAAAACAGCCGGTCTAAAAATGTTTACGGAGGACGATCGCACCTTGACCAAGACTGTAGGCCTACTCCTGTGAAATGGCGGTCGAGGGCTAATGCGACTTGGAGGCAGTGACAGTAGCGCGCGCAGCCGGGAAGGTGTTTGCGTCTCTCTGTGGGATCTGCAGGGTCTTTGCACTCACTCCAAGCGCGAGATAAGGAGAGCCGTGCCGTCAGCGCGCCAAGGCAGACACTGTGCCTGTCACTCCACACAGGACTGGGTGTAAGAGCGCGCCTCAACAGAGACATCACCCACAAGCATTCCACACACGCACGCACGCGCGCGCACACACACACAAACTAGATCCTCACGCACACACAAACAATACACCCACACGCGTGCACACACCCATGCATATACACCCGCACAAATGCACGCATACTCAGACGCGCATACACCATCCGCACGCGCACACACACAGTGGCACAGACACACGTACACCACACACACATACTCACACAGATACACACACACGCACGCACAGACGCGCATACATACACAAGCATTCAGACACACGCAGGCATGCATGCTCACACACATGCACGCTCATATACGCACACACACCAACCCAAAAGTGAACAAAAGCACTAGGCTCTAAACGGTCATTGCACCATGAAGGCGATCAGTAATAATACTCTGCCACTTCGTGCAGCGGTTCAGTGTCCTCTGGAAAATCCCATTAGGACTGAACGAGCCAGCGCTGGGGAAAGAGCACATGCCAGGGACCCAGCTCCTCCCCTGCCAGCTAAACTCCCTTTAATTACACCTCCTAAAGCTCAAGGTGTTGCATGCTATGAAGTGCATAGCAGTCGGTTTACAGCAGTGGAAGCTATCATAGGCCCGACAGACAGCCCAGGGAGATAATCTTTTTTAAAGGTGAGATACCTGCTCCGGAGTTTCATTACTGAGAATAATCCCTTCCCTGAGAAAACTCAAACTTCACCGAAGTGTAAGAGCCCATAACAGGAACCAAACCGAACTTCACATCCCAACCGACACAAATGAAACAAGAGACAGCCCGTGCCATCGATTTCTTTTAAAAATCCACCCAGGTTAGAATAAGGGAATGGAGCTATTCATATTCACAAGGACAAAAACTTTAGGAAGAGGTGGAGAAAAAATATATTTGGTTTCTTTAAAGATGGGTTTAAAAACAGTCCCCGCGCCGCGGTGTTTAGACAGCGAGCTGCGGGATGTAACGGCTCATCACCGGGCCTTCGGCTCCGAGGAGCGTCGCGGCTCTTGTAAATGTCAAAAGAGACAGAGATGTCGTCCGCGGGGGGAAAACAAACGCATAAACCGAGTGTTAAACTCTTAAAGGTCGCGAAGGTCTAAAATGGAAAAAAATAAAATAAACCGTTCACACCATTTTTCATTTTTCTTCTCGGTTTTACCTTGGTGCGCAAACGTAAATATTTAAGCCAGTTGCGGTAAACAGTTCTAAATCTTTTCTCTTTTTTTTGGTGCTACGAATACACATACCTTACAGGAGCTCCCAGAAATCATAAGATTTAAAGCAGCGCTTTTGCCTTTTCGCTGTGTATTTGAAGTTGACAGAAGGGCCACGGGGAGATTTACCCTCGCACACAGGAAAGAACCTCAATCCTGAGCGAGTTCTGTTTGAAACTGCTGTTGCCAGGTCTTGTCAGAGCTTTTTCCCCCTATTCCTGCGACGGTAACTGATTGTGGATAAGGTTCTCTCAGAAGAACAACGCATCTTCCTTCTATCTCTTCCACAGATATCAGCGTGTTGCAAATAAAGCTTTTTTTCACGTGAAAAATTATAGAACCTGCTCTGAGACTATAAGACAGTAAAGGCAGTATAACCCTCTATAAGAGTATAAGACAGATGACGTAAAGACAGTATAACGTTCTATAAGACTATAGGGCAGTATAGATAGTATATAACTATAATTCAGCAAACACTGGAACCCATTTCTTAGTCACAGTACAGATACTATTCAAGATTAACTTTCAACATACAAACAATGCAACCATTTTCAAACTAGTTTTAGTTTTAAAAGGTACAGTGATAATATTCTCTGGGATAAAACATATGGCAATCTGTAGAAAGAAATATGTACATAAATATAAATCTATTGCATATCTACTACTACTATTAAGTCCATTCTGCAATTGTTCTGATAACATACACCAGGAAATAAATGGTGGGGGGGGGGGATAGTCTTTTTTTTCCAGGCTCTCGCTATAGCGCCGCTATCTCTAGCGCCTAGGAAGCTTCGATGGAGCCACAGTTCTGCCCATACATCATCCTTATCAGGGGAGTCTGGCGGGACGGGACTGCCCGACTGTGGGGCCTGCTTCTCGGGAGGGGCTGGCAGCGCAGGGGCCTGTGGGCCCGGCTCAGACACAGCTCCCAAACACGGCGATAAGCTCACGATACAAACAAAAACAACCGTCCTCGCCGGGAACATCAAAGCCCATTTAGATTTGGCAAAAAAGAAGGGGGGGGGGGGGGGGGGGGTATGCATAACTGCGTCATCAAAGACTTCACGGCAGCTGGACTGGTATCTCACAAGCGTAGTTATTAAGAAGAATATTTATTAAGATCACAGGCCAAAAATAAGTGGTAAAATAGCGCGTATGCATTCAAAACAATGTGTTGATCTCCAAGGATGTTAGCTGGAGTTTCGAATTGATAGACCTGAAAAATAAGCTGTGAACACGTCCATAATATACATTTACACACAAAGCTTTTACCCAAATAAACTTGGGGCTTATTTAAGCCTAAAGCCGCGGCCTCTGAGCCATGCCGCGAGCCAAAATACTGTGCCAGAGTGACTTTCGCAAAACAGAGTAGACGTGAGTTACAGTACGTGTAAAGATCATTCACAGTCTTTTTGCATCATTCCTGCGTGACACTTCGAACCGGTCACAGACACTGCGGCAGGATGCGAAAGAATTCTTTGTACAGCTGATGACTTCCATGCGGGTTTTACTACAATACTCAGGAAAAATATTCCAAAGTTCAGCGGAAATGACAGGGAAATCGCTAAGAGCGTACTGTAGGACTTGTAAAGTCCCGTCCGGGCAGTTCTGCGTCTTTCATGACAACGTGATGGCTAAAAAAGCAGAACTTGCTCAGCTCAATCACAGGTCTGTCCCGAGAGAGCAGTCGTTAATCACACAGACGAGGGACACGCTAAGATCGATCTAACTGACTGACCGGGGATGAGTACGTTTGCTTAAGCCTGCAATATAATAAAAGACCAATCTAATGTCTGGCAGACCTGTTAAAGCAGGTTTATGATGAAAACCACAAAGGAACCGGCGCACAGAGGAAAAGCACAATGTAATTAGCGCGCTGATGAAGATTGCATTTTGATAACATTATGGGAAATCTTCCATCTCGTGGTTCTGATCTGCACTGTCCCGCTTCTAATTCCATTTGGCACAAAGCAAACAGACGTCACTTTGAAGTCAAGGAACGGGGTCACATCTTCCCGTTTGTAACGTGTTGCGGAGCAGGCGCTTGATAAGTCGGTGTCTGCTAAATTAGAGCGGAAAGACAGTGTTCTGATGGACTAATCAATTATACCACACATAACACGCCGATATTTAACACAAAAATGGCACGGAACTCAACCGAAAATAATAGAATCTTACAGAAAAAAATGTAATGTTCAGAAAGGGAAAATCTGGCACTCAGTCATGCGTCATAGGAGAGTGTGGAACCAGCACATTACATCACAATGGTTAATGACACTTTACCCAGTAAACAGCCTACATTGCTGAGATACATTGTTGCCATATAATGGGACACACGGCCCTACTTCGACAGTCCACACTTTGATTTGGAAGGGACATTTTCAATAAACCACTTTTTACGAATTACTATGATTGCAGGATAAATCAGACAGAATTACAACCAAGCTCAAGTGGGTAGAGAGGGAATTGGTTCCATGTTGTCTGAGTACTATATGATTGGTGAATTTTAATTACAAACGTGCAACCAAACCTTCATATATACATCCAATAACACGTTCTTTGTATTGGCATCCTTTTTCAAATAAAGTTTCACTTTCAAATGTACACATCACTATGAAGGAACTAATTCCAAGAGTCATATGGTGTGTAATGGCCTACATGTAACATAAAATGTGTATGAAGGCTAGCATTAACAGACTATTTATATGCTAGTCTTAATACAAATTTTGCGTTACATTTATTTTTCATTGTATTTACCACTTTGTTTCAAATAAAGCATGCTTTTAAACACACATCTTTTAAGGAACTCATTTTACTTATGCAATGCATGTACCATGAAATGTATATAATGTGTAGGACTAGCATATAAATAGTATGTAAATAGTATTCTTAAATACTGTGTCAGTGCTAACCCTGTTTTGAAAGGGTCATAGATCTGAACTTCACATTCATGCTCTGATTAATAAGATTGATCAATAATGGCAGATGGTTTAAGACCAAATACATTCTCCCATCCCTCTATACTGAATGGCTCAACCAGTCTTGTGTTACATTGTTTCAACACATCAGTGCCGCTTGAATGTTGTCCATAGTAAACCATGCAAAGTAACACAATCTTTTGAGATCATATAAGATCTGTAGATTCAGTATGACATCATAGTAGACTTGGAGGACACAGATTAAGCCTGGTCCCAGACTAAATTCAAATTTTAAAGGGGACGCTCCATACAAAACTCAGTTTAGTCCAGGACTAAGTTTAAGCTTTTTCAGTGAAACTAAACTGCCAAAAAAAGCTTTGTGACAAAACAAATAGGTTAAACGGGACAAGCACCACACTAACAAGATTCCACTGTAAGGGCTAACCTATTCACCAGAGGGAACTTGCCTCTCTAATATAACGTTATTTTTGCTGCCAAAAAGCATCATGTGCTCCCTAGGGGCGACAGTGAGACCCACGGACGTTGCACAACCTTCTTCCAGAAGCCTTTAATCCCAGAGGTTTAATTCGAACACTCATTCGAAAAGTTATATCTCAAATCTTGGCAAAAAAGACTTGTTCGTAAAAAAAACACTACATGACATGAGGATAAACGTTGACATTAAGTAACATCTAACATCAGCGGTCTCAGGTATAAATCCTGGACGAAGCCATGGAAACGTGGAACAATGGCCAGTCAAAACACATGGGCCAGATGGGGCTAGGCGCATTTGATTGGAGAGACACATTTATGGGGTTTTCTTTAATGAGGTAACATCCTTTTCACTCATATACTTTTCAGAACATTTTTTTCTCCTTCTTTCTACCACATGTGAAGAAACAGGAAACGGTAGTTTAGGGAGTCGAGGAGAAATAAATAGCCTGAATTGTCTCCAGAAACTAAAAAAAAAAAAACCTCAACAGGAACGTTGCTAGTCTAGCATAGACTGCGAGTTGCAAGAGGTTTCGCGAGAATCCTGGATAGGACTTTATGAGCGGTGTTCACTGAATTTTTTTCGACACCAATGCACTTCAAATTTAGAGAATGACTTATCTGTCAACTGTGAAGTGACTCCTTCCAAAAGGCAATTAACTTGCACGGAAGAATATCACATTAATGAAAAGGGGCTGAACTGTTTTGGTCGAGCGGTGGGGCGACCTTTTACGAGCTGTTAACACGAATGAAACTAAAGCCGCGTTTCCACCAAATTACCCGGAACTTTTAGTCCCAGGAACTACTTTTCCAGGAACTAAAAGGTTCCTTCAAACAATGGTTGCCTGCGTTTCCACCGCGGTCTAAAGTTCCGCGAAGATTAGGCAAATTAGCCCACTGACGTATGAAAAAGCGAAGTTGTCGTCGGCCCATCCGTCCTATGATTTCTTCTGTAACCCCATACTACCACCGAAGTAGCCTACATTATTTTCTAATAACCGGGACAGCCCGGAGGGGTTTATTCCACGTATATACAACGGGTTACCAACAATGACTATATATGGTTACTTTTGTATTTATTGATTTTTATCGATTTGATCACCTGGAATTGAAATATTCTTCTGCAGCCGTTTGGGCATATTTTACCGTTGTCAAGCAAAACTGTCGTTGGTAGTTGAACTTGGACCGTCGTTATGCAACAAATAGGATATAACAGGCGAGTCAGATTGTAACTGTTTTATATATCCTCTCAAACACATTCATTATGTTTTTATGCGAACATTCACTTTCATGTCTTGACATCCGAGGCGACAGAATGCATTCACATTTCCAGTATAACTGGCAACAACAGCAGAAAACATGCACACGTTGTAAACAATTTGCTGTTTTATTCAGTTCTCATCGTCAATTCCATATAGGCTAATCGCAAAATGACAAGAATAGAACGAAAACTCGGACTTGCGTGAACATTTTAATTAGCAGTGGTACAGCCACCGTTTGCTTTCCTTCGAAGTTACTGCTAGCCGAGCAGCGAAGTGTGCCCTCCAGATGCGAACCATGCACCATAAATTAGCCCATAGTCTTCCTGGTCTTTTTGTGGAATTGAAGAATGGCAGAGTAAAATCACGGCAGTCTGAAAAAGCTAAAGGGACGACTACTAGAATTAACCTGTTATTTTACCATGACAAAAAGTGCGGAAGGTGATTTCCAGTTTGCTTTTACTGTATCACCAATGTGAATTACGCAGAACTACCGCATACCTCACATAACTGTATCAAACGTTTTGAGTCAATTACAACGGGCTAACAAAGAAAATCCGGAAGAAAATATTCAGCAACCGAATTAATCCGTTTGAATGTTTTGGTACGTAATATGCTGTCCCAGCACGAATGCTTAGCATTTTATAAAACGAATACTAAAGCAAGAAAAGAACAGAAGAGCACACGTTATAATTCAAAGACGTCGGCAGGCTATAACCAAAACTAGGCTACTGCGCCGCATAACATACAAGTTTGATTTGAAGTTATTATGAAAATAAATCGGTTTGCGGCTGCATATTTTTAAACATGGCGGTTGAAAATAAACACAAAAAAATGCTGCGAGTACTCGACCAATCAGAAATGTTCAGCGCTGCAAGCTCCACCCAAAAGGTTCCTGTACTTTCGGAAAGTACTACCCCCCGAGCAGGAACTTTTTGAGGGTAAAATAAAGCCCCCGGAACTAAATTTAGACCCTAGTTCCTGCGGTGGAAACGCACTGAGTTCCTCAAAAGGTTCCTAGTTCCGGGGTAAAGTTCCTGCGGTGGAAACGCGGCTTAAGTATTTAAACATAGCAGGTAACAGAGAATCCGCGCAGCGGAGCTCGAGGCCCGGCCGAACACTGGGGTGGATTGTGCCTTTTCCCGAAAGCCGGTTCAGCCGTCTTTAACTCTTCTGCGACACTCGGCACTCTCGCGACTGTTTTTTTCTCTCTCCCTAAAAACAATGTTTGAATAGTGCTGAAGGACCCTCGTTAAGCAGAAAAGCCCCCACGACATGAATGGGTGCAGTTCCCTTAAAAAAAAAAAAAAATTAAAAAAAAATAAATAAATAAAAAGAACGAACGAAAGAAAGAAAAAACTCTCGCAGAAGTCACGGCGATCGAGACGGCGGCGAAACTCGAAATTGAATTTCCGCAAAAGTGATGTAATCCGGTGCTCTGGGTCAAAGCGGCGATGTTATTATCTGGATTTGGGGTTCATTAATTCAGCCCACGGCCGGCCGATGACAGGGCTTCCACCTCGTCCCAGCTGCCGGGACCCGCCAGCTGATTTAGGAGTGCTCCCGCCCTTGGTATGTAAACCATTTGCGGCAGGAATGCATAAGCAAGCCATAAAAATAGGATTTGGGCCGAGACGCGCAAGACAGCTCGTGCCATAAAACAATGCGTCCATCGCCATGGCGGAGAGAGAGTGGCGGTTCTCACCGGCCGCGAGGAGGTCTCTGGTTCTCCGCTCGCAGAACAACAGGCCGTAGATTTCAGGGGCCACACGTTTAACGCTGAGAATGGATTATGGGGCCAGAACAGTTTAAGCCTCTTCCCAAATAAACCGTGTGTAAGGTATGACCCCCAAGAGGCAATTACTTTCCCAAAACCTGAGAAACCTGCGATGGACGACCTCAGACCCTTTTACCCACTACATCCAAACCCCAGGTAACACCCAGATTATAACTGCACCTGCAACACACCGCAATGTCCCTGCATAACCAGAAACACACACACACACACACACGCTCACACGCACACACTCTCACTCTCTTACATGCACGCACACACACACATATGCACACACACTCTGACTCTCTTACATGCATGCAAACACATGCACACACACACGCACACTCTCACTCTCTTACATGCACGCACACACACATACACACACACACTCTGACTCTCTTACATGCATGCACACACACACAAATGCACGCACAAACGCACACGCACATACTCTCGCTCTTTTTCTCACATGCACGCGTGCACACAGATAGACACACACACTCTCACATACATGCACATGCGCACACACACACACAAGATGAGCTCAGAACAGAGTTAAAGACTGGTCCAACTCCCACAAAAAGGATCTATGATTCATATTATAATAATAATTATATATATGTTATATTCGCAATGCTGATGCACTTCGACAGTAACTTACTCTGAACATATACAACATTAGTGTTATATATCGCATATTATTGCAATGAATCACTTTTTTTGCAGGTTGCATACAACTGTCCTCCGTCAACAATGCATCTGTGTTCCATTAAGGTCCAGCGACTGCTGGCACGTCAAAATGGCTGAAATAGTCGTCAGATCACTCCACAAATCAGAACAAAGCTATTCAGATTTTTTGGTAAAGGCAGATTTGAAAAAAGACTAAAACACTTTTGGTTTCTGAAAATGTTTTGTTTTATTTGTCATATTATTCTTTGCGCTTTGAGGCACCGTATTGGTTACTCTAGGAAACACACAGTGACCTTCACATTTAAGGAACGAAAAAAGATGAATTTTTCATTTTTCATCGCAAACGGTGCCCGTAATGAACTCTGCACCTGGTGTATATGCCAGTGCTGAAATATTACCATCACTGGACTACAGTAATGGGGCATAACTCAAACCCTAGCCGCGGTTTGGGTGTGATGGGTGTAAAAGAGCGGGGTTCGAGGTCGTCCATCGCAGGTTTCTCAGGTTTTCGGAAAGTAATTGCCTCTTGGGGGGTCATACCTTACACATGGCAGCTATGGGGGGGGGGACGCAGGGTTCTGCGAATTGCTCAGTCGCGCGGTGGATACGCAGAGAAGGGAGACGATGGAGAAGTCAGGGGTCCATGCTGTGATTTTTTTACTGCACACTACACTGAAAATCCAGGTGAGTGTGCCCTGACCGACCGGATTAAAGTGGGTCCGCACAGAGAAGGGGGTGTAAATTAAGCGCGTTCTCACAGCCGAAAACATGCACAGCCAGCGCACGTAGAGCAGAACCCCCATCCCCCGCCTGTGCCCACCCCCCCACCCCCCCCCCCCGCAGGGACGTCTACGTACGCGCACGCGTGTGTAAATACGCAGTATGTATTTTTGCGTGTATGATAGTGTACACGCTGTCTAATGCATCACCGAGGTCATGTGTCAGAGAAGCCGCCATAAAACAGGGCAGAGACGAAAAGACGAGGGGGGGGGAGGGGGGGGGGGCGAAAGCCGAGAGGGGGAAGGGGGGGACAGGGGGGGGCGGAGGTGTCTGTTTTTCCTCAGGGGCTGAGCTACAGAGTGAAGCCGACGTGGAAAAGCCAGGGAGGGGGGACGAGGGGGGGGGGGGGGGGACAGAGCCGTTACTGGGGCAGGGGTTGGGTCCCGGCTCGCCCCAGACCCCTGGAGTCAGGGCTCCAGTCCCGGGACGGCGCTGTTGAGAGGGGTCCCACCGGTACTGGGGCCCCAGGGCCAGCGCTGACCCAGGATTCGGCACGGGGGGGGGGGGGGGGGGGGAGGCAGAGGGGGGCAAAGCAACCCAGCCAGGCACTGCCAAAACATGAGCAGATGAAGATGATGATGATGAAGGTGAGAAGACCCAACGGCAGTACTTTTTGCCCTCCACATGCACATATAATGAGATATATTTGTTTTAAATTAAATTGTACAAAAAGATGGAAAGTCTGCATTTCAAAAGCTTGATCCATGAATATATATATATATAGTTTTTAAAATTATTATTTTTTTTATACAGCTTAATCTTTTACCACAAATGTTGTTCCACTGTCTTGACTTTCTCACTGAAAAAGACTCAGGGCTCACTGTGATTTTCTGAGTATAAATAGATTTGTTCCATGTTGTAAATAATTCCTGGACTTAAGAAAACCCTTATTATGCGCTGCTATTCATACATACAGTATACATGTGGCGTTATATTTACTGATTTACTTTTGCTTTGTGTATGACCATCGCAGAAATGTCAGAAAGCGCCGATATTTTATGTTGGGTTAATTTCAAACATCCTTGATTGCACCACTCATTTTGGGAGTCGGTCAACATGCAGTTAGAACAGGAAGGACGACAAAGTCTCTCTTCCCTCAGGGGCAGAACACACTTCCTCTCAGACGAAGAGTCAAGTCGCCAGTCACGACCAGGCCTGCCAGGTGAAATTACCTGGCCTGGGACAAAATCATCTTATTATATTATTCCTGAGCCTGGACAGTAATATTAACAAGTTCACAGATGATCCCCCCCCCCCCCCCCCCCCGGGCCTGGGACAACAGGACAACATACCCGGTTCCCCACATACAGTCGGATGTTCATTTCAGCGTCAGGCCGATTTTAAAGGATCCTTAAAAGGAGTGCACAGTGGGCATGAGCAGCAGACAGTGCTCTGAAATTAAACGAAGCCCCTTATTGGCACAAGTACCAGAGCAGTTCAGCATCACATCAACAAACCCAGCGGAATCATCCCTGGACGGCGTTTATTTCAGTTTTGGCCTCTTCATGAGGCGGGGGGGGGGATTGAATTCCGTGTTAAACGTTTTGACATAATGAAGGCTCACGCACTGGCGACTATAACATCTGTGAATAAGAATCGAGGCACTTCTGTGAGCATCAGAAGCTACTGCGCTCACAGACGGATTCCCGTCAGAGAGAGTTTGTCATGCTGTCCTCGTTTTACACTGACATCAGCCCCGCGGTTTTCTGCGGTTTAAACGGGCCAGAAGCTAAACGCGTAATTACAGTTCCCTGAAACCGGTGTTTCTGCCTCCTGAGATCAGAACTATTTCTGTTAATAAACATGAAGGGGTCTGGCCCGAGGAGAGAGAAGGTGAAGCGGCTAGTCCACGTCCTCGGCTCCTCCCCAAAAACCCGACGAGCTTTTCAAAACGAGCTCTGCTAGGCCTGGGCCACCCACACGCAGAATCACACATTTTTAATCGCTTTTCAGGGGACTGCTGGGACTGCACCGTACTTCCAGCACCCGTACACTTTATTTTGGTTTTAAGCTGTAAGCCGAACATGGCACAGATTTTTTAAACATATCACTTGCAATTCTGAAGTGGCCCAAAAAACAGAAAGACCCATTGATACTGCGCAGTCTGAATACTACACTTCCCAATTCATCAGCTGCAGTACTGCTGGGGGTCCAAAGAGAAGACTGGGAGTGGAGTGGGGGGGGGTTGTGTGGTGTCTGTCCCTGATATTATCCCATATGGCAGTTAAGTCTGCTGGGGTACAGGCTTCTGTCCAGATGAGTGTTCTGGGGGGTACACACAGAATAAATCAGTTTAGAGGGCACGGCGGGGTCCACACGGTCTCATTACTGCTGTAAACAAGCAGCGATCTGCTGCAAAAAGTGTCTCGCGAAGCCGCCTTCAGCGCATTCCATCCGCGAGCTCTTATCTTTATTGGTGGTGGAGCAAAAAAAAAAGAAAAGAAAAAAACGCCCGCTACTACGACCATGGGAGCGATTCGCAAATTCTCACAATGCAGAAGACGTACGGAATTCTGGGAAAAGCTGAGTGTTCTTAGAAAGGGGGATAAAGCAGAGCCGCGCAGCGCGCGCGCATCATTTCCACAATCTGCACCCAAGCCTCGCACGTGAGCGGTGATGAGGTAAAAAAAAAGCGATGAGCGCAATCCAAAGGGGAAAGAGAGAGAGAGAAATAAAACATTCTTAAAGAGTAGCCAGCACTCTGAGCACGTTAATGACCGAATTGGGAGATATTTGTTTAAAATCCAAAACCCAGAGTAAGCAATTTAAAGTGGAGGAAAGACCAGTCATTGAAAATCTACATGATGACACAAACAATTATGAGGGGAATTCATAACACGGCCAAGATGCCTTTTGGTGACCTATTTTGGATGTTTCCATGGGATTTCAGCTCTGAGAGAGAGAGGGAGAGAGAAAGACAGAGAGAGAGAGAAAGAGAGAGAGGAGGGTAGGGGGGGGGGGGGCTGGTTCTGCCAGCATCTCTAAGTGCTCCCGTTAACGAAACATTGAGTCATGTGGAGGGGAAAAAAGCCGACCCTGATCCAAGTCAGTGAGACGGACGATACTTCAGGCTCCCGAAGTGTCAGCTATAAAGACCTATGGGGAAATATGAGCGGGATAGTGTTTCATATCTGGATAGTGGATGTCTTAATCAACAATGTCAGGGGTTTCTTTTTGTATATATGGGTCCAAGAGGCTTTGATGACTACGGGAAACTGGATGGAAAGAATTTAGACAAGCGCGTGATTTCAGAACGAGACTTTCAAAAGTTTGGGCACAGAAAAATACGCTGTAGCATCGAACAGATACGATAACAATACTAACAGTTCGAGCATTGTGTCGACGCTAGTACAGATTTCTGAAATAAAAAATCTTAATTGGAACAAAACTCAAAATTTCTTGAGAAAAAGGGAAATAATATTCTCAGCATTTGACCTTTCCTTTCATCAATATTTTGTACCAAGAACGAGAAATAAACGTTACTACACAGGGGTGTGCATGTATTATTACACTATTAGTTTGCTTAGTGACTTAGGTTACATCTCAGTACAAACAGTACCCAAATTCCCTGATTAATAATAGATTTTTTTTTTAAATTGTAGATATCTTTCAAAACAATGTTAGTACAATAAGCATCAGAACCAGAATGACCAGCGCGTGGTCTGGAAGTCGTCAGCTCCGAGAGTCGCCAGATCCGTTCCCTCACTACCTCACTCTCCTTCACGACCTGGCAACCCATGATGTAGCTTTTTGTTTTACTTTGCTAGTCACAGATTTATTTTGTGAATCTGCATCGATATGATCAATCCCTAAAATGTCAGAATAAAAATACTGCGTTCAGCTTTGTAATGGCTGGCACCGACTGGGAAGACAGTAAAATATGCGGCGAACTGCTTTAATATAAACACCAGCTCTGCAAGGAGGCTTTTATGGAATATGTGTGTTTAACAGGAACCTGACACCTCTGATTTATTGCTATATTTAGATAAGAAATGCAGTAAATGGTTTCTAAATAGCGTCAAGGTCATGTAATGTAATGGGATAATGTTTTAGTCTGATACAGATAAGATGATAGCGCGCGGGCTACAGCGGAGCGGAATGCTACTTGAATGAGGTATGAAGAATTAACAATGCCCAGCGCGAGAGGTGATAACCGGGCGCGTTCCTTTCAGCTGTCTCGAGATGGCTCCCACGTTATGATTAAAAACAAGTCCCCCCTCGCTCCCCCTCCACACCCAGATAGGTGAGTTTTCATTTCAGTTAGTAAGTGCGATTTCCAGTCATTCCATAGAAATAGTTGACTCGCGGTTCAAGAAAATTATTTTTTAAATTAGTAGGCCTGTGCGGTTTAAAAAATGTTCTCCTTGAATTTTCGTTTGAAATTAGTATCCGAATTACACGGAGTTTCCCACTGATTACAGAAAAACTGTTTGAAGTAGGGAGACTTCATTCATCACTGTAATTCCTACGATTCGGAATGTCGGTTATCTGTACGCGCCAAAATATAGAGGTAGGCGACAATGGGATTATTACACACGTCTCAGTACCTAACCTGCCTAAATACACTCATACTCAGTATATATGAACGATATTATAATTTTAACATCTGAGAAACTCACACGCATGGTATGCATTGCAGGCCACTTTTAGGAAATCACATTATTAGAATAATGTGCAGCCAAGCCCAAACATGTCAGTGTGCGTAGGAGTAACTACATATTTAGGATACTACCTTGAAACTTTGTACTTCATAATTTTTCGAAAACTACACACACACACACACACACAAATGTATGCGAGGACTCAATTGATGAACAAATTTATTAAATGATACATTCAATTAATTTTAATCTCTAGAAGGCAAAACAAAATGAACTGTGGTAAATTCAGCAGAATGTTATCGTGTTCTGTAAAGATGCTATAACAGCATTTTCATTCGCTTCTTCTGTGTGCGTGTTGTGTGTATAGTTCGAGGAAATTCAACATGGTAAAAAAAACATTGGTAAGATGGTAAAATTAAGTGTTACAGCTAGTGTCAGTTTCGGTGACAACAAACAATCCATAGCATGTCGACTATATAATACACAAAGTTATAAAATATTTTTTTTTATATTGAAAATAATAATGTCATGAAAATTTATGTTTGAACGACTTAAAATTGAAATACATATTCAGGAGTTGTCCGCGGTGTAGTAGAAACTATGCAGAATTAAATTGTGGTAAAATACATACTGTATAATGCATTATTTTGGGTTGATCTACTCAAATTATAATAATACACTAATTGAAGCGTTGCATGCTTAGTATTGGCTATACACGCTATTAATTTTATTGTTGGTTCCATTTTGACACCTATGATGTACGCGTGTCATCATAATGGATCCAGTTGCTCACTCGTTCTTATAGATGTGCGCTTAGACCCTCACCCTTGTTAGCTTAGCTGATAAAGGCGACTCCCCCACCCACCCCCATGCAACCACGCACGCGGTGCTAAATATGTATGGTGCGCAATAGGGACCACACCATAACCTCGTTAAATGATCATTTGACAAGGCGCTGTCAAGAAGTGATGGAAGACAAGTTGAACTGAATGACATAATTAAAATGGATACTGCCTACACGAAACACTTTCCCACGTCTTTATAGTAACTACAATTGCTTCTTATAATTCAGTGTTAAAACAATCCAGTCTTAATTTAATTAGGCCTTCAAGCAAGTTGATAATTTCTGTTTTCATGTGCATTGAATATTTGCTTGGATAGGTACAATGTTCATTTGAGAGTGATACAAACGTGTAACAGAATTTTTAAATGACATTTATTTAAACCACATTTTGTCTGCACCAAGTTATTTATCTGAAGAAAATACGCACAGTGAAGCGTAGGCAACAATTAGGGACTGAAACCTTCGGAAAAGCTTGAGAGAAGTATTTAGGCTATATTGGCGCAATATATATCATTGTAAAAAAAAAAAAAAATACAATGCAAACACGTACGTTAAAATGTTAATAGACAAAAGATGATGTCAACATACAAAATATACTTAGATAAATCTCCCCAATCAATTTTACAATAAAAAATTGCTCCAAAGTAGATGTATAGCTGAAACACAATTCGCATTATACAGCAACAACATAAGGCCAAATTAAAAGAAGTGGAACATTAACGAAAAGTCTTAATAAACATAAACTGAATTTGAATTCTAATGTAAATTATGATTGGCTTAATTAGTAGAGAAATAGGAAAAAATATTAATACCATGTCTGTTTATGCCTCTAATTTTCTTAATCTCTTGTTTTGAGTGCCATCGCCCATCCTCCCAGAATTTCATATCGAGAAGAAGCGTCACCATGCTTCAGAGATTGTTCTGCACCGTTACAAACAGCCGCAACGCAAAATCTCCGCCCCATTCGTGATATCTAAACTCCTATTGGCTGGCGCGTTGTTATGCCACTTTCAGCGCAATATAAACCTGGGCCTCAGCACCTTCAACAAGGGTCAGATTTCCAGCACAAATGACTCTAATCAACGGGTGGAAGACTTTACTCGAGACTGCATAGACGTATCCGGATTTACTATATTTATCATTGATTTCACTAAAACCCTTTAACAGTATGACGTTATTATTCTGTTATTTTAAATTAATGGGCAGATAGCGAAAAACACTTATAAAAGGATGCATCTTGAGATTGCACTTAAATCCACGAAGAAATCGCGATTCCGTGGGGCGCACAATTCTGATTAGACAATTCTTATTGTTATTGTTCACCACATGGAAAAATTCTGAACTCTGAAAAGTAGCCGAGGGCGACCATTTTTCAAGACTCCAAGACGCGTAGGCTTATTTGGGTCCCCGTGCGTTTCAAGATGAACCTAATTGGGAGCTACCAGCACCATCACCTAATGCACGAGACCTTTCCGTTCGTCCAGAGGTGTCATCCAGACGCACAGTACTTCCAGAGCTGGGTGGTGAATCACGCAGAGGTTCCCGCAGACTTTCAGATCCAACAGCCGTACTCCTCCGAGTTCAGCGGTCCGAGCGTCGCGCACGACGCCCAGATGGACGCGCTGTCCGGGCGAATGGGGAAAAGACGAGCGTCCGGACCCAAGAAAGAGCGGAAAAGGACAGAGAGCATCAACACTGCTTTTGCTGAACTGAGAGAATGTATACCAAACGTTCCCGCGGACACCAAACTGTCCAAAATAAAGACACTGAGACTGGCCACAAGTTACATTGCCTATCTGATGGATGTTCTGGCAAAAGACACTGGTGAAACAGAGGGATTCAAAGCAGAAATAAAGAAATTTGACAGTAGAGATTTAAAAAGGAAACGAGAAGTGGTACGTTATACTCGCCTGCATATGCAACTGAATTCACTGCTTACAATGCAGGACGATTCCTATACTATGGCCATGTGTTCTTTGTGAAATGCAAGAATTATGAATACAATAATAGGAAATGTTATGAAATATAGGATATATACATATAATGGTATAATAGAATAATAGTTCCTTACCTGGTATTTAACGGTGTTCTCGTCTCACCATTCGCACACAGTGTACCAAATATGCCTTCACACAACAGCCAGGAACACCAAGTCGTACACGACAAAAAACATCGGTTTTGAGTGTTTTATTTACCATAAGGTAGCATGCCTAGGTTTAATAAATAATGTGATATTTAGTCGTAAATTGTATTCAAAGCAATAAAAGGACTATGGCAACGACATATAGTATAAAAGTTGCAGAAGCGTGCATGGAGCCGCTAACTAGCAACTGTGTATTATTTTCGTCGAGACAAACAGGCCTACTCAGATTCAGATCTTGGTGAATATATAATGCAGTGCTGGATAGTCACCTTTTTCTAATTCAGTGACTTATTTATACATTCTCTTGTAAAAGCCATCGAATGGTTGAAAAGATTTACACTCTAGACCTTTCACTTTGTTCGGGCCTACTTGGAAATTGGCAGCTACGGAAAGTATTTTGTTCTGCAGGCAGATACACACAGGCACAGATACACACAGGCACACGCACACATACGGAAATTGTAATGGATGTCTGTAGTGTCAGAGCCTATTAATCACACTGCACATTGTACATCTATCATATTGCAACCGAATTAACGTATAGACTGTATTTTTGCACAGGGCCTGCACGTTACAGTAGACTGTGGCTTTATTAACCTGTACTGCTGTTTTTTTTTTTTTTTTTTAATAAATAACCGATTTTAAAGAGTTCTAATGCATACACTCTCTGTTTTCACAGAATGACGGTCTTCAGGATTCATTAGGAAGCGAGAAAAAGTTCAAAGGCAGGACGGGTTGGCCTCAACAGGTTTGGGCTCTGGAACTCAACCAGTGAATGGCTCGCGCCCCACCGAACGGCACCCGGCACTCAGACTCGGTATTCAAGCGCGCGTCTGGGAATACAACCACTTGTACACTTCAAAGTGCAATGTTATTCATTTGAATCTGGGGGGGGGGGGGGGGGGGGGGGGGGGGGTATTAGAGGACTTGAAAACGGCACCATTGCTAATAATTTAACCGTCTTATTAATTCGTTCTGTGCTATGGTTGTACCTAACTGTGATATTTCCCACATAATTTAAAACTAAATCATAAAAGAATGAAAAAAGCCATTATTTTGTTGTGTTACGTTATTTTTAGTGTACAAAAAGGTGATTTAAGAAATGTCCTTGATCTTATAATGTTATGGCCTCGTTAGCACTAGATACTTTTCTACTGAGGTGGTACTGACAAGCAAATATTGTATTTGTCGTACTGTATTCTGTGTGTGTAAATGTTTGATCTTAAATCTACCTCAAATAACTGTCACCTTACGTTTGGCTCAGATGAAATAAATATTAAAATTCTAAAATGATCTGTACTCCTAAATACAGAATATGGCAATAGAAATTATTTTTCCGCAGTTGTATGCACTCATTATACGCATTCGCTTCTATCCAGAAATCTAGGCATACGAATTATTATTATTATTATTATTGTTATTATTATGATTATTTCGGCATAATTCCTTACATATAAAATAAACATAATAAAATTAAGGCTTATAGACAATAAATTGAAGGGTAAAAGGCCAAAGTACTTATCCGATGGTTGGTTATGATGCTCATAACCCAAGTTGACAAAGGATGCAAAATCCATAATTTTGATATTGCACGAAGGCAGAATTGGAGTACGCTCTTAACATTATGAAGGTACACTAATATTACTGATATTATTAAGGTTGTTTGGGTTATATTTGCTCTTCAGGCCAGAGTAAAACCGTATCCAACTTAGCGATAAACAGATTTAAGAGAGTGGTAAAAACATTAGCTTCACGAACGCAAATAACGAAAATGGTCTGTAAGAAATGAAACAATAGAACAATTACTCGAAGAATCATTAAGTGCCGTGCTCCAGGTGTAAGGACAAAACGCGTGACACTTAAACTGAATCCAACATATTCTTCACTAATAATATCCAGTGATACTCACAATAATACACGAACATTAGTATCTTACAGTTTCATACTGATATAAATTATATATGCCATCACAGTATAAATCAGGGGTTATATTGAAAATTGGATGTAGCTTGCAATGTGCCGTGTGATTGATATAACAATATACATATGCACCATAATTTCTGGCAATATAAGATTTCTATATGCTTTTAATATTTGCAGCTGTAATACCAATATACATTTTATTTTACACATTTAACTGTGATATTAAAAGGTATCAGGAAAAATCTCAAGAGATGCTTGTTTAAAATAAACTTTAAAAACACAGAGCAGATGGAGTTTGTCTTGGCATTGCCCGTCGCTGGATTCGTAGGAGTAGGCCTATTTTCTTTCGATAAATCTCGTGTTTATTTACGTGTTTCTTATCTCGTGCTTGGTGCTGAGGAAACACACAAAAAAGGGTTAACACGCGAAGCCACGAGACTTCGAGGAGCCGCATAAAAATTCCTTTTTCCGACGTTAGGTTCATTCGGAATTAGTGGTAAACCTGGCAAAAATCAATGTCAGGCTGTCGCAGGAGAGATGACGCAATTATGTAGCTCTATACAGGCGCCCTTTCCCGTAACCTTTGATAAATAAACAAGCGTCAAATTATATAGAGAATTTTATTTTGATGTCAGGTTTAAATCTGAATCCATATTTTTCCAACAAGGCTTGTGCATGCCCTCTACTCACGTCAACTGGTAAGTTAGAATATTTAAAGCGAATGTAGGCCACTGGGGATTTGCGCGTTTGTAAAATAATTCGAAATTTGAGCCATGATGCAATTAACTATTTGACCGATTAAACAGAAAGGAGTTAATAATAAATATCTGCCACCCAGCCAATACTTCGATGAACACCCTGAGATGAGCTCGTAAGACGGAGCCTAGAACGGCCTTAAAGATAGAAGTCTGCGATGCGCCGTATCTCCAGTTACTGGCCAGAGCAGATGGAAACCCCGGTTGACTGAACCGCTCTGAGTGGTCAACAATTTCCGACAATCAGTATCAAATGCTTGCATCTATCGAAAGACGCAAGCTGGTCTTATTTTTGAAGATTCCGAAACAAAATAAAAACAGAATAAAATTTCCGTCGTTATGACTGCATATGCTCGAAAACCACAACTGTATATGAAGCCCTCTCAGAGCTGCACAGCTATGAAAAAAGCATAACAACTATGTTCCACAATAGAAAACGATATCTTTCCTTTTCTATTAGCACATTCGAAAATCTGAATAAAAACTATGCATTAATTAAAATGCTTTATGTTAATATCGACTGTTTAAAGGTAGGGAAAAAACATGTGAAAATCATACAAAATAAAACCTAATTAAATCATAATGGTTGAACGATTACCTTTAGCACCCAGTAAACAAAAAAGAGCCAGTTTATGTCGCATCAGTCCCGTCCAGTAGGAAGATGGCGGCACGTGGCACGAATTGTTTCAGGGAGATATCTGAAACGGAGTAGATTGATTACGGGACTACTCGTGCGTTTCTAAAGTCACGTGCAACAACAACGGTACCCAATATCCCGGCACAATCAACACATCAGATTATAACCAACGCAAACCAGATGGGTGCTTCTGTATCTTTAAAACCCTAAACAATACAACACCAGCACAGTGGCCAACTGCAAACAGAACTGAAATATGAAATACAAATTGCCAACTAAATAAGCAACCTACATTTACGCAATTGTATTTTCAATAAGCGTGCGCAAAGTGAATACAGGCGATACTAAGAAAATGTCCATTGCTGCCAATAGGCATTGGCAGTGGCGTCACAGCAACATTACGCGTTACATTACCCTGCATCAGAGGCCGGATTTGGCTACAGCCTACACTGGGAATCGTCATGATTAGCCACTTACATTATTCTAGAATTATAGCTGGTCTTGGAAACCTGGACAAACGTGATAGTTTCACGACAATCACCAGCTTACTAACCAACAATTACAGTGTACACGTGGCCCCTATTGGACTCATAAACTCTGTTAGAGTTGAATTAACACTGGACATATTACTCTATATGCAGTCGTTTAGGGCCATCCCGAGGCCACACAATTTAATTTTAAATTTTATTTTTAATGTTGGAGCACCTTGGGGCCACAACAGCATTCTTGTTCAGGGACACCAAAGCCCTCGGTCCGGCACTGCTTGTTGCGCACAGTGGGTTCCAACGACTAGCAAACGGATGTATGTAGAATTTGTCACAACAAACACGTTCTATTATTTCTGTACAAGGCTTCCTGAATATATTTAAAAAAAACTGAAGAACAACCAAGCTGATATCAAACGGAAAATGTAACGTGTAAAGTTAAGAAGAAAAAAATCTGAATAGCATACAGCAGGCGGAAAATTGTTGCACGCGACTATAATCGTAATGACACCTTCGAGCGGTCAGCATACAGGTGGGTTGTTTTCGACTTCCCACATTTAAACGCTTTTCACGGGAGCCAACGCAGAAAGGTAAGCGCGGGAAAGGTTCACATTATTTTATAAACGGTTTTTGGCTTTGGGCAGCTGGTCGCGTACTGGGCACCAGGGAAGGCCAATAGAAATTACGACAATGGTGCCACCAAGTGGTAGCACAGACAACAGACCGTGTTCACTCACCCATTTCGACAGGCACTCTGCTGCTTCGAAAGACAAATCACAAACAGGCCTATGCGTGGCTGACTGCGAATACTATTCAAACAACAACAAAAACATGCAACATGCATATTATCAGAAAGCGCTAAAAGGTAATAACTATAACCAGTAATAGCATGAAATGCCAGACTGCTATTAAAAAAAGAAAAAGGAAAAAAAAAAAAAAAAAAAAAAAACATTCCACACTGGTTAAATCGTCTTTTTATGGGCTTAAAAAGGAGGGTGGGAAAAATGTGTAACAAGAACAACTTATATTTGTTCAGGTAAAATCACTCCTGAGCTTTCAAACTAAATCCCAAACCTGTAGTACATCGGTACAAGTCACCATGATAGGAGTAAAATGGCGAAATTCTTGTTATTGACACATGACATTTATTAAACCCAATAAGCAGCACGATAGATATGCGTTTGGAAATTAACAGCAATTTAGTCTATTTAGTTACAGCCAGAGTTTACATATTACACAACCTTAGAAAAAAACAGAAAATTCTACACAGCCTATATTCGACCTGGCAAAGGAATTTACCTACAGCACACAGGAGGACAACTGTAAACAAACTAAAAAGTCAAACAAATAACAGAAACATGATCAAACTCTACTAAGGGCCAGGCTCCACATGTGGAAAAATACCATCTTATCACCTCTCTCCGAGATCTGTTCTTCCAGCAAACAACACACTTGGATATGCAGTGTTAGCAACATCATCTAATTTACAATGGACAAACCACCTCTTAAAGGTGATACCTCTGACAAGGTAGCTGAGTTTACAAGCTGTCTACAATAGTAGAGTGAAGTCCCACAGGCTGAACTTACAATTTTTACCTCATAACACCCCCCCACCCCCCACCCCCCCCACCCCCACCCCCAACAACAGTTGCCAGGATGGTTTTAGAGATGCATAATACTCTTTTATTTTTTTCTCTAAAAACTTAAGTGCCAGCGTTGGTGTCACTACTTTATTCTGGAACATTATGAACCATAATTGATATTTTTACATCCATGCTGTCTTAAACAGCCAGCACAGGTAAACATGATCAACTCTCACCACTAACTGTAGCAAAAACGGCTACAGAAGCTTGGGTCCGGAGGAGGGAATAATTCTAACATTTAAGCCTTTCCATTTGACTACACTGAAGAGGACATCTGCACCTTGAGTCAATAAAACAAAATACCTTTTCTCCACAGAAATTATTTACAGTAAAAATTGTCTGCTGAATTTATTCTGCTTTATTCAATATTACTATTCAATTTTAAGGGTGACATATAATGAAAGGCCTCACTGAAGATTAAACAACCATTTCAGTTTGAGTGAAATGAATTAACCACTGTCTAAAAACAAACTGTGAACGATCATGATTTTAAATTGTGACAAAACTGACAAATGAGGAAACTGAACATTTAAAATCGTATCACTCCCCAACCACCAGGCCCCAAAACTTGGTAGAGTGGGAATTTAGAGCTGTTTTACATTAAGTGACAAGTACAGAAGAAGCAAAAAGAAAAGAAAAAAAAACATTCTTTAATTTTTAAACACCTTGATTTCGTTTGACACTTGAAGCAAAAAAAAAAAAAAAAGCACACCGGCAATAAGTCTTCTTTTAATTTACATAGTCCATACAGTCACAAACTAAGAAACTAAAACATTCATACGTTTCAGCGGACAGATCCTATATCTGGAAAGGCGCAAGCGGGAGGCCAGGACACACAGGGAAGGAAACGTGGCTCGTGACGCCCGAGTCCTCGGCCGCGAGGCTGATAACGGGCGAGCTCTCGGCCGTGTGGCTCGTAACGCGCGAGTCATCGGTAGTATGAAGCAACTCAGCCTGTATTACGAGTTCTAATGCGTTACGGGTCTGCTCCTGCCAGTCACAGAAAGACGGGCAGAAAACAACAGAGGGAGAAAGTGTCAAATCAGCACAGAGAAGCGGCAGGCTACACCGGTCAGGGCCAGAGTCTCTGACAGTCTTCAGTCTCGGCGCAGCAGTCCGTATTTAAATAACGACGCTTTCTCGGCACTCACAGCATTAGCTACTGGACCACGCTGCCGGCGTTCTCTCAACAAAATCACCAAGGGGAACATTTCCATCAGGATTAACTTTTTTTGCCCTGGGATTTGGCGCAATGAACAGCCAATACAAGACTTGAAAGTAGAAAAAGGATTAAAAAAAAAAAAAAAAATCACCATAAGAGTAGGCCTATTTCTACCTCAGCCAAACTGGGTCTCGTCCGTTACATTTTATTTAACTGCAACTCAATATGACGGAGTTCTGTGGAACAATATTAAGAAACTGCTACTTCTGTTTTCGGCACAACATTTAACGGTTGGAAAGGCTCACCAGTAAACTGTGTGGGGGGTTTATAACCCTTACATTTGTAGTATAAAGCTAAGTATAAAGATTTCATCTGGGGCTTAAATAAATGAATTATTTTTTCCAGATAATGGTGTATTCACATAATAAATTCACCCTGCTGAGTCTGAAAAGTCTTAATTTAGGCCAGGCTGGGTAGGCCTACAGCCATTCGGCTTACCAGCACAACCACCAAATTAAAATCACGCTGAAATATGTAACCTCAGTCAAGCTGTTTACTGCCGTCGGATTTCTGGTCCAGTCGGCTTTTGTTGCTCTTCACCATGTAGATGAAGTAGGTCAGCGTCTCCTTCTCGTTCACAGGAATATTCCGGAAGTGACGGCTCACCGTCTACAAAACATAAGGGCAAAATGCAATTTGCTTACAACGCAATCGGAAAACGTTTTCTGCTTCAAGCAAGGTGAAGAAAAAGCACACGCAAAAACAAATAACAAAACAAGATAACTGGAAAAGTAGCACTGCCGAAGACAAGCCTGAATGCATGTCAAGCAATTAATAATCATTTCTTGCCTACAATTCAGTCCAACTTCCCTCTCGGAAAATTCCAAAAAATAAAATAAAATAAAAATTATTTCATATCCAAACAGCAGCAAAGCACGAGAGAGGCCGGGAATGTTTAACAACGCAGCGGAGTCTTTCCGGCCCAAAAAACAAACTAACTCAAGGACATTATCGATCGCTCTTCAGGTCAAACGGCAAAGTCAAGACCCGACAGGCGCATTCAGGAGAGCAGCGGCAGCTAGCAGCAGCTACCCACAGCAGTAATTGGACGGAGGTGTGGACTCGTGCTTTTATTAATGGTGTGCAGGTCTCATTACGGGGAGTCTGGACCTCTCCGCAGCCAGTGGGGAAACGTTCAACTTGCTTCATTTATTTTCACAAAGCTCCTAATCACCCCGGCAGGCTGGGGAGCTCGCGCCGAGAGCGCGAGGACGGGGTCAGAGCCAGCTGCGGGATTACAACGGCTTCACCTGTTGATTTCACAAATGCCCTTAACAGCCACCGGACCACCAATTATTTTCCAATGTAACGGTCTCACCACATACATCACCGTTTGTGTATCGTAAAGGCTGCATTAATCACCGGGCACGCGGGTTCAATAGCCCTAATTTGTGGGCACACCGTGTTTGTTTTTGCAAACTTGCAAAAGCTAATTGAGCTTCCATGACTTCTGAACAGGCGCACCATTCGTTATGCTGTCAGACCAGAATTCCTACAGTTATTGCAATTTCCCTGTTCGCAGGCTGCAGGACTCTAGACAACTGTCAGTTTGAGCAAAGGTAACCCCCAAAAAGAGAGGGGTTTCACTGCTTTCAGTTTTGATGTTTGAAGTGCTAAATTAATTGCCTTTCCCAGAATGCCACTTTGGGGGAGATCTTACCCCCCCTAGTTACGCCCCAGCGTCATTTTTACCCTGCCCATAACTACATAAAAGCGATCGGATATCACCTTTGAACGGCTGATGCAAGTCATCTAGTATTTTCATTTTGGTAGCGGAGCCGCGGGTAATTACAGTGTGAAAGTTAAAGCCGTTGGAATGCATCATTGTTTCAAAAAGAAAAGAGAAAAAAAAAAACTTGCATGCAATGGAAGTCGGCGTTTGATTCTTCAAAATGTCTGCTTACCATCCACATGACTGCAAAGACAGTATTGTTTGTCATTTGGGTATATTGATGTTAAACAGTGTTCAAGGGCGAGTTAATTGAAATAAGCTTATTTTTACAAGAAAGGAGTTTGCACTAGAAAGAGCTGAGCCTTTTTTCCGTTATGCTTGACTGGCTTTTGGCCTGTGACATTTTACATCATAGCAGCCAGCTTACCTTTAAAGACCACGAAACAGATGTTGGGCAGAAGTGGCCGAGATCTTTTAATAATTCCACGCCAATTGAGGATAGCAAGCCAACGGCCCCAGCTGTTTAAAGATTAAAGGAAACGTTTCTTTCTTTGTCCTAAGCCCCTGTACATCCTCAAAATAAAGTGCTTAAATTGAAAACATTTTAGGCAATCTTTAGTCATTTTTGAGATTTGTGTACCCTGGGATGTTGTCATGCAGTAATATCCCAGGGAATATATTTTGTTGCGCAAAGCATTTGTGGCAAAAATAAAATAAAAATAAATCAGCGTGATAAACGTGGCCTTTATGGAGCTTTCTGGCATCGAATCAAACATTTTCACTTATGAAAACATACAATCTTGTCCAAATGAACAAAAACCCATTTCAAACTAACTGGAAGGACACTGAAGTATGCAGCAGATTTATGGGTCCTTAGACTTCCTACTCTGCTCAGCAGGACACTAAAACACTCTTGAAATGTTTTGGAGCCCCAGTCAAACGTGCCGCCCAATGCACATTATTCGGAGCCAAATTTTTTTAAAAAGTGGGAACTGCAGCCATTGCTGCGCTACACTACAGACACCATGACTGCACTACAACACCCAGCGTCCCTCAGAACAGAATCCCTGAGTCAGGACATATAAGGGAAGGAAAGAGAGCAGCACACCAGTGACCACTCAAGGATTCATATTTAATATTTAACCAGACCAGTGCTGGCAGTGAGCACTAAAGAGATTCATATTTATTGAATATTTAACCATACCAGTGCTAACAGTGACCACTAAAGGATTCATATTTATATTTTTAACCAGACCAGTGCTGGCAGTGAGCACTAAAGAGATTCATATTTATTGAATATTTAACCACACCAGTGCTAACAGTGACCACTAAAGGATTCATATTTCATATTTAACCAGACCAGTGCTGGCAGTGAGCACTAAAGAGATTCATATTTATTAAATATTGAACGCACAGGCCAGTCTCTGCATTACCTCTGCCGGCTGTGCTTTGTTTAGGCCAAGGCCCTGAACGCACAGGCCGATCTCTGTGTTACCCCTGCTGGCTGTGCTGTGTTTAGGTTGAAACCCTGAACGCACAGGCCGATCTCTGCGTTACCTCTGCCAGCTGTGCTTTGTTTAGGCCAAGGCCCTGAACGCACAGGCCGATCTCTGTGTTACCCCTGCCGGCTGTGCTGTGTTTAGGTTGAAACCCTGAACGCACAGGCCAATCTCTGCGTTACCTCTGCCAGCTGTGCTTTGTTAAGGCCGGGCCTGGTCTGCAGCTTGTAGTGCCTCTTGTAGCGTCTCAGGGTGTTCACCTGAAGCTGAAACAGATCCACCTGCACAGACATTAACACAAGCTGTTCAGAGGGGTTTCTGAGAAAAAAAGCAGATGAAAGTGCACACGGTAAGAGATACTGGCTGATTTCATCATGAGCAGAGAAGTTGGGCTCGATTCACATTACACATACGAATGCAGAAAATATTATGAATATAAGTATCTTATGTGTGAGGTAGTAATGTGAACCAACCTCAAATATATTATTGATTCAGTCACAATGACAACTATACAGTGTCATGCCTGGACTAATTTGACTTGAATTTGCAAGACACCCGGTTTAAAAAGCAGTGTTCTGTATTCATCTGACGGTCATACAGCTAATTCTACAAGTTCAATGAACAGGCAATGCACACGGCAGTATTGAAAGAGGAATGTCAAAAGACTTCACACCCTGGTTATGAAATTGACTATATTTCAGATCAAAGTGTACTTTGAGTACAAATAAAGAGAACTGTTCTTTTTTTTTTTTGCCCATATCTTGCTTAAATTTTACCTCTGGTATTTCAACGTCGTGGTCGGGGGATTCCCCGCCATCGTCGCTGGTTTTTCTCTTGCGTTTGTTGCGGACGCTCTGGATGAAGTTCTTGTGGAAGTCACAGATGTACAGGTGCCTCACCTAGAACCAGGAATGGATATGAGCCACAGCATCCACAGCAGTGCACATGACCCACAGCATCCAAAGCAGTGCATGTGACCCACACCATCCACAGCAGTGCAAATGACCCAGACCATCCAGAGCAGTGCACATGAACCACACCATCCACAGCAGTGCAAATGACTCACACCATCCACAGCAGTTCACATGACCCACACCATCCACAGCATCCACAGCAGTGCACATGACCCACATCACCCACAGCAGCATATTCACATCTATGTCTCTGCATTTCAGTCAACCATTCTCCTGCTCAGTGAAGGTATGTTTGCAAAGGCTTTTTGTGTTTGTTTAACTTTGAGTGGGAGTAGAGCAGGGGGGTGGAATCACACCCACACCACTATGTACCTTGTACTAATACGCACTAAATGTTTTTGTCGACATTACTTTGGTATAAATGAAACATTCCCGTAACCCAATACTAGACCTCGTTCACAGTGCAAGAACCTAAAAAAGAGTAACTAAAACGCATGTATTAATTTGTATTAAACTAGCCCAACATGAAAAATAATTTTAGATTTGGAGTCACTACACATGCATCTATTTGTAAGGTGCACTAATACAATATAAACAGTATGCAACACTCAAAAATCTGCACCAATGAAAATACGGCTGAGTTTATAAAGTAGATGCATAACTGTCAAGTTAGCGAAGGCATCTTCAGTCAAGATGGATTTTAAATTGTTTTCATTTCCAGTTTTGAGTTTGATATCAAGACATGCAGTGCGAGTTCATATCTGCAAGACTGGTTAATTGCTGATATAAAACCAGAACAAATATTGTCATTAGTAGGCTACATTCAGGTTATGAATGAGTGGTCGCCAGTTATAATTTAGCATTTTAAGAATTGACAAGTTTAAATTTTCTGCACGTGGGTCCCAATGCCCACTAGTGGCGCGAATTTCTCCTACACTCAGCCCAGCTCAGGCTGACACCGCTCGCGGAACGGAATTCCCTGCAGGATGAAGGGCAGTGTGCACCAGCGCGCCCTTCCTTTTCAGTAGCGGAATTCGCATTCGTGTGGCGGCATTCAGTCTCGCGCGCCAGGCAACCGGTGGCTTCCTTAGCAACAGCCTTCTCAGTGTAGTAGGAGGCGTGGAAACAAGTGATGTCATTTAGCAAGTTAAGGCTGGGGACACGCCATTTAACCAGACTACTGTGCGCATTTAACTAACATGAGCAAGCTAGCAATAGGTCACATTTAAAGCGCGCTTGCTTTCCCCCGAACTCCATTTCGAATAAAACAAAATAAGACGCAGTCCAAACGTATTTTTCAATCTAATAAATTTAACTTGCCTAAATATCACTATTGATCGATTAAATCGTAACCTAGATTGCAAGGTTAGATATTATTTTTCAGCAATTACGCTAGCAAGCTAAGCTACTTTTTGGTGGTAATTATGATCACACGGTACATTAACGCGCTACAGAACTGTTCTTAATCATGCAGGTAGTTCTAGGTTCATCTTGCACAAACCAACTATGCCTCTGTAAAATGCAAATCTAACCTTAAGTTACTTACGCTCTTGTCGATGTCCAGTTTCAGTTTCTTCTGCGATATGCTCTTCTGGATCCGCTTGCTGAAGGAGGCGTTTCCAGCAGAGCGGCCACAACGCTCCCCGTCTTCAATTAAACAACAACTCTGGCCGTAAAACGGCGGCGCCGACGGGCCATCGTGGCTGTCTTCTTCCGTACTAAACCCATTCATACTGTAATTATCAGTCAATAACGAGTTCCCTCAGGAGTATCGTTATTAGCTAGCTCCCACTCCAGTTATGGCTGGCCACCCAACGTTTGCTAACAATAATATAAACAATAACGCGCGATAGTAGCCTAGTACTTACGTAGCGCGACCTATTTTGTTAGACTAAATAAATCGTCATAAACGCGAGATTAAGAACCCCGTCTTCACAAATTGGCAGTTAGCAAACTACGTGTGAATTATCGCCAATAGGCAACCTTGTAGAAAAATAGCACGATCACACAAGGCCTCCAACTAAACTAGTCAGGTACAAGGTTACTTAGACTACGTTGTTTCACTCACGGTCGTTTTGCGTTTGCTACCTAACATTTGCCAAGAGCTACCACCGAATGCTATAAACTCGACTATAGATACTAGCCAGCTAACAGTTCAAAACACTGTAGTGTAGTTAGTCGATGTTTGCGCTAATAAAAACACGGGAGTTGGCAAGCTAGGAACAATCTGTTGACGCTGGCACCCGTAAACGATAGGTGACTGAGAAATGCTAGTTCAGCTACATCTGCTACCACGCTAGATAGCGTTACGTGAACTGTGTATTTAGAGCAATGAAGGAAAGATGTCTAACTGTAACGTTAAGTTAGAGCCAACTTAAAGCTAGCGTTCGTTCGTATAACACTTCCACTTACTGCATACCGTAAGTTAACAATTACTATCGGGTAACAACTACTAAATCGAAATGTGTGTAACGTTAGGCTAGTATCCCAATTCCCTCAGTTTTCTATGGTCGATTCCAGATATCGTTACTCTAACTGTAGATAAAGGCTGCTGACTATGCTACCAAAAAGACCTCAACACGGACAGACAGACTTGCGGAACGTTAGTAATCGTTACTCTTTCAAAAAATGACAAAAAACGCCTCTTCGCCCGCACCACCAATTGCACACAACATCCAAAATTAATTGTAACGTTGTCAGGCTAAGGTAGCCACATCTCTAAACTAAACGGTACAATGTAACTACACATCTAATCCTTACCGCGGAAGTATAGCAGCTAAACTTGATTGGCTAATTTTCCATATAGGCGGGCTTTAGTAGAACCATTTTGCACTTCATTGGCTGGTATCACCGCTTCCCGAATCTCCAGCGCAGTTTAAGTTGATAAATAGACGGAACCACAGGAGGCTCGGTGACATCGTAGTTTGGATGTCGATAGTAAACCATATATAGTAGTCGACATGCATACTGGCAGAATGATAGCTACTTTATGTGACGTGAGCTGGTCAGCTTGGTGCGTTTCTAACGGAGCCAGAACCTCACTCGCTCAGTTTGAAAGTAAGTTGTGAGTATATGAAAAGGCAAGGGTTACCGTGAGAGTGTTCATGAACCATCGAAGTGTTTACTGAGGCCAAATAGAAAAAGTTGTCCACGCGACACTTCAATCTCAGCCTCGATTTTTTGCATCTGGATTCTTAGTCCTGATCAAGCAATTTTATCCATCTTTATATTTATGTCCTATGCGCTTTTATTTTTCTTTGTTGCCATTTTCGTCTCATTTGTTCTCAAAAACTTTTTATTGTTTTTATCATGATATTTTGATGCAGTATTACTCGTCTCAGTTGCTTTTGTTTTATCAACATCCATGCATCATTTGCACACAATGCCTTAAAACTGTTACGCAAAGTTTATGACTGTTATTATTATTCTTTTATTATTACAATTATTAATATATCCATCATGGCCAGGACGCAGAAGTTCACAAACAGTTTAATGTGATGAAAGGCAGCATCTCATCAACATTAACCTCTTATCCCATTTGTACAAAGGGAGGCAAAGCTGTTCTGGACCTGAGCTAACAAAGATGATACAGGTTCCACCCCCAAGAAGGAAAGTACCTGCAGTATTGCTGAGCAAGATGTATAACATGAGCCCCATCAATAATTATCTAGCAGTGTACACTGTATGACAAAAAGTATCTGGACGCTTCTTGGTCTGGGGCTGTTTTTCATGGTTTGGGCTAGGCCCCTTAGTTCCAGTTAAGGCAAATCTTAAAGCTACAACATACAATCATATTCTAGACTATTCTGTACTTCCCCAACAGTTTGGAGGAAGGCCCTTTCCTTTTTCAGCATGACAATGCCCCCGGCACACAGGAGGGCCATATAGAAATGGTCTTGTCAAAAACGGTATGGAAGAACTGGCCTGGCCTGCACAGGGCCCTGACCTCAGCCCCATCCAACATGTTTGGGATCAACTGGAAAGCCAACTGCGAGCCAGGCCCAATTGCCCAATCAGTGCCTGACCTCACCAATGCTCTTCTGGCTGAATGGAAGCAAATACCTGTAGCAATGCTCCCACATCTAGTATAAAGCCTTCCCAAAGAGTGAAGGTAATTGTAGCTGCAAAGGGTGGACCAGCTCCATATTAAAGCCAATAATGAATGCATTGGGTGAGAGGCAGGAATACACACTAGACTGGTCGCCAGTCCATCACAGGGTACACATCAACATTCACTTGCACACCCATAGGGTCTAGGGGCAATTTAGGCTCTCCAATTAGCCTAATCTGCTTGTCTATGGACTGTGGGGGGGAAGTGAAATACTCAGAGGAAACCCACGCGGACGTAGGGAGAACATGCAAACTCCACACAGAAAGGCCCAGACCAGGATTCTAACCCAATACTGTTTCAGCCAAAATGAGAGATTAGTCTGTGACTTCACATGCATTCTCCTCCCTGGCTGTGTACTGATTTGAAAACACTGTAATTTTCGACAGGAATATGTGACGCACACAAAATGTATGGTCACATTTTATGCAATTCTATTTAATACGCATTTGTTATATTTGTTTCTCTGGGCGGACTACTCTAATATGAGCCAGGACGGTCAGCTATTGCCCCCTTGTGAATTTACAATGACTCTCTACGGAAATGTAATTTGAGTAATTCAGTCTTGCCAGTAGAGGGCAGTGTGGCGCTTTGCGTCTCCCATGGGCTGTCTTAGCGAACGGACTTCTCACAGACCTATTTGTGGATTTTTTCGCCCAAATTGTGCCGCAAGGATTGTATCAAAAATCCACATATAAGTGCAAGCAACATGAAATTCTCGAATGGGAACCAGCTACATTTATTTGCGCATCAGCTACATTTATTTGTGAATCAACTGCATTTATTTGTGGATCTGCTGGATTTATTTGTGGATCGGTTACATTTATTTATTTTTGAGACAATAATACTCCCTTAAAGCTGCACTGAAAGCATGTGTCGCCTGTGTTCCTCTTCCTTTTATACAGAAAGTCAGGAACTCTTATCTGTATATGGACTCAGAGCCTTAGACCTGTCACTGATACACCATAAAATGCAAAAGACAAATCGCGTTCATGTTTTCCTTAGACAACTCTGGGAAAAAACAAACAAACAAAAAACCAAAAACAAACAAACAAAAAAAAAAATTCATGGTTGGACACCTTTTCAACCCACAGCCAGACATCTACCAACGAATGATGTGTACAAACATTTAACTTAATTTCTTAGCAGATCGGAGTTGATCTTCTTTGAATGTAGTATGTTCTGAAATCTGTATTCATGGAACACAATAGGCTACACTATGGAAATGGCCTGAAAGCACTCTAGTGGTTGTGGAAGTGGTACATTATTGATTATCGTGTGTGTGTGTGTGTGTGTGTGTGTGTGTGCGTGGGAAGGTCTTACCCTCACTTCTCAGGAAGTTCTAACCACTAAGGTTCTGTTTTCACATAATATGTGGTTTCGCCTCAGTGCTGACGGATATGCATAACCATGTATGCTTGTAGTATAAAATGCCTGTCTGTGCTCTTTCTTCATTGCTCGGATAGCTCTGTGAACATTAGAGCTCTGCAAATAGCCTGCATTAATACCACAGTGCCAACCTGAAAGTGGCCTTTGTCCACATCAATTCATGGTGCTGTGACCCGGATGGCAAAAGATTTCCGCAAATCATGACTGCTTCGGATCGACAACTAAGCAGACACTGCTGGCCTGAAATACAGGTAAGGGACCTTTTGAAATCCCTGTTAGAGTGTCTGCGTTGTCGGGTTGAATTACATGACGCTATCCACTTTGAATAACTGTTGGTATTAATGTTGGCACAGCTGTCTTTGAAATATGAAATATGACAACTCTATGATCACAGACGTGAAAGGCATTTGTAAGTTGTGCATATAGGAGGTTCGAGTCCCATATTTGATTAAAGAACATTTGTGTTTGTGGGTGAGAGTCCAACACTCACATTCAGGAGGGCTTGTGAATGTGGTAGGATGTGGTAGGTGTATAAAACTGCATCAATTTTGGGTTAAAGTTCCACTTAGATGTAAAGTTGAAGTATACCAATATTGAAATGGGTTAAAGTCCCAATTGTAAGTCCTTAATGACGGTTTGGTGTCCCGAGCAAAGATCTGACGACACACGCTGAATAAACATATTGCAAATAATTGATAAATAAAATAAACAAAATGGGAGCTGATTCTTCAGTTCCAGTCCCTCCTACAGGTACCCCTGCATTTCATATGTATACCCATTATTCTCACGCTAGTTGTGAATTCTTACATGACTGGAATTTGTACACATGCGACAATCTAAAACTCCAATTTCCAAATTATGGCACTTTCGATCTAGATATAATTAAGCATTTGAAGAGTGCGCTTGAATCCCGCAGAAGTAAAACACCACAAAAGCAATGGAGTCAATATACCTCATGATACGAAGAGGCGATGAAACGACTCATTGAATCTCAATCACAAGAGCATGCTAATTCTCTGGCTGAATTGCAAAGTGAGTTAAATGAAACAAAAAAAAAATTAAATAGAATGAAAGAACAGCTTGATTTAGCTCAGCAACGCGATGTTCAACATCACCGACATCAACATCAGCCTGCCGCTTCTTTTGAGGAACCTGAACCTACGATTGTCCAAAAATCCAGTCATATCAACAGGCCACTGGTTCGCACTGAGTCCACTCGGAATCGCTCGTTGCCACGGCAGCGGCACAGGCGCATCAATGATGTCGTTTCTTTTGAGGAACCTGAACCTACGGTGGTCCAAACACCCCGTTTTGCTAACGACAGGCCACTGGCTCGCGCTGAGTCCGCTCGGAATCGTGCGTTGCCACGGCAGCGGCGCAGGCCCACCAGTGATGGCTCAATGTGAGAAGCCTAAGATGGGTAAGGGAAGCCCCCTGTTATTGCCCAATTCACATTAACTAATTGAGCAATTTAATTGAATCACAAGCTGATTTTGTTCTTTTTTCATTTGATTAGTCTCTCTGTCCACTATTTGTTCTTATATTTTTCTGAAACCCTATACATTTCTCCAAAAAAAGCTCTTCTGGGTAGGCTATTTTTCATTGTCAAGACAGTAATTTTTAGTAGCGAAGGAAAATTAATAACAGGAAAATCAGCGCAGGAAACGGAGGATTATAACAAAAGTAGGCTAACCTATTTCATAGAAAAGAACCAATAAGAATTTATTAAGTTGAAAAATGGGGGGGGGGGGCTGCAAATTAAAATTCCGAGTGTGTGCTTGATTCAACTAATTTGCAAGCATGTAAATCCTCAAATTTTAAATAGATTTTAAGAAACTTTTAAAAAGTATATATGAAGTTGAAATTGTGAAAATAAAGGGTAAAGAAACAAGGTGAGCTGGCAGAGTTTTGATGTTGGGGCTTTTATTTTATTTAACCAGGAAAACCACAATGAGATCGAAATCTCTTCTGCAAGGGGGACCTCCCACAGTTACACAAGACAGGAGACAAATGAGTTGCCAACATCAAATGGAGAAAGAGACAGCAGTGTAACCGTAATTAAACATCAGAGCAGAGCAGAGACTAAAAGCAGGAGCACATTTCAGTAACAGACTCATGAATTACATAATTGAAGTCAGCAAATGAAAGTAATTTGTCAAGTTTAAGATTTTTTTGAAGATTGTTCCAACTGTAAGGTTGTTCCAACAGAATTGGTATAATGACTAAACGAAAATTGGCAAAAAATAAATAAATATCTGAAACCAATTATTGAGACCAGAATTACAAGGACCCCCCCACCAGCTGATTTTGTGAGGGTTGCCCCCTTTGGGCTCAGCGCACAGTGAACTGTGGGCAGCCTGAGCCTCAACTGCCCACACAAAGCTGGCGTTGGGGCAATTCTGTGCTGTTTGCTGAGCCTGGGGCCCTGCCGCACCTCAGAAGCCTATAATCCCCCCCCCCCCCCCCGCCCCCCATCTCGCTCACATGTCACATGAAGTGGCACATGTGAGCAAAGGTGGGAAGGCTGCAGCCATAAACTGAGAGCCATACTCACCTGGACTCTCCACAGTCGTAAAACAACATTGTCATCGTGTCAACAGCACAACATGGGCTGTGTGGATATTTTTTATTTTGAAATTCAGAACGAAACTGCACCATGAAGCGGCACAGCTCGCATCCTGTCAATACCACACATCCACCCCGAACCCCACACCACGGTGGAGGCGCACTGTTTGCATAACGGTGAGAATGGTAGTATGTGGTGCTCAGCCGGCAGAACTGATAGCATTAGCAAGATAGGGCCGCTCGACGTGTCACATCTTCAGTCACGTACGCACTAGTTCCTCTAAAAGGCAGGGTTTTATACTCTTCAGTTTAAAAGGCAACTTGCGGTTCGCACATGGCCATGAACCACAGATGTGCTTACAGTAAAGCTCATGTCTTTAGTCACGTACGCCCTAGTTAATCTAAAATACTCTGCTTTTCCCCTTCTTACTCTATTTACTAAGGTATACAGTCAGCAAATGATATACTTACGTTAAACTTTCACACATATCATGCTTAATTTCAATGTCCATGATATGAACAATTCCACAAGGTACATAACCTGCATTGTTTCTGTATATATCCAACTGCATAAATGGATGCAATGCAAATGCTACGTAAAAGACATGTTGTGTAAGTCACTCTGGGTAAAAGCGTCTGCTAAATGCCTGTAATGTAATGATGTTAGTGCAACTGATTCTCACACATGAAACCAGAGTGAGATTCCAGCCTGATCCAAAAAAAAAAACCCTGATTCTTACTGAATTCATTACAATACTAGTTCACTTTGGCGCTTTAAATAACGTTAATTAAGGGGACCTGATAAAACCCAGATTTTCTTACATTTATTAATGGTTTCTATTTGTTCTTTTGTTTCCAGTCTAAATAGACACACTTAAACTCAGCTAAGATGCTGAACGGTGAATTATAACAAAGGGCTATTTATTTACCCGTAGTTTAATGGTAAAGCAAAATTATTTTGTTTCTGATATTATGGACATTTGCAGGGGAAAAAGAGAAAAGATAAGAAAAGAAAATATGCCTTTGTCTCCCGTCTTGCACCTTGTGTTGACCAGGAAGTCAGGAACTCTGTTTATCTGTTTTTGGGCTCAGAGCCTCAAACCAAAAAGAAAATCCATCATATAAAGCAAACAAGTAAAGGATAAATGCTATGAGTGCATTCTTTAGACAACCCAGGACAAAAAAAAAACAGGTGATTGGATGCTTAAGTTTTTTAAACTATAACCTTCTTTAAACATAAGTGGAAAACAATACAATACGTCAAATGGTCCAAAAATCACTCGTTGTGGAAGTTGTGCAAAATTACAGATTATTGTAAATGTGTATGCGTGTGTGTGTCTTGACAGGAAGTTCTAACCACCATAAGGTTCTGTTTTCACATGATGTGTGGTTTTTTAAGATCAACTGTAAACACCCCCAGTGACAACAGATATTTTTTTAAAATTATTATTATTAAACCTTTATTTAACCAGGGAAGGTCCCCTTGAGATTAAAAATCTCCTTTTTAAGGGAGCTGTGGTCAAGACAGGCAGCAGCACAAAAATGTTGCAAATAAGACAAAACAGTACAACAAACAATTAGCACTACAACAAAAAACAATCAACAACAATGTTCAATAAAAGCAACACATCAAAAATTCAAGTTAAACATCGACATCCTATCGATTCCACCTCCAGTTCATTCATTGTGGATTTAAAAGTATTCAACGAAATCAAAACATTAAGCTTTAAGTAATTTTGCAACTTATTCCAGTCCAAAGGTGCAGAATACATAAATATTTTTTTTTTCCAGTCTCTGTACGGGCACTTGGGACAGAAAGCATAAAAAAGTCCTGAGATAACAAAGCATAATGTCCACTATTTTTCTGTGATATAAATATACAGAGGTACAATGGGAGCAGCCCAAGAATTGCCTTGTATATAAAAGTATACCAATGAACAAGTCGACGAGTTGCCAAAGCAGGCCATCCTACCCGAGAGTATAGCTCACAATGGTGAATCAAGGCTTTGTAATTTGTAATAAATCTCAGGGAAGCATGGTAAACTGTGTCAAGCATGTGAACAGATTGAGCAGAAGCATGCATATATAAAAGATCACCAGAGTCCAACACCGGCAGAAAGGCGGCAGCAACAAGTCTCTTTTTGATGTTAAAAGAAAAACACAGCAAATTTCTAAAATAAAAACTCAATTTAAGCCTCAGTTTCTTCCACCAGATACTGTACATGTGGCTTAAAAGTAAGAGAATCATCAATCAAAATACTCAAGTATTTGTAAGAATTAACGGTCTCAATACCCGTCCCCTCAAGAGTGACCATTGAATGGGTATTTAGTGGCCTATTTCTGGAGTTCGAAAACAACATAAGCTTGGTCTTATCAGCGTTGAGAACAAGTTTCAGTTGAGATATGCATAACCGTGCATGCTATAAATACTGAATGTCTGTCTGAGCTCTTTGTTCTTTGCTCTGAGGGTTCTGTGATCACTAGAGCTCTGCATTATTACCACAGTGCCAACTTGCTTCGGATCGACAACTAAGCAGACACTGCTGGCCTGAAATTTAGGTAAGGCACCTTTTGAAATAAATCCCTGTTAGAGTGTCTGTGTTGGTTGTCGGATCGAATTGTCAAGTTGGGCAGATTGTTCATGCCATAAAATGTTGATATATGTTGAAAATTATATGATCACAGACACGAAAGGCATTTGCATGTGAGACTGGTCATATAGGAGGTTGGAGTCATGCTGTGAACTCAGCTTCTGGATTTGAATCCCATGTTTGATTTTTTTTTAAAAAAGAAAAAAGGTTTAAGTCGGACGGTTCAAGTTTATGAATCACGTAGTATAAACATTTAGCGAATAATTGATAGCCAAAGTAAAATAAACAAAATGAGCGGTCATAAAGTGGAACTCCCTCCTAAAGATACTCCTGCATACTTTATGTATAAACACTATTCCCCCCAAACTTGTGCATTCTTGAATAAATGGAATTCCTATACACGCAACCATCCAACACTCAAATTTCCAAAAAAAGGCACTTTCGCACTGGCTATACTTGAGTTTTTAAGGGCCGCGCTTGCGTCGCGTGGTGCAGAAACATTAAAAAATGAATGGAATCAATTCACGTTATGGTACCAAGAGGCAGTGAAGCGAAATAAAGAAGAGCAATCACGCGAGCACGACGAAGTGCAGAGCGAGCTGAAACGTACAAAGGAAAGGCTTGCTTACGCTCATGGCGCTCTTTTTCAGCAATGCACCGTAACCGGCGATGTTGAGACTTGCAGGCGGCTTTATCCATCGGAGTACGAAACTGGTGGTCCCAGTGGTGCTGGCCCAAGGGGAAGCACCAACTAACCCCCTACTTAGTCACATTTGCCCCCTTTTTTTTTTTTTAGATCTTATTAAGGTAAAAATAGATTTTGTACTTTTCCATACCTAAAATCCAACAAAATAAACAGGCCACCGGATGACTTTTTTTCCCCCTTTTATTTCAACCAATCTTTCCATTCGCCTTCCCAGTGAGCCCAATCCCAAATATAGAATTTTACCCTGATATAGCCTGGCTATGCCCTAGAAAACTTTCACATTTCTACCAAACCTAGCCGTTTTTTCACCAAACGTCTAGATCGTATATAGGACGTTCGGTGAAAAAACGGGTAGTTGGTGTGCTGAAAGTTTAAGGGGAAGTTTTCTGCCCAACCAATTCATCTCATTCAGTCATTCTCCTTGATTATCAGTGAAATTATTAATTCACAAAAAACCCAGTACCATCAGGTATAGCCAGCTCTCCTTGATTTAGGCCATTAAGCAAGTTGGTAATAGAATTATTTTTATTTGCATTGCAAAATTGTGCACATTATATTGAGATCATTTGTGTTTACATGTAGACCTTTTACTTGTCCACACTCACAAACAGAAAAACTATTCAAGGCAAAGATCTGCAATCCACAGATTTTAAACAATCTTGGAGGATAAGATTTTGTTATTGCAGGTTATGCTGAAAGCTAATGCAGTGGTTAACAGAGTGGTGTATCTTTTTTGGTTATGTATACTTAATGATTAAAATTGATTTTTCTCAATTGAATTCATCATTAAATCCCCCTAACACAATGTGAAGAAGCTGAGTATTACTTGGCAGTTGATTAACCTGATCATTGGCATGCTTGTTAATCAAGTAAAATTAATAAAAACAGTTTGAGACAAATGATCAGTTTTAAGGAAATTTTTCCACCCCAGCGATTTTTAGCTCAGCAGCCACCGCTGCTATGGCGTCCCACAAGGCAGAATATTGGGACCCCTCCTGTGACCTCTATATACTGCCTCTCTTAGACGTCATTCACAGGCACGGCGTGAACGTTCATTCCTACGCTGATCACGCTCAGCTCTATTTGTCAGTGAAGCCAAATAACCCAAGTGCCATCTTTACATTAACAAACTGCCTCACTGATATAAATGATTGGATGAACAGTAACTTTCTGAAATTAAATGAGAGCAAGACTGAAATTTTACCGTTTGGCCCCAAATCACACTGAAATTTAGTTCACTCAAGGCTGGGCACTTTGGCTTCACAGAAAAAAACAGGGGTAAGGAATCTGGGTGTTATGAAACTTATTGGTTTTTAAATTCCATATTCCATATTCAGCAGATATGCTTTTTATGGCATGTGTCTGGCAGACCCCCAAGGTCCTCTGGTACTGGCCTCCTAACTGTACCAAGGGTTGGGGCCAAGAGAAGTGAGGGGGCATTCAGTTTCTGTGGCCCTAACCTTTGGAACAGACTGCCAGAGGGTCTGCGGGATTCTGCACCTGTGAACAGCTTTTAAAAGAATCTCAAGACTTACCTTTTTGGCATTGCTTTTACTTAAAGTGCCCCCTTGTTGTAATTTTAGTCATTTTAAGCTTTTTAATGATATTTTTATTAATTTTTATTAACCTGACTTCTATGTTATTTAGTCTTATTTCCTTCATTGTGCTTCTGTCTAGTGTGTTTGATATTTTATTTTGTGTTAAACACACATTGTTCCAAATTTGTGTGAAATGTGCCCTGTAAATGAAGCTTGATTTGATTTGAATCCCCACCGGGGCCAGTGTACAGTCAACTGTTGGCAGCCCAAACCCCAACTGCCCACACAAACCCAGCATTGGGCCAGTGCTGTGCTGTTTGCTGGGTCTGGTGCCCATGGGACCGCCACCCTGCCACACCTCAGAACCCTATAATCCCCCCCCTCTCCCCCCATCTCGCTCACATGTCACATGAAGTAGCACATGTGAGCAAAGGTGGGAAGACTGCAGCCATAAACTGAGATGGATACTCACCTGGACTCTCCACAGTCGTAAAACAACACTGTTATCCTGTCAACAGCACAACATGAGCAAAGCTCAAAAGACTGAGTCAGCTGCACATCCTCCCCCTTTGGGGACTGTCTGTGAATATTCCGACTGATTGCATTTAGAATAGCAAAATGCCCTGGTTTTAAATATGTGCTTGTAATTGTTAATATGTTTTCAAAATGGGTTGATGCCTTCCCTTGTCATAAAGCAGATGCTACACTCTCAGAAAAAAAGGTACCATTCAGTACCTAGAAAGGTACAATTGTTTGTCACTAGTGCCTTTAGAGGTACAGTTTTGTACTTGTACAGAATTTGTACCCTTGTGTACCTTTATTTCTGAGAGAACTGTTGCAGAAGTACTGTTGAAAGAAGTGTTTTGTAGGTTTGGAAACATCAACAGTGACAGGGGCCCTCATTTCACTGGAAAAATAATCAAGGAACTAAATAACAGTGCTCTGCTTTGGACATTAAGCAACACTTCCTCTGTCCCTACCACTCCTGACTGCAGAAGTGGTGGAGCGACAGAATGACATTTCAAAATACAAACAGAAACAGCACTGGCTGGACATGGGCCGTCTGGGTAGAGTAGAGGTATAAGCACTCGCCTACCACGGCAGAGACCGGGGTTCAATCCCCGGCAGCAGTACGTCCGGCTCGGTCAGACGTTCCTACGCCACAGTTGGCAGTGTTTGCGGGTGGGAAGCCGGTGACTGTGAGAAGGGTACCCTTTCATCTGACGATCGTTAAAGCTCTCACCCGCCACACCTCAGTATGAGGCACATCTTGGTGAAACTCAGCGCCAGGATTTTAGAAGACGATGACGGCAACCCCGGGACGGGGACGTGCCTGCAGACTGCATCCCTGCATCACTGCACCATGAAGCGAAAGGTTCCAGGCTCTTACCCCAATCCCACACAAGAGCTCCGTGTGAGAAAAAGAGAGGGGGTTCTGGAGAAGTGGAGAAAGGGAAGAGAGAGACAGAGCGAAGAGAGAGAGAGAGAGTCGCTGCTGCAGAATGGTGAGATTGGTATTTAATTGCATTTTATTTGATTGCATTTTATTTGATTCAACATCTAATTCGCATTTTGATTCAGCATTTAATTTGATTGCAGTTTGATTTAACATTTATTTGATTAGCATTTAACATCAAGCGACATGCATACTCCGCAGTCCAAAGACATGCAGGTTAGGTTAATCTGAGAGTCTGAATTGTCCCTAGGTGTGTGTGTGAATGGTGTGTGTCCTGCGATGGACTGGCGACCTGTCCAGGGTGTATTCCTCTCGCCCAGTGCATGCTGGGATATACTCCAGCTCCTCCTGCGAACCTGACCAGGGAAAAGGCGGGTATAGATAATGGATGGATTCATTGATTCAGTGTTACTTCCACCCCTCGTATGCAAGGCCCTACGGATGAAAGAATAACATTTCATGAGAAATCTATCAATCATTTAGTAAATTTGGCCGTTCAGATTTGCCCCTGTGGCCGTAGCAGTGCTGAGGAACTAATTGACAAGATGAGCGTGTGGAAGTTCAGTATGAATATCTGCTTTTGCTGACTGTAACTCAATTGAAGAGAAACTGGTTCAGAATGATTAAGACATTCTAGTGGAAGGACATGTCTTAATCACTGCACACTGAAGAAGGCAACATGCCCAAACGTTTGTGTCCATGATTCTGCATTGAAGAAAACAAATAAAAAAAATAAATAATGACATTTTTTTGAAGCTTTATAGCCATTTTTTGAGTGCGAACCAATGTCTTTTCAATTGACGATATTTCACTGGTTTCAACGCACCAAACAAATTAAAACGGGTGAGCGCGGTGATTTCTCTTGCTATGTGCTGACTAACTCACCCAGAAGAGAGAGCAGAACAGAAACACCACTGTCCTTTAGATGAATAATATGTGAATTATGTGTTTTTTCCTGATATGGGAAATATCTGTTGTTTATCTGTTTACTCGCGCAAACTACAAGTGCCCTTGAACGGTTGCTAACAAAGTAGAAAAACAAAGAGTGTTATCGTAATTTCGTTGTGTTGTTGCCTTGCACAGCAGCACAGTGACAATAACGTTTCTTATCTTATATTATCTTATATTACTATCCCAACTTAGGGGAATTTGTTTTCATATACGCAGAAATACTGTAAAAAATAAAAATAAAAAACCCTTGTATTGGCTCCCTCCCCTAGATTAAAGAAGCTGTGCAGCTCTAAATGGAGACTGGTCATTTTCCACAAGTGTGTCCCAAGCCACAAAAATGGGACAACTCCTCAGAAACGCCCACACATTGGCAAGGGAAGCTCAGCCTTTCAAAATATTTGAATGGGTAAGTATGAGCCAACATCCATCAATCATTTTTACACCCAACAAAGTACAAATATATTGAAGGTAAATGCAGGATCATAGCTATATACAGAATGTAAAATGAATAACCTAGAAAAAATAATAATCGGACCAAAACAATACTTGGTGTGAATGTAGTGCAAATAGAATGATTGAACTGTTCAGTCTTGTCTTCTTGTACAATCTCTTTTTCAGGCTTTATCTGGTGGGCTGGATCAGCTGGGGGCTTTCGGGAGTGCTGGGGCAGCATGGCTGGGTCCACGTGTGGGGTTGTCAGACATCTGGTTTTTGACTGGAATGTTTTCAAATTCAAATTCTAAATCTGGCAACCCTATGAGGGGGAGGAGTTGCTGCCAAGCTGAAAGAGAAGACAAGAAGACTGATTGATTGACTGAAGACACCTCACCTGTTTGCCTTCCTCTGCATGGCCCACTGGATGGAGCTGGTCTGTGAAGAAGCCATCAGAGGCCTACGCCCCCAGCAAAGCCTGGGCACACCGCTACATGGGCTCAACGCTCTTCATCACCAAAGCCCACTGTGCCCTTCCAGCTTGGAAGCTGCCCACAGAAACATGGGCACGAGGCCTCTCATGCCAACATGTAGGGGTGGCACCCGCTGGAGTGAACACCACCAGAGCGCCCTAGACTACTTCCTGTACAGCTCCGAGGTCCTTGAGCAGCTTTGTCATTCTGCTCTACCTCGATGATTTATTTCACAGTTCAGTGAGTGACGATTGCCTACATTTTTTTAGCTACGATCCCCCAAAAGGTGCACATGAGCAATGACCCAGAGTAGGCTGGCTTCCTCAAGCTGGCCAAGTCAAAGGCGGTCATGGCTTGTGCCCGCTTCATGAAGGACGTCCGGGAGCACCTGACCAGGCCGTCCAGACTTATTCAGAGGAGGGACTGCAGCCTTTGCTGATGTGCTGACTGGACTGAAGGAGCCCAAAGATGGAGGTCAGAGAGTACCAGACTCGGTAAGGAAGATGCAAGCTGCAGCTATATTGGCTTATTTCATGTAAAATGGCCGCTCTCTATTTTAGGGCTGCAAGGGTTCTTTTTTTTCGTGCAGCATGAAGAGATGAAGTGCAAAAGAACTCCTGGGGAGAACTCAAATAAAGCTCTCAATGCAGCACTTCTTTGTTGATTAAAGAAATCCCCCAGAGTTGAGATGATAGAAAGAAAGACAGTTCAAAAGGGCACTTGCAGATAGTGCATATCGATGAAGAATCACAGAAACACTGTGAAAACACAGCTTGCAGTATTCACACGTCTTTAGTCACGTACGCCCTAGTTTATCTGACAGTGCTTTATCTGCTCTTCTTTCTCTTTTCAGTAAGGCATACAGTCAGTAAAAGCATATACCTATATTAAACATACACACTTATTATGCTTAATTTAATCTGTATGATGCGAACAATTTCATAAATCACAGCACTGTTGCCGTTTGATCATTAAGGATGTGTTCTCATTCCCCAAATGAATTTCCGTCCAGGTCCTCAGTTTCGGATTGGCAGAGAGAGGAGAGGGAAAGTTCCAGAAGGATTCACATACAGGGCGCAGTCCTGGGAAGGCAGTGTCATCCTCCTGGATTTGGGGTGAAGACGGCGATGTACAGACTTCCCTTCCTGTAGCCCGTGGCATCGGTAGGTCCCACCCCCTTCTCCGTCCCCCCCCATTCCCATCACAGCGCTGAGGTGCTGGGGAAGTTCAAAATGAGAACACACCTTTTGCTGGTGGTAAATCTCAGTGAAAAGAGGAAGTCGAAGAGAAAAACTTAACTGGGAAAAACATTGTGTAGATGAACCGGAGCGCACGCGATTAAGGACGTGCGTATAAGTTTTGTTTTTACTAATAAGCGAAACGTCTGTGGTTTATCTACTTGCGCTAACCACAAGCGCCCTTTTGAACTGTCAGTAAGACCCTTTCTCTCTTACTACCTCAACTCAGGGAGATTTCACCCTCGCCCCCCCCCCCCACCCTGAGATGGTCTGTGCCCCTGCGTGTAGAGATATCTCCACCACGCTGCATAAGGAAGTAAAGAACCGCACAGCCCTAAAGAGAGAGCGTGGGGATTTTCTGCAATCGTGCATTTCTCCGCTCTTCCAGGGCTGAGACCAATCAGCGGTATGGAGAACCTGCCTGCCCTTACTGACCTCTTCCTCCTCCTCCTCCTCCTCCGTCCTCCTCACCCTGCCATCTTACGGCAGCTGAGTGCTGGGGGGGGGTGGGGGTGGGGGTGGGGGGTGGAGGGTGCAGGGGGTCCGACTCCGTAACTCCACGAAGGCGATGGAATCAGCCAGGAGAGAACGGCGGGCCTCCGGCACGCTGAACGACCCGATGACTGCGCCGCCGCGTTCCCCGGCGGCCATCTTCTTCCGGGCCGATGGACGCCGCGAACGCGCCGTACAGAAAGAGCCGGCGGGGAGGAGGAGGCAGCCGATGAAGAGCCGTCGGATATCTGTGGTTTAGATCATGTCTGTGGCAGGGGTGCACAGCAAGGGCCAACCCATTTCAGGATTTTGTGCGGACGTTCGCCTACATTTATTTAATCAGCCCAATCATATCTTGATCTGACGTGTATGAGCACCAGCTACAGCCGCAGGACTGCAAGTGTATCCTAGAGACTGTGCTGTGCTCAAGTACAGGAGTGAAGCAGTGTAGTTTATAGAGCGGTAAGAAATGTTCCTCGGTTAGAACAAAAACCAGCATGCGGATCGGCCCTCCAGGCCGGTGTTGTGCACCCCTGGTCTATGGTCTTCCAGAGAGAGAGAGAGAGACTATATATTCGGATAGGACAAATCAATTTATGATCCATACAATATTACATTATTATGAAGTAGTCTGCTCTGGTTGACCTGACTGTATGTACAATGTCATATGTTCTCTCTTAATATCTGGTTTAATGTCTTTATTTTTGCTAATTATAAGTAGTGAGCCTACATTCAATAATGAATGTATGATTTAAATTCATTATTCTAGTTTAGATTTGTTCCATGTAAGAAAAGTGATTTCATTTTAAAACCTGATGGAGTTTGTTTTGACTCGTTGGTTAATTACACCAGGTTACTGTTCGACCGACCTGTTAATGAATTTGGTGATTTAATTGATTGTCATTTCTAATAATAATTATTAAATGAAGTCACATTATAAATGTAGGTTAAGTGAGGGGTTTTAGCACACAATACTGTGTGGTCAGCATGCTGAAAATCTTAACAAGGGCACTGACTGTTGGAACCACTGGATTCGGAAATTAAACATATTGTACTTAATCCTCACTTCCCTGAAAGAATGAAGAGGATGGAGTTGTGGGGGAAGAAGAAAAAGAAGGGAGGAGGATGCTTTTAATTAGTGTACACATTGAAATGCAATTATTTTGAAATCGTTAATGAATAACTAAATCATAAAATTGATCTGTGTGAATGTACTTAATCCTGCTCGCTACCATATAAAATTGATCTGTGTCATTAAGATTGTCAATATGAATAAATTAATTTTTCCCATTATAGCCTGCCTCTTGCCCATCCCTTTTTTAAACTTTTTTTGTTGTCAAAACCATGAATTTATTGAGTTGATAATCAGGGCTAAATTATAGCAGGGATAGATAAAAATTTATTTGCCCATTTTTTCAGGCTACTAGCCCAGCTGGCTAATGCCAAAAAACCCTAGTTTCCACCCTTGCATGGCATTAGCACTTACCTCTCCTCATCCATAATGTATTCAAAGGGAATAAATACCAGTACACACAGGGTCTGTTCCCACCTAGATAGCAAGTGACACCAGGCCAGCTCAGACACGGAAATGTCCCCACCGTGCCCAAGGAGGGGGGGGGGGGGGGGGTTCCCTTTGGGATGATATATCCCCCCGCTATCTGAACGTCTGGAATTCTGCAGCTGGTTAAACCTGATTGGTCAGGATAGTGTTGATCACTGGAGTGGAGACCTCAGCTGTCCAGCAGATAGTGAGAATTAATAACATATTATAACGCATTATAACACATTATAACACCACAGTTCCAACCCAAGAGTGATCCTTTGTCCACGACATTGTTAATTGTCATGGCACTCACCAATTATTTGAAGGAGTCCAAAGTGAGTCACACCGTCCCAGTGCTGTCGACTCTGAGAGTTAAAAGGACTCTATTCCCCATTAAAATCACAAGAGGGCGCCAGAGTCATTGGTAAAGAAATCCGATTTTAAAAAATGGAAATACATGCTATTAAAGTATTGTTAAGGTAGGAAGTTAGATCAGTAAGCAGTACAAAAATGCAAGACAATAAAACCATCAAAATATATTTCTCAAGTCATTCAAGGATATTTGTCATTCAAAGCTTAATTGGCACAATATCATGAGCAAAATAGAAGCTGAATCCCTTACAGTTCATTTAACAAAAAGTTGAATATTCAGTGTTGTTTGGAAAAAACAAAAAGTCCTGTAAAGTAGTCTCTGGAGTTTCTACGCGAGTTCGACTCGGGGCACGCGCTCCAGACAGCTCATGTTTGCAGATAAAGCGTTTCAGCCTAATGCCCGATTTCATTAATCGCCGCTCGGAGGGGGACGGATTTAAAAAATGCATGATTGAACTGCCGCTCGTAGAACGAGAGCTCCCTGAATCCTATTTTCCCTCCACAACGGTAAAAAAAAAAAAAAGTTACTGCAGTTCGGTCCGACAATACAATTCATCTCTCCTGCAACTGCTAGAATACAGAGGCCGTTATCTGACTGCTTATATATTTCAGAAAAGCCGTGTACCTCATTAAGAAGGACAGAACTAGTTTCAGACACTTAGTAATAATCAATCCAGAAGTCATTAAGGCAAATTACCGAATCAGACATGTCTTGAAGCAAGCCGTCAAAATAGATCACGAGCATTAATATGTCTGTAGAGCGATGGTGTCCCAGATAGTTACGTTCTGAAGCCAAACCCAGACGGGGTTTGATTTAACTAATGGAAAATATAATGAATTACGTAAATAACAGATGGTGCGGTGCATTGATATCTACCAGCTCACAAACCAGGCGAAGTCATTCAAATATAGAAACATTTTATTTTACATCTCATCAAAAATATTGTACATTTCCAGTTTAGTTGTAGTTTGTTAAATATCTAAATACATTTTTACAGTCATGTCAGTAGAAAAAATATTGGATATTTATGAGATACAAAATGTACACTTGGATTTCCTAAACATCAAATTGCACACACGTGTACACAGCATAGTGCTAATTATCAATAACGGTCTCAAAATGAAAAACTGGTATCAAAAAAGGAAATTTTCACAATTTGGCTAATTATTTCATTTCCACCACTTTATCAAAGAATTAGCACTGTCAAAAAATATGCGTATGTAATTTATAACCAATGCTATAAAAATGTTCTTGCACCTTAAATCACAACTAAAATGACACTCGGGCTGGATCACAAAAACATGTGCAATGGACATCAAGATCAAAGTACAGTAAAGCAATACAGGTTCTTCGCACTACCTTTACGGTTAGGTATTCAGTAAGCTCTCTGAGTTCAATGCAATTAGCAAAATTCCTATAGCCTATCAAACAACTATTTCCACAAGTAAAACTTTTCTAAAACAGGAAATGTACAAACGAAGGAGGGCTTCTACCCATAATTCCTGCACTGCAAGATCCCGTCCCAGCTGAACTGTGCTCTCCTGCATTCTAGAATAAATGCATGACCATCTCAAAACACCACGTTTATTTCACAGACAGACTTTTTGCAGCTCATCACAAACGAGCCCCATTTTGAGTCTTTGAGTCGGGTCTATGAGTCTGTGAGTCGGGTCTATGACCTGCTAGGTCAGGTCTATGAATCTGTGAGTCGGGTCTATGAGTCTGTGAGTCGGGTCTATGAGTCTCTGAGTCAGGTCTATGAATCTGTGAGTCGGGTCTATGAGTCTCTGAGTCAGGTCTATGACCTGGTAAGTCAGGTCTATGAATCTGTGAGTCGGGTTTGTGAGTCGGGTCTTTGAGTCTGTGAGTCTGTGAGTCAGGTCTGTGAGTCTGTGAGTCGGGTCTGTGAGTCTGTGAGTCGGGTCTATGAGTCTGTGAGTCGGGTCTATGAGTCTGTGAGTCGGGTCTGTGAGTCGGGTCTATGAGTCAGTGAGTCAGGTCTATGTTGTTTAGGCCGTGTTACCCACAGACTTGATGGCAGGGGCTAATCCACAAGGCCAGCGTAAAACGTGAGCCCACAAACATTCCAACGGATCACCTGCATTTTCACCTCAGCCACCTGTCCAGCAAACCCTTCCCTTTGATTACAAACTCACACCCAGCACGTGAAGACAAGCTGCATCAAAAAATAGACCTTTGAAAGGTTATTGTTAGTGCTTGATCATTGTACTTTGACATCCGCTGTACACACCCTTTTAAAGACAATAAGAACGAACATCTGACACACACTGAATGTGGGCGATGCAATCAAAGACACAGATATCACTGCAAAAACCCGCACCACCAATCAGCATCAGGTCTTCTATTATAATCAAATTCAATCTTGAAAAGCTTTGGTTTTCAATATTTAACCTTTTACACATCTGCTGGACAACCTGCGGTTTGTTTATATACCATATGAGAAAATCTGATTCAATTTTATCAAGTACATTTGATTTGAATTGGTGACTTCAGAAGCCCCATTTGATATCATATATCATACACCATCAGTTTAACACAAATAAGATCTTTATCAATTAAATATACTTCAGAAATGAACGAACGATTGGCAATGTATGTGCTGCGTGTGTGAAAGTGCAGAATTTCTTAAAGCACCTCCCACCAAAAATACTGCCAATTCTCTCTCATAAGTAAAGAGTAATTAAAAGAAAAAAAGATCAGTCCGTGCCATTTCTGATCATTTACTCTCCATCAGAAAAATCATGTAATTTTGGCCAATAGGATTAGAATTTTTAGGGGACATCTGGCTTTAAGAGAACCAAACCACGTGTTTACGCAGCAACACACATTTAGTTACTTTGAGTGGAAAAGGCCACAGAGAACATTTCTCTTTCAGAATGCAGACATTAGACACGCTGCCATGCTGGTCTACCACAGACACAAACAAACAAACACACAAGCACACGCAGACACACTCACACCCACACCCCCGCCCCCCACGTGCAGACACACACACACACACACACACAAACCAAGGAGACTTCTCCAGTCTATCACACACGTGCACATGCACATACACACCCCTTCCCTTCTAAAAGGGACCTCTCCAGCTGCTGGTGAATCTATGCCAAGTCTAGTTCACAAAAAAAAGAAATGCATAGCCACAGAACATAAAAAATAATGATGCCCAAATCATTGCAATTTTTCAAAACAATAATTAAAGTACACAGAAAATAAATGCTCAAAATCACCCATTACAAACGGCACAGAGACGACATCTATAAACTCAGCCTTATGTACGTCAGGCTGAACAGCCCTGCGACACCAAGATCTCCTTACACTCCATAAACATTTTAAAAAAAGAAAAGAAATGAGCACCAATTAAGTTGGGACACTTCCTACCTGTTCACACAGTGTATTACTGTACAAAGGATTCACAGTTGTGTAATAACTCCGTGTAACAGGGTTCACATACAGCAACATCTGCCGCAGGTAGAAAGCTATATCGGAGCCCTGACTGATATGAGCAATGTTCGCTTGTCTTATCTGGGGAACACGTTTCAACAACAGCAAACTTCATTGCATCTACTCATAAAAATAAAAACACAAAACATGATTCTGTATCAACACAGATAAAAGGTAAATGGAGAAAAGGCTGGTGGATATTTACACATCCATTCTTTAACTTGACAACTTGCAGGGAGAGATTTGGTTTGGTTGGGCTTCTTGAATTTTTTCCAGGAAGGCACTAAATGTTTCATTCAAGTTTATCATCACCAGTGAACCCTTCCCCTGCACTGGGTCTCTGCCACCCCCACCCCCCCCCCCCAAAACAAAAAAAACAAAAAAAACAAAAAAACAAATTCATGTCCCAAACCAGCAAACCAGTCTAGGATCAACTACAGCATTTAATTTGATCTTTTCCCAAACTCACTGGCCTGGCAGACGTCCTCGTCTGGAGCGCCATGCGGGACACAGCCGCCGTTCCCGGGACGGCCCGTTCACACGGCCGCCAACTCCTCAACTGGCCGTTTGTTTGACAGGCGGAGACGTGTAGTGACAGACGTACACCGTGTAAAACAATAATCACACACATTTCGCCACAACATTCACAATTCCTACTCATTTCCAATCCAATTTTCCCTCCTACTGAAGTAGTCAAATTAGCCAGCTCAATGCCGCAACAGCAGAACCCAACCAGGGATTCGAACCCGCAACCTTCCGAGCTGAAGTCCAACTCCCTTGTGACTGCACCGCATAGCCAGCCGAACTACTTGAGTGCTTCAGCGGCATCCTATAGCGACCGGTCGTGTGCTCTGGTGTGAATCCAGGCACACTGCACAGTCGTTTCAAAAATATTCGCCCAGTAGTTTTACTACAAAACAAACGAACAGCCAGCATAAACGCAGAAGAGAAGCCGAAGCCGTTTCCCAGTGTCCGTGCTTTTGGGGACGTTATGTGCTATGCCCGCTGCGTGACGTATGACATGCTCAAGGTGTTACTTCATCCACAGCAGGTTAAGACCAAACCAGAAGGGGGGGAGGAGGGGGTGATGACACAGAAGGGGGGGCGGGGGTTGCTACGTGGGACTTGGAACCGCGTGTAATTGAGACAGACGTACAGGAAGTGACATCAGTGAGCTGCCAGGAAACGGCGGACTTGGCCTGTAGGCTGGCTGGCCGGTCGGGGGGGGGGGGGGGGGGTGGGGTGGGGGGGTGGGACAGTGAGACGCCGCGGTGTCCTGCCGCGCCACGTGTGACCTCACTGCCGTACGAAGCCCCGCCTCCTCCAAAACTGTCCTGTCCCGCCACAGCGTGTCTCTGCCCGGTGAGTCCAGACCGGTCTGCCTGTTTAACGCCCCTCAACGCCGTCCCGTCCCTCTGTGAGCGTAAAACTGCCCCCCCCCCCGTTCCCTCCCACCCCCCCACACTGTGACCCCCACACTCCCGGGTGCAGGCACGCCGCTGCAGTCTCAGTTCTCGCTGTGGTTGAACTGCTCCAGCACCGTGCCGTTGGTCTTCTCGAACGTCCACCACTGGCTCGGGGAGCTGGGGTCGCACGTGCTCATGAACACCTTCTTATCGGCCGCACTGCTGTCCATGCAGCTGTTACTGATGGGGTGGTATAGGCTTTTATCCTACGGGGGGGGGGGGGGGGGGGCGAGGAGAGAGGGAGGGAGAGAGAAAGAGGGACAGAGAGAGAGAATGGGAAGGAAAGAGAGGGAGGGAGAGAGATAGGGAGGGAGGGAAGGTGAGAGACAGGCAGACAGACAGATTCAATTTCCACAGTTCTGTGGTCACTTTCAACAAACAAACCAAATTGATCAGGAATCATCTCCACAGGGTCTGTACTGTGACCTGTAGAGGAACAGCCCCCCTGAGGCAGCGTAAGGAAGGGGGGTAAAACGCAAAGCAGTCCACCAGGACCAGCCTGTTTTTGGCGGGGCCCGGGGCGAGGCGCGAGGCCGCCCCTCAGCGCCTCACCTTCCTGTACTTCCAGAGCTGGTTGCCCCGCATGCCGTGGCAGTCGTACAGGGTGACGGCGCTGTTGTGGGAGATGGCGTCGAAGCAGACCTTCTTGGTGTGCATGGGGTCGCCCACGCGGACGTCCTCCCTCCAGCCCAGCGTGAACACCTGGAACACACACAGGGGGGGGTCGTCAAGGTCACAAACCACACCTGGAACACGCCCAGGGGGGTCGCCAACTTCGCTAACTACAGCAGCAACAACGCTGCGTACTGCGAAACCTGAGACAAGCAAGTACTGGGGGGGAGGGGCCTCCAGCAAGGGGGGGGTGGGGGGGCTCAGCTCTAACAGGGGGGAGGAGCCTCTGGCAGGGGGGAGTGGCCTCTGTAGGGGGAAGGGCATCTTCAAGAGGGAAAGGCCTCTTTGAGAGGGGAGGGGCCTGTTTAGGAGGTGGAGGGTCATCTCTAGGAAGGGGAGGGGCATCTTTAGGGGAGGAAGGGGCATCTTTAGGAGGGAGACGGGCATCTTTAGGGGAGGAAGGGGCATCTTGCAGAAGAATCTCCATTTCCATACTTTAGTATGCCTGCCATAGAACACACGCTCACAGAATCTTTGAGTGATTATCAATAAGCTCCAAAAGCAAATGTGAGTGTTGACCGTAACACCCTACAACTAATCATCAGAATCACCAAAGCATACTGTAAATATATAACGCAAATTAATAACACATGACTGTAGGTTCTGCTCCTTCACACTCTTTATGAAATTGCCTTCAGTTCCTTGAATACTGACAGCATTTCCACAGAAACACCATTAGCTGTGTCTTGATGTTTTGTTCACTAAAGCATGTCAACAATGCCAATAATAAAAAAGAACAAAGAAAGAAATCCGATGTAAAAGCTGTGGAATTTGTGCCAACTGCTGGACGTGCTTGTAAGTGCGAGCCTGCGTGTGCATACAGTCAACACCAGTGAAGAGAATATGGGACAGAATCCCCTGATTGACGATTAGGACAGCATGCACCCGGCGTGCTGTGTGTGTGTGTGTGTGTGTGTGTGTGTGTGTGTGGCTCCGCCCCCCCCCCCCCCCCCCCCGCCTCACCTGCCCGTGGGTCCACCCTGCCTCGCCCCGCCCCTTCAGACAGGTCTCCATGCGGATGGGCGTCCCGGAGGTGAAGTGTTTGCTCTCCACACACAGGCCACTGCCCACGTTACGCAACTGGAAAAAACACACACACACACACACACACAGAGTACGCACGTACACACGCACACGCACACACATGCACACACACACACACGCACGCATGCATGAACGCACACGCACACGCACACGCACACACACAGAGTATGTACGTACACACGCACACGCACACACATGCACACACACACACACACACGCATGCATGAACGCACACGCACACGCACACACACACACACACACACACACACACACAGAGTACGCACGCACAGGTACGCACACAAAGGTACGCACATGCACAGGCACACACACGCACACACACGCACGCACACAGGTACGCACACGCACGCACGCATGAACGCACACGCACGCACACACACATACGCACATTCAAAGTTAAGGCTAATTGCTCTCTGCATAAAAAGCCAACATGAAGTGCTGACTCAGCAAACAAATCACACAAAGCTGATAAGGTACAAGTATTACCTTTAACATGAGTTTATCTCTGTAATTTCACTGGAAATATAACAGAAACAGAACTAGATCCTTTGTAAAAATGCTGGAAATTATAAATGCAAAATATTGGTTTCCAAGCTACCCGCTATGTTATAATGAGCCAAAACAAACAAAACATATTTTTTTAAAAAATCAAAACCTAGGAGAGCATGCAAAACACTTATTTTTAAAAAATATTTGGGAAAATGTGTTAACTGTCTCTGCATCTCTGCATGTGTTAACGATCTCTGCATGTTGTTTATTTAAAAAAATGTACCACCTGCACAACCTGATAACTCAAAACAAACAAAAAAAAAGACAGAGAAGGAACAGACCCGCAGAAGAACTTTTTCTTTTAACAAATACAAACGGCAAATAACAGCAGCACTGCCAAAGAGAACAGGAACGCTTGGCTTTGCACCAATTTCAGCAAAAGCAGCGAACTACGGCATCCAGAGTGAATCCGGATTTCATCGATGTGTGGGGGGGCAGTGGGTGGGGGGGGGCGGGGGGGGGGGGGGGGGGCTCTGGCACGGTTACGGTTGCTACCCGTGGTGCAGATTCCGTTCCGGAGCTTTATTAGCGACAGGAGAAATAAAGCGAGATCGTCTCATTTTTACTACCTGTGCGCTGCTCCTGCCACACGCCTGGCGTGGAACAGAACTGGGGCCCGGTTAGCGCTTAGCGCTTAGCGCCCAGCGCTCGGCGAGCAGACCAGCGAGAGCCAGCTTATCTCTGGCAGCGGTGATTATGGGAAAGAGAGGAACGCTCTTCCCTCAGGAACAAGCAGAAAATAAATAAAGAAAACTGCCATAATGGCCACAAAGTACCGCAGAAGCAGCCGCCGTTCAGCCATCAAACATTAAGGCTTCCGACTCCCTGAGCTCAATAAAGCTTCCAACTGAGGCCAATATGGCCGCCCTTGAGTCCCAATATGGCTGCCCTTGAGTCCCAATATGGCTGCCCTTGAGTCCCAATATGGCTGCCCTTGAGTCCCAATATGGCCGCCCTTGAGTCCCAATATGGCTGCCCTTGAGTCCCAATATGGCCGCCCTTGAGTCCCAATATGGCTGCCCTTGAGTCCCAATATGGCCGCCCTTGAGTCCCAATATGGCTGCCCTTGAGTCCCAATATGGCTGCCCTTGAGTCCCAATATGGCCGCCCTTGAGTCCCAATATGGCTGCGCTTGAGTCCCAATATGGCCGCCCTTGAGTCCCAATATGGCTGCCCAATCTCCCACTACAGGTGACCTGCCACCCTATTATGAGCCTCCCTGCTTTCCCCGACAGGCCAACCTGTTTAAGTAAATAAAAACACCATCAGCTGACCTCCCAGTTTCGCTAAATAAAAGAGCTTTTCAACAAAACCACCTGCTTATCTAACCAAAGGACCATCAGCTGACTTTTAAGCAAATAAAACTGACCAGTTTAAGCAAATACAATAAATTTTCAATTATATAAGAAGGCTATCAGCAGAGGTACCTGTTTAACTAAATAAACATGCCATTCATGTTAGCACAGGTTAGGTAGAGTACATGTACTGTGTACAAAGATGAAAGCAAAAACAGATTAAAAAGGTTGGGGGGGGGCATACCTGTCAGGCACAGGTGAGCAAGAACACTCCTGTGGGCCCAAATACGTCATCATATAAACGTTTATAACATATTTATAACTGCACTGTCAAGTTTTATGACACCTAGTAATGCTGCGACACTCATATTTATGACAGTGCTGCAGATTTGATGAGATCCAGTAATGCTGTGGGTGGGCCGGTTTGGGGTGGGGTGGGGGGGTTAGCGGGGGGTGAGGGGGGTACGTACCTCCCCCCAGGCGGCGGCGGGCGGCTCCACGGGGGGGTAGTGTTTGGGCAGGTCCCAGGCCACCTCGCTCATGAACCAGCGGAAGTTCCGGCAGCTGAGGGAGGCGCGGAGCTCCTTCTGCGCGCTCATGTCCCCGGCCGACAGGTGGCGGTACTCGGGCCGCCGCTGGTAGATGAACTCGGCGTACTCGTCCATCCACACCTCCGCCACGCGCTTCAGGTTCTGCGCGGGGGGTCAACAACGCGCACGTCAAATCCGCTAACCTGCTAACCCGCTACGCAGCTCAAAAACACAAACACTGCGCAAAAAAGCCTTAAAGCTTTAAAAAGGTCAGAGCTAAAGTTAAAAAAAGGTTTAATCTTTCTTTGGGTTTCACAGAGAGAACAATTCAGGTGTGAGAGTGTGTGCATGCACTTGCATATGTGTGTGTATGCGTGTGCGTGCGTGTGTGTGTGTGTGTGTGTGTGTGTATAGGTGTGTGCGCATGTGTTTCCAGGTGAATGCATCAGCACCATGTAAAGTGTGGGTGAGCTGATCGATCATCTCACTTGGAATGAAAGGGTTTGAGAAGCAGACCGGACAGTTGGAGATAAACGCCTGTAGAACGGCACTCACAGCTGGGGAAGGTTATTCACCTTGTGTGTGTTTTTTTTTTGTGGGTGGAGGTGGGGTAGCGGGAGAGAAATCTGCGCAGAAAGCCACAGCTGCACAGGCCTGCGAATAACCTGCTGGACTCCCCATTTCCTGCCAGAGTGCGCTTACGACGCCATTTTGGGGCGTAGAATGTTCCGTACGCTGCGCCGTGTTCTGACCGAAGCGCTCGCGTACCGCCATCACCGCTAATCCTTCATCACTCCGCTCACACCAAACCCGCTCAGCTGCTCCAATACCCAGCGCTCTGCGCTCCCACTGCACTGTCCTCATATTCCAACGCAACCGGACCGGAGTCTGGCAAGCATTCCTGACCTGTTTATTTCATTTCCAGTCATTAATATTAATATTAATATTAATATCACACCCACTAACAGTGTAAAGCAGTGGTAACCAACCCTGCTCCTGGAGATCTACCATACTGTAGGTTTTCACACCATCCCTAATTTGGCACGCCTGATTCTACTAATTAGCAGCTCAATGAGATCTCTAGCTGTTGAATGAGGCGTATTTTGTTAGGGTTGGAGTGAATACGTGCAAGACGGTAGATCTCCAGGAACAACGGTGGATACCACTGGTATAGAGGAACTAATTAATTTAAACAGGTAACCCTCGTCTGTATCGTAAATATTCAATGGCATGAATTATGAGGGTTAAAATTGATCGAAGGAAGCAATTAATTCTCATTTAACCAAGGATAACATACGAGGGTTTTGGACAGAATTCGGTCAACATTTTGATGGATTCAGTTTTTCAAAATGGAAATACAGCGTTGGCAGCCTACAGTCTAAAACTCAGATTTGAAAACACCAGTTCACTGCTGAAAACAGGCACACTCGTGGGGGATCGATGCAATGAATTTCCAATTGAGGTCAGTTATCTGGTGTGGTTTTTAAGAAGCCAAATCGATGTATTTCTGTTTACAAGACTGAGAAGGAACAGCAGCCTTGGACGATGAAAGGTGGAGAATCCAAAGAGGATTTCATTTTTATACGTGTTGTTTTGGAGACGTTTGTGAAAGAGCGAAGAACCCGTCTGCTCGTCCCTGCAGAGCAGAGAGACCGATGGACCTCAAGCACTCTTCAATCCCTCCCACTTCTCAGAGCGGATTTATTGATCCCAATCTTTGCATCATTCAAAGAGGGGAGGACGGGGGCCTGTCAGTCTGCCAGGGCGTTTCACTTCGCCCTCACAATCCCCCGCCGCTCGCTTACACACAGCGGCAAGACCAACGAAAAACAGGAGAATTCAGCCACTTCAAGAGCTGCAAAGACAGCAGGCGGACGTTCCGCTTTCTGCTCTAACCCCGAGAACAATCTACGATCGACACCCCACTTTCCACAGGGGTCCCTGGAACAGTGAGGACAGTGTGTTGCAAGAGTATAATGATAGACATACTGTAGGGGTGTACAGGTACACATACTGTAGGTGTGTAACCGTACACATATTGTAGGTGTGCAGAGGTACACATATTGTAGGAGTGCAGAGGTACACATATTGTAAGTGTGTAACCGTACACATATTGTAGGGGTGTGAAGGTACACATTTCTGTAGTTATTGTGTGTAGTTGGTGGAATACACAGGTGGGGTGTAAAGGCGGGACTCACTCTGGCCAGGCTGACTCCGCCCGGGACCTTGTAGGGGACGTACTTCCTGTAGATGTGTCCCACTCGGGAGCAGGGGATGTCCTCCATGCGCCCCCCGCACATCCACACCTGCGCGGGACGAAGAGAGAGGGCCTTCAGCGAGCGCTGGACACCGCTAAACCGCTTTTTGGTCATTTGTATTTGTCCTCACTGTGTGAACTGAACTGTGGTCTTGGCTAGAAACAGCTGCACGAAATGAGTATCGTATCTTATGGAACCTGTGTTTTGTAGTTGTCCATGACCATGAAATGCACTTCTGTGCGTCGCTTTGGATAAAAGCGTCTGCCAAATAAATGGAAAAACCGACTCAATCCGCTAAACCGACTCAAACCGCTAAACCAACTCACACCGCTAAACCAACTCACACCGCTAAACCGACTCAAACCGCTAAACCGACTCAAACCGCTAAACCGACTCAATCCGCTAAACCGACTCAAACCGCTAAACCAACTCACACCGCTAAACCGACTCAAACCGCTAAACCGACTCAAACCGCTAAACCGACTCAAACCGCTAAACTGACTCACACCGCTAAACCGACTCACACCGCTAAACCGACTCAAACCACTAAACCGACTCACACCGCTAAACCAACTCAAACTGCTAAATGGACTCAAAGCGCTAAACAGACTCACACCGACTCAGACTGTGACACGCCGCTGACAGTACGTAGCCGCTGTAGCATGCGCCAGACCCTTGCTCCGTCGCCGTGGGAGATAAATCACCATTCAGGAACCCCCAGAAACCCGATGCTGTCATTCTCTCGCCTGATTGGCTCTCCACGTGAAGAGCAAGCCTCAGCGAACGTGCGATTGGGCTGCTGCAGAGCGCTTTCGCGGCTCGCGTGAGGCGTGGGACGTGGAGAGGGGGCGCGTTTGCGTTCAGGAAATAAAAAAATAAATAAAAAAGGAGCAGGAAGACAGAAAGAGGAGATTTGTCCCCGTACGCTGCGTTTCGCACACATCTCAGGGTATGTAAATACACTTCTGCCTCATCAATATTTAATGCTGCCTGCAGCCTGGGAGGCAAGATGGTGCTCGCGCGGAATGGCTAATAACACATAAAAAATACATCACAGCCCATGTGTGCGTCTCTGGGTGGGGGGGACCGCAGTGACTGCTCAGCTCTGTGGTTCAGCCGAACGGTCACGGCCAAGACAGAGCCACTGACCTCTGGACTATAGTACAGGCAGGCGGACATGGGCAGGAATAAGGGACTGGCTTCTGGACTATAGTACAGACAGACAAGCATGGGCAGGAATAAGGGACTGGCTTCTGGACTATAGTACAGGCAGACAGACAGGCATGGGCAGGAATAAGGGACTGGCTACTGGACTATAGTACAGGCAGGCAGACATGGGCAGAGAATAAGGGACTGGCTTTAGACTATAGTACAGGCAGACAGACATGGACAGAGAATAAGGGATTGGCTTCTGGACTATAGTACAGGCAGACAGATAAGGGCAGAGAATAGGGGACTGGCTTCTGGACTATAGTACAGGCAGACAGATAAGGGCAGAGAATAGGGGACTGGCTTCTGGACTATAGTACAGGCAGACAGACATGGGCAGGAATAAGGGACTGGCTTCTGGACTATAGTACAGGCAGACAGACATGGGCAGGAATAAGGGACTGGCTTTGGACTATAGTACAGGCAGACAGACATGGGCAGAGAATAAGGGACTGGCTTCTGGACTATAGTACAGGCAGACAGATAAGGGCAGAGAATAGGGGACTGGCTTCTGGACTATAGTACAGACAGACAGACAGACATGGGCAGAGAATAAGGGACTGGCTTCTGGACTATAGTACAGGCAGGCAGACATGGGCAGAGAATAAGGGACTGGCTTCTGGACTATAGTACAGGCAGACAGATAAGGGCAGGAATAAGGGACTGGCTTCTGGACTATAGTACAGGCAGACAGATAAGGGCAGGAATAAGGGAGTGTACACCAGGGTTCAGTGACTAGGGCAAACCTGGCTGGGGTACTGGAATGTTCTCTCCCATGTCTGGGGCCAGATAATGAAGCCGAGGCAGCCTGTGTGATGCAAGGTCACCCTGCTGCAGTAATCTCCCACCTGGAGCCATAACCTCCCACTCTCACATGCAGTCCAGTGCAGCAGACAGCAGCCGCAATGAACAGCCTTTTCTGACCTGGCCCAGGCCCTCAAGAGCCAATCAGAACCCTCTGGAGCCAACCAATCGGGGCCCTCAGGAGCCAACCAATCAGGGCCCTCCGGAGGCAACCTATCAGGGCCTTCAGGAGCCAATCAGGGTCCTCAGGGGCCATTTAGGGGCCAGTATGGGCCCCTGCAGTCAGGCTGGTCAGGCTTACGTATGCCTAGCACAGACATGCTCACATCCCCTCACATCCTGCCCGTCCCACAGACATGCTCACATCCCCTCACATCCTGCCCGTCCCACACAGCCCCACATCCTGCCGGAAACACACAGCCCCGCCAGCCTTCCACTTTAATTAAAAACCGGGATTAAGTGCTTTGGGGATTCACTTCAGCGCACGTCACGGCCAGACAGAACAGCACACGTCCCAAAATCCCTCGCTGGCAACACAAAAACCAGGGCCGAACAGAGACCCTTCACTAATATAAAAACATACAAGTGAACACATCATTCTGGGTAATATCATTTTTAATTACACTGCACCCAAATCTTTCTTTCCAGCTGAATACTGTAGTGTTCAGACGTAACTCTTGATAAATGACGGCAACATCTGTCAACACGGAGAGAGAAAATCGCCCCGTTAAAGGGAGAGAGGATTAGCGCAGAAATCCGCAGCGAGCGCAGAGTTTCAGACTGAAGACATGGCTGCCTGATCTCCACTGGCCTTCCCCCCTTCCTCCCCCCCCCCACTCCCTTTCTTTCTCCCTCCCTCCCCCTCCCCCTCCCCCCCCTCGTCAGTGCGTAGAGGTCGGCCATGTTATAGGGATTACAGCGCAATCCGTTCATCCTCATCTGCACTGATCCTGCTTCTTTACTCTGTACTCCATAATCACGCTTTTAAAAACGGGAGCATTTCCTGTCGGCCTGGGGCTGCGGCAGGAAGACCTCCGGCCAGCTCGTAGGTAACAGCAGCTTCCCAAACTACAAACACGACCACAGGTTCCTCAGGTTCAAAACAGGGGTGAAGAACTGATTTTAAAAAAATGTTTTAAAAAAACAGAACAAATCCAATTCATGCAAGGCTGAAAAAAATGAATGTTTTTATTACCATTTGAAAAGCTGTCCTAAACTACAGCACATTTGCTGACTCAGTTATCAAGTCAGCGAAAGTACAATTTAACCCTTTCCCACCCAAAGCTGAGGTAACTTGAAAATCCCGCTGGCAGTGTGACTCTGTACATGCAGACATTAAGCACAGATTAACCTGCTTCACACGATCAAACACATCGTTTCAGCCCAAGGCAAGCGACCGCAAGCGTTAGCGCTACAGGCAAGCGACCGCAAGCGTTAGCCCTACAGGCAAGCGACCGCAAGCGTTAGCGCTACAGGCAAGCGACCGCAAGCGTTAGCGCTACAGGCAAGCGACCGCAAGCGTTAGCCCTACAGGCAAGCGACCGCAAGCGTTAGCGCTACAGGCAAGCGACCGCAAGCGTTAGCCCTACAGGCAAGCGACCGCAAGCGTTAGCGCTACAGGCAAGCGACCGCAAGCGTTAGCGCTACAGGCAAGCGACCGCAAGCGTTAGCGCTACAGGCAAGCGACCGCAAGCGTTAGCCCTACAGGCAAGCGACCGCAAGCGTTAGCCCTACAGGCAAGCGACCGCAAGCGTTAGCGCTACAGGCAAGCGACCGCAAGGGTTAGCGCTACAGGCAAGCGACCGCAACCGTTTGCCCTACAGACAAGCGACCGCAACCGTTAGCGCTACAGGCAAGCGACCGCAACCGTTAGCCCTACAGGCAAGTGACTGAAAGCGTTTGCCCTACAGGCTATCGACTCTAACTGTTAGCCCTACTGGCTAGCGGCTGTTTACACAAAGCCAGTCCCTGACAGGACAATAAACCACAGAGGACTGAAAACAGGAAATCTTCAGAAGCAGAAGGAGTTTCACTCAAGGTGTAAGCTCGTGTTCAGTACTGGAACACGAGAGCTCCTTGTCATTTCAACCTGTTAATCCTTCTCTATTACAGACATTCTACAAGGATGAAGACTTTTTAAATGGTTTTTCTTCAAAGAAGACAACCTTCTGAATTGCTAGCTGATAATAAAGTCATTTATTTTCTCGGGCTGAACGACTCTGGGTTAGATGAACGGAAACATCGACCACATCAACCACCGCCACAGACGCGCCCTTTGACCTCGCGTTTGTGCTTCTGAGGAAAAGCAAGAGCGGCTTTTCCGGCACGTTCAATCAAAGCCTGTGAATAAATCGGCCAAGTCAAGGAGAAGGCGGCAGCCAATCAGAGGCCCGGGCGGCCTCCCCCCGTGAACCCGTGACCCCCAAAATCGAGCACCGGGGACCAATGGGAGTTAGCATTCGCGGCGAGCTCCATGGAAACCCCGTGCGTAATTCACCGTGTCAGAGAAAGGAGATAAACGAAGCGTCCGCCAGGGAGCCGTTCAGATATTAAACGAGTGGGCGGGCGGCTTCGAGGTGGGCGGAGTCCTGGGCAGGCTTATCAATCCCATGAATCACCTGGGCGCGCGCACATCCCCGCGCGGGACGCGGTGCCGTTTCACCAGGAGGCGAGGCTCCAGAGCGATGTGGTGATTCACACAGACCTGCGTTTCCTACGGTAACGGATGGCTTTCCACTTGATTAGGGTCCTCCGCTCCATTAAGGCCCGGGCGAGCCCTAATCCGGGGCGTCTGTGAAATACTGTTTGCCGTCACTAATTGGAGCTCCTCCGTTCCTGCAGCCGTTTGAATAATGGGGTAACGGATACGGGGAGCGGAGGGGTCGGGCTCCTCTTTCAGAGCGCGATCGGGCCGCGCGGAACAACCGCCTTTTTCACATGCTAATCTCTGACCGAATCACAATTTATCACGTTTCAGGAAGGAGAGGGAAGGCACGCTCGCCACAGCAGGAAACGGCCATACGCCGACGCTCGTCAGACACGTAACCCAATAAAGATATTTATAAATATATTCTTAAAATATCTTTTTGGTAAGCTGTAAAATGATAACGTTGGCCAGTTTATTTGTGGCGTTAGGATTGCGGCTGGCTTTAGGGCTGGTTTTTTTCTCGTGGTTGAGCACACAGACGGTCGTGACGCTTTCGAAGGCCTACCTTGAAGGAGATCTCGTACTGTTCCCCTCCCCAAATCTCCAGGCCCGTGTCATATCCTCCCAGCTCCCAGAACCACTTCCTGTCCACAGCGAAAAGGCCGCCCGCCATCACAGGTGATCTGGAGAGAAGAGAAGAAGAAGAAAAAATATTATTATAATAAATATTATACCTCCACCTGAACAGGTCACAAGACTGTCGTTCAGCCCAAGAGCTCGAGCGGAGAAAACTCCATACAGCCCACCAGGCATAAAATACAAAAAACCCAACAGGCATTATATACAGAATGATACAGAATGACAATGAAAAAAACATTTTAACAATAATCAATACTTGCACGGATAAATCCGAGATAAACTGTCAACATCATAAACGCCAGTAAAATGGGAAAAAAATGAAGTAACAGATGAGCTTGCGCACAGTAAAAAGCAGACTGATCGACGTGAAATAAAACATTTATTCGAATAATTAATGGCTCTCATCACCTCCATGAGATTGGATTCTGATAAGCCATTCATCACAGTATCAGATGAGCAGCTAAAAAAACCATTTAACAGCCTGCTTTCCCAGGGAAATGACATACGCGCTGGGCCACAGAATAAACCTAACTCACACAAACGCCTACGTTCTGCACGCAATATTCAGGGCATCTGTTTTACGGCTATCTGTACCGAACGTCAGCGAGAGGTTAGAGTCTTTATCGCAGAAGAGAGGATAATCGATGTTGTGAGCATGTGCAGAACTCCAGCCCGCTGTGTTTCAGGAACAGCGTGTCCTGCAGTCAAAGTCGGCCATGTACCGTAACATTATATTCACTCTCCACTTAAGCAGACGAATGATTGCCCCTGTAGCCCCCCCAGAAGAGGCACAGAGTTCATTGGGAGCTCATCCCTCAACAGGAGATTTTATGGCTTTTTAGTCTGTAACAGGAAGGGCAGCCATTTTGGCTCAGGGCGGCCAGTCAGGAGGCTGGGACCGCCAGAGTCGTTAATGTGAGGGCGATAAATTCGGCGGCAGCGGTAATTAACGTGGCTTGTATACTACCTCCCATAAACGAGGGGCCGAGATTTGTGTCCGAGCGACACCGAGGTGAGCGGTCTGCTGTACCAGGCCCTAAACCAAAACGGCAGCGTCGGACACCGTCTTATTAACCGAAACGCCCTCGCCATCTGGAACCTGTAGAACAACGAGGGAGAATCACACGGGCAGCGGGTCCTAATGAGACAGCCTCCTCCCGCACTCTGTCTTAAAGACCCGCGGAACAGGCAGGCATAACACTTCCTCCTCCTCTATTTTTTTATTTTTTTTAATTCTTCTGCTGCTGCTTCGGCTGCCATGGCAACCGTGCCAGCAGATCCCCCTGAATGAATGAATGAATGAATGACTGAATGAATGAATGAATGACTGAATGAATGAATGAATGAATGACTGAATGAATGAATGAATGTGAGATTTCAGCGTTTGACTTCTCTCTCCGGCCAGCGTCGGGCTCTCATTCGGGTTTTTTTTTCCGGGCGAGATTTTGTCGATCAGTCAAACCGCGGGACTACCTGAAGGGTGGGCGGGGCAGGGGGAGGGTGGATGGGGCAGGAGGAGGGTGGGCGGGGCAGGGGGAGGGTGGATTGGGCAGGGGGAGGGTGGATGGGGCAGGAGGAGGGTGGGTGGGGGCAGGGGGAGGGTGGATTGGGCAGGGGGAGGGTGGGTGGGACAGGGGGAGAGTGGGTGGGGCAGGGGGAGGGTGTGTGGGGCAGGGGGAGGGTGGGTGGGACAGGGGGAGGGTGGATGGGGCAGGAGGAGGGTGTGTGGGGCTGGAGGAGGGTGGGTGGGACAGGGGGACGGTGTGTGGAGCCGGAGGAGGGTGGGTGGGGGCAGGAGGAGGATACGGCCTGGAGATTCACAGGAAGCTGTGAGTTATAAACAGCGCTGCTAACGCTAACGTGCAGCGCACGGACAGGCGACCGCGCCCGCAGGACCGCGCCCGCAGCACCGCGCCCGCTCCGGGGGGTGAAGGGCCGGCTCTTTGGCATTCCGCGGCGGCCGACCCGCTCGCTGCACCCCCCAGATAAGGACGGTAACCGTGGAGACAAAGCGACATCGCCTGTAAAATTCCTCTGAAGGACTCAAAGGCTGCCTGTCCACAGAGAATCACGCCGAGAATTCTCTCATCCACCACCCCCCCCCCCCCAACCCCCGACCCCCACCCCCACCCTGTATTTCCATCTTTGCCACCCTTGAAATTCTCTTATTACTTTTTGCTTAATCATCCACACATATTCCGAGTCACAGTTTCATTTTTTACTGGGAACTGAGGAGCGGGCGCAGAACTCTGCGGAGCTGGTGTCCCGACGAGCCTCAGCGACACACTGCAGCGTGTAAAACCCTCAGCGTGTAAAACCCCTCAGCGACACACTGCAGTGTGTAAAACCCTCAGCGACAGACTGCAGTGTGTAACACCCTCAGCGACACACTGCAGTGTGTAAAACCCCTCACCTCAGCGACAGACTGCAGTGTGTAACACCCTCAGCGACACACTGCAGTGTGTAAAACCCCTCACCTCAGCGACAGATTGCAGCGTGTAAAAGCCTCAGCGACAGACTGCAGTGTGTAAAACCCCTCACCTCAGCGACAGACTGCAGTGTGTAACACCCTCAGCGACACACTGCAGTGTGTAAAACCCCTCACCTCAGCGACAGACTGCAGTGTGTAACACCCTCAGCGACACACTGCAGTGTGTAAAACCCCTCACCTCAGCGACAGACTGCAGTGTGTAACACCCTCAGCGACACACTGCAGTGTGTAAAACCCCTCACCTCAGCGACAGATTGCAGCGTGTAAAAGCCTCAGCGACAGACTGCAGCGTGTACAAGCCCTCAGCGACACACTGCAGCGTGTAAAACCCCTCAGCGACACACTGCAGCGTGTAAAACCCTCAGCGACAGACTGCAGCGTGTAAAAGCCTCAGCGACAGACTGCAGCGTGTAAAACCCCTCAGCGACACACTGCAGCGTGTAAAACCCCTCAGCGACACACTGCAGCGTGTAAAACCCCTCAGCGACACACTGCAGCGTGTAAAACCCCTCAGCGACACACTGCAGCGTGTAAAACCCCTCAGTGACAGACTGCAGCGTGTAAAAGCCTCAGCGACAGACTGCAGCGTGTAAAAGCCTCAGCGACACACTGCAGCGTGTAAAACCCTCAGCGACACACTGCAGTGTGTAAAAGCCTCAGCGACAGACTGCAGCGTGTAAAAGCGACAGACTGCAACGTGTAAAACCCTCAGCGACAGACTGCAGCGTGTAAAAGCCTCAGCGACAGACTGCAGCGTGTACAAGCCCTCAGCGACACACTGCAGCGTGTAAAAGCCTCAGCGACACACTGCAGCGTGTAAAACCCTCAGCGACACACTGCAGCGTGTAAAAGCCTCAGCGACAGACTGCAGCCTGTAAAACCCCTCAGCCACAGACTGCAGTGTGTAAAACCCCTCAGCCACAGACTGCAGTGTGTAACACCCTCAGCCACAGACTGCAGCGTGTAAAAGCGACAGACTGCAGCGTGTAAAAGCGACAGACTGCAGTGTGTAAAACCCTCAGCCACAGACTGCAGTGTGTAAAAGCCTCGCTGTGTCTCCAGGGGGACGCGAGTCTTCATCACGTCGAGAGCGCCCAGCTGCTGAGTCTGAGCGAGACACGGTCCCTTCTGTCACCACGAGCAGCAGGAGATCCCCTGAGCCCCCCAACACCCCCCCCATGCACCCCACACACCCCCCCCCCCATACACCCCCCCACACCCCCCCCCCCATACACCCCCCACACCCCCCCCCCCCCATACACCCCCCACACCCCCCCCCCCCCATACACCCCCCCACACCCCCTAACACGAGCAGCAGGAGATCCCCTGAGCCCCCCAACACCCCCCCCATACACCCCCCCACACCCCCTAAAAGGAAAGCGTGCTTACTCCCCACTCTAAAGTCGGACCGCATCACTTCCTAAATTGTTTGGGAGCATTCCAGCCGGACAGGAGAGCATGGGCGTAAAAATGACTGTTGTTGCCTGTCCTGGAAAGTTGCCAAACCAGGCAACAAATGAGAGTTTGTTACCAACCCAGGCAACAAATGAGAGTTTGTCTCCAGGAGGAGGAGGAGGGGGGGTGTGATACTCACTCGAAGGGCTCGCTGGGGTCCTCCTTCTGCAGCTCGGGGGGGATGGGGATGCGCTTGTAGTACATCTCCCAGTCGAAGGCGCCGCGCATGGCGTCCCCCGCCTGCGTCTCGTAGCCGAAGTTGTCGTGGTCGATCACGTCGATCATCGGGCACACGATGGACTTCCTGTTCTGGGCGATCCGGTCTGAGGGCATCGGAGAGAGCGAGACACGGAACCATTCAGTCAGGGATGAGGGACGTGATTTAAAAAAAAAAAAAAAAAAACGTTTTTGTAACAGCCAGGATGAGCTCCATCTGAGCCGTCTCGACTTCAGCTTCCACGTCCGGTTTCACGTCTCCGCTGTACAGCCCAGAGGCAGAGAAAGATTAAATAAAATAAATAAAAATAAAAACTCAAATGGACATCGCACTTCAGAAAGCACCCAACGCTCACTAACCTGCTCTTTCATTTCTGCGTAAAGCGGTGTGTAGCAGTTAGGGGCTCTAACACAGCTGAACAGAGCTGTGCTGTGGGGGGGTTGGGGGATGGGGGGGTTCATGCGCTGTGGGGGGGGCGGGGGTGGTTGGGGGGGGCTTTGGCTCTGGCGAGGGATGTGAACGGAAAATCTCAAGTGCGGTCAGCAACATCTTCAGCTTTGGCTGCGACACAAGACAGTTTTGTACCTTTCTGATATGAATAAAAATAAATAAATAAATAAATGAGACCCCTGGCAGGAGAACGGTGGTAGAGCTCCAGACGCTGCTGGCGACGATGGAGAAGCCGGGTTCCAGGAAAAGTTTCTTTCGGCGATGAGGCAGGAGGAAGTGCTCCGACACGGAACGCTGCGAACGCACGGAGACGCGCGGGAAGCGCCGAGCAACGGCGGGAAGCGCTTCAACCGACACTCTCTCAGCAACCCCTCTCTCTCTCTAACCAACCGCAACAAACACGCATTTCACACAGCCTGGGCGACGCCACGCACCAGCCTCACAAGCCAGCGCCAGCCCCCAGGAGCTGTTTCTCTGACTGCTTACAGCTCGTGACATTGTCACTGGGCGCTATTCATTTTGCTATTCTCATGAAAGAGATTGGGTCAATAACGGGCATTTTCGGCAAACAGACACCCTTACATGAAGAAGCTTTCTTGTCCTCTCTTCAAACAACTGTTGCTGCTGAATTATAATTGCAACATAATTGTAAAAAAAAATAAATGTACTAAGCTCAAGCTGAACAGCAATCTGACGACATTCGCCAGCCATGGCATATCTGAACGCCCACGGTCTGGCCTTTTGCATTCTATTTCAGCCCGCTGCCATGGCCCGGTGCATTATGGGATTTGGCGTACAGTAAAGCCGGTGTGAACAGGGGATGTATAACAGCGATGAGCCATGTGGAGCTCAGCCAGACGGTGTTTAGCGAGTCTGGCCTGAATCAAACAGCGGGCAAAAGGCCAATAAAGAACAACGAAGAAACAAAGAGCAGGACACAGGTACAGAGGGAGCCGGAACGAAGGAGGTGAATCAACTCAGATCTGAGAAGAGTGCATTTTAGCCCACACATCAGAGCACTGGGTACAATTCAGTCAGGAAAATGGTGAGCATTGTTGGGCTGAATGGACTGTTCATGCTATGCTATGCTATGCTATGCTATGCTATGTTATGTTATGCTATGCTATGCTGTGCTATGTTATGTTATGTTATGCTATGCTACGTTACATTATGTTATGCTATGTCAGGCTATGCTATGCTATGCTATGCTGTGTTATGTTATGCTATGTTATGCTATGCTATGTTATGTTATGCTATGCTACGTTACATTATGTTATGCTATGTCAGGCTATGCTATGCTATGCTATGCATTGTTATGTTATGTTATGCTATGTTATGCTACTTTATGTTATGGTATTATATGCTATGCCTTATGCTATATTAACCCAGTCAGAATCGAAACGACCTAGCGGCGAACATTCTCGCGGCGCCAGCAGGCACGTACCCAAGAGCGGCGGCAGCCAGTTGACGTTGGCCTCGCAGTGGGAGTCCAGGAAGGTGATGACCTCGCCCGTAGCGGCCGCAGCTCCCAGCAGCCTCGTCCTGATAAGCCCCTCCCTCTTTTTGGTGCGCAGGATCCGGACCTTGGGCATGCGTACCATGTACTCCTCCAGCGAGGCTTTCAGGTGCTCTGGGGGAGGACAGGAAACAGGAGGAACGAATCAGAGACCAGCCCTGCAGAGACTGACATCTGGCAGACAGACAGACAGACAGGCCTGGACATCTGGCAGACAGACAGGCAGACAGGCCTGGACATCTGGCAGACAGACAGGCAGACAGACAGACAGGCCTGGACATCTGGCAGACAGACAGGCAGACAGACAGACAGGCCTGGACATCTGGCAGACAGACAGGCAGACAGGCCTAGACATCTGGCAGACAGACAGACAGACAGGCCAGGTTCAAAAAGCTTCATCTTCATAAAAAAATAAAATAAAATAAATAAATAAATAAAGTAAAACTCACAGATTTAGAAAGTGCCAAACCACAGATTCATCAATACATCTCAGCGCTCTCCAAATGCTCAAGCTCTTCGCTGCAGTAAAAAACAAATCATTTCACCTTTAACTGATTTTAAATCTTCTTGCCCAGAGTCCAGCCTTTCCTGACAGGCAGTAATACAGAAACAGACCCACCACACGTTTGCCTTTCTCCCAGAGTTCCCTCGCCCAGCTAAAACGTCCTGTCTTCTGAAGGAACGTGTTATCAACTATATTTTTTTCCAAGGGATGGAACCTTCCCAATTTCACTTCCAAACTGTCATCATAAAAAGAGCAGAATTCATAGCTGCTGTGCAGTTTTTTTCTATCCAAGAACCCCCCTGCCCCCCCTTCCCCCAGGGTCTCGATGGGCCATCAGCTTATTTGGCGTGTCTGAGAGGGAGGGGCACCATGGGTCAGACTTATTTTATTTCAAATTCTATTTGAAATTCCAACTTTTTCTGGAATGTTTTTTTCTTTCCCCGTTGATCACATGACTAGCAGGTAAGGCTGGGTTTGACGTCAGGGCTAGACAACATCACAACACTGTAGCTGCAAAGGGGGGAAGGACGGGGGGGTTAAAATCGTAGCCAAATGTCAATTAAATATCCAAGGGTTTCACTGCAGCACCGAAACGGATGAAAAAATTAGGATTTTGTGGCTGCCATGACAACCACTAACCAAAGACTCCTTATCAAATTCCCACAGGGGGAAGCGGATATCCACTCTCTTCATTATAATCCCACAGCCTTTAATGCAATCATCTGATTTCCTCTTTACGAAGCAACAGAGAACAGCCTCCACACACAGGCTCTGAGCTCAACTGTCACTCAAACACATTAAAGACGTCCTGAATCTGACCCAAAAAAACAGTCTGAGGAAGCAGCTGATACAGAGTGTGGCTCGGACACATGCAAACTGAGCATACACTGCAGGTAGGGAGAGAGAGTGTGTGTGTGAGAGAGAGAGTGAACGAGAAAGAGAGAGAGAGCGAGAGTTTAAGAGAGAGAGAGAGGGAGAGACAGGGTGAGAGTGAGAGAAAAAGTGAATGAGAGAGAGAGAAAGCAGGAGAGAGTGAGAGAGTGTGAGAGAGTGAGAGAGAGTGAATGAGAGCGAGAGAAAGCAGGAGAGAGTGAGAGAGTGTGAGAGAGCGAGAGAGAGTGAATGAGAGCGAGAGAAAGAGAGTGAGAAAGAGAAATAGAAAGAGAGAGAGACAACGAGAGAGAGAGAGTGAACGAAAGGGTGAGAGACAAACAGAGAGAGCATGAGTGTGAGAGAAAGAGCAAGAGAGAGATAATGAGAAAGAGAGAGAGAGTGAGTACGAGAGCAAGTAACTTCCAGGTTAAACTTAAAGGGGCCTGTGCGGTGGGGGTGGGGGGGGCCTGTGCGGTGGGGGGGGGGGGGGGGTGGGGGGCTGTGCGGGGGGGGGGGGGGGCTATGCGTTGGCGGTGTCAGTCAGACGCATTTGTCACGTGTCGTGTTGAGCATCTTTATCAAAGGGAAGGAGAGCCACTATCTGCGCTGAGCTGAAGGGGACAGCAGCCTTGCGTCAGCCAGGAAGTACAGCACAATGATGAACGCTCGAGCGGGAGGATCAGCCCGAGCGGGAGGATCAGCTCGACTGGGAGGATCAGCCCGAGGGGGAGGACCAGCCCGAGGGGGAGGATCAGCCCGAGCGGGAGGATCAGCCCTGAGGGAGGATCAGCCCGAGCGGGAGGATCAGCCCTGAGAGAGGATCAGCTCGAGCGGGAGGATCAGCCCTGAGGGAGGATCAGCCCTGAGGGAGGATCAGCCCGAGCGGGAGGATCAGCCCGAGCGGGAGGATCAGCCTGAGCGGGAGGATCGGCCCTGAGGGAGGATCAGCCCGAGCGGGAGGATCAGCCCTGAGGGAGGATCAGCCCGAGCGGGAGGATCAGCCCTGAGAGAGGATCAGCTCGAGCGGGAGGATCAGCCCTGAGGGAGGATCAGCCCTGAGGGAGGATCAGCTCGAGCGGGAGGATCAGCTCGAGCGGGAGGATCAGCCCGAGCGGGAGGATCAGCCCGAGCCAGGGAACCGTTTCAAACGCCGCCTCCGACAGGAGAACAAGTGCAAACACGACAAGCTCACATTCAGGCCCGGAGGAGCGAGGGAACCGCTCGCCCAGAACCGCCCCGCCCCACGGCTCGGCATTAATAAAATATCCCCTCTGCAGCAGGGCAGGGCCCGGGACCGCAGCGAACGGGAGCGCGCTTCACACGCATGGGCCCCCCCCCCCCAAGATTTATACACACAGGGCCCCCCCCCCCAAAAAAAACGGGGCATGAATATGGACAGAAGAACCCTGACCCTAGACCAGCGCTCCTACACCTAGAAACTTCAGGAATACAGACCACGTGTGAGTGTGTGTGTATGTATGTGTGTGTGTAAGAGTGTGTGTGTGTGTGTGTGTGTGTGTATGTATGTGTGTGTAAGAGTGTGTGTGTGTGTGTGTGTGTGTGTGAGGCAGGGTGTGTGTGTATGTATGCATGTGTGTAAGAGTGTGTGTGTATGTATGTGTGTGTGTAAGAGTGTGTGTGTGTGTGTGTGAGGCAGGGTGTGTGTGTGTGTGTGTATGTATGTGTGTGTGTAAGAGTGTGTGTGTGTGCGTGAGGCAGGGTGTGTGTGTATGTATGCGTGTGTGTAAGAGTGTGTGTGTGTGCGTGAGGCAGGGTGTGTGTGTATGTGCGTGCTCTAGTACAGACATCCTGCCCAGAAGGTCTCACTGCAGTTCAGAAGCCCCCCCTTATCACATTAAAATCGGCTCCTGGGGCTGCTGTGCCAGACCTGATCTGAGAGAGCATTCAACCCTGAGGCACATTAAATTGGTTATAAAAAATGTAACGACTGTGAGAGAATACAGCCGTGTGCACGTACACACCTCACAGACAGAAGCCATTTTAAAAACGACAAAAATGAATTTAAAAAGTTCATAGAAAGGTTGCAAACACCTGGCTGCAGCTAGAAAAAAAAACATCAATACATCCATCGCTGTCTCTCCCCCTCGTCGTCTTCCTCATCAGGCGTGATAGGTTTCCAGGTGGCTCCTGATCTTAATGACGTTTCGTTTAAGGAGGCCACGCTGGGAAATGCCAGCACGTCATTTTCACTGCAGCTGGAAACACGTCAGACACACGAGGACGAGCAGGTGCAGCAGCCACAACCTGGAGGCCTCAGTACAGGAATGCACACACACGTGCAGGGATGCAAACACACATGCACACGCACGCACACACACACACACACACACACACAGAGGGACGCAAACACACAGACACACAGACACACAGACACACACACACACAACACGCAGGCGCGTGTACACACACACACACACACACACACACACACACACAGAGGGACGCAAACACACACACACAGACACACACACACGGCAGACAGCCTACAGTCAACATTTGACTCCTGTACCGACTCCACCCACACACACAGCGACCCCGCCCACTGCGTGGAAATCTCAAGACACGGGTTGTAGCGGCAAACACGTAAATTAACAGGATTAAAGAAGAAATGTGTCCCCTACCGTCAGCAGATAACTGCTTGTGTAAATAGCATGGATGGGATAGGTGGCTACAGTCTACACAGACAGCATCAATTAAGCTGTATGAATTCAGCCATTTTGTGCCCCGGTTTCTATGGGTACTGAAGCGCCTCTCCCCTCCACGAACAAACACCCTGACAACATAAACGAAGCATAAATCACCACTACAGGGGCCCAGCGAAAAACTATGACAGCAATTTAATATCCTCCAACGTACCCTCCCGATCATGCAAATCTGTATGCAAATGTGTACACTGCAGAGAAAGTGACTGACGGAGAGAAAGAGAGAGAGAGGGAGAGAGAGGGAGAGAGAGAGAGAGAGAGAGAGAGAGAGGGAGAGAGAGGGAGAGAGAGAGAGAGAGAGACAGACAGACAAAAAGAGAGAGAGAGAGAGAGAGGGAGAGAGAGAGAGAAGCTGCCACGTGAAAATCAGAAGTCTTAATTTCAGGTGAATAAATTATGCTGCTGGTCCAGCTAACCGAAGCTAGCATTGATTACTCATTACCCAAACGGACGGCTCTGGGGTGCGCATGCGCATTAGTCTTTATTAAAGGGCGGGGCAGCCCAGATTACAGCAGCAGTGTCAACTGTTGACTCAATTTACAGTAAGGATAACGTGTTACTGTAACCACACGCCACAACAGGCCCCGCACTCCGCTTCAGGACGCCATGTTCGCCCCAGACACCCAAAGAGCTGATTAAATAAAAAATAAAAAAAACCAATAAGGAATCATTACGACTATGATAATACAAGGTTCCAGAAGGCAGTTAAACCAAGATGCTGATTAAATTTTCCACCGCAGAGCAATCCTGTTTTTCTCCCCCCCACCCCCCATTACAGAGGCATAATTTAGGCAATTTATAAGGAGATTTCCATTAAAGAGTAATTTCATCCGCCGAGCTGAAGAACCCTGGGACGTGGCTGTGTGTAATCGGATGAAGCCTCTCTTAAGAACCAGCCACTCGAACCACAGATCCCGTCACAATCACGAATCCCGCCGGTCAAGCGTCCTGAACGTCACGCCGCCCCGGAGAGGGCGGGAAACTGACTCAAGAGCACTCGGGCGCTCTCCGAGACGCACGCTCACAGCCACGCATTTTAATAAAGTTTTCTCATTCAATTATTCTCCTATTTCTGTGCGTGCAGTAAGGCGAAGGAGGTTCTGAGGAAAGACAGTGGGTTCATTCCAGACGCCTGGCAGAGGACCAGCGTGTGCAGAGGAATATTTTATCCTCTGAAAGATATTCAAGAAACGGGAAACCAAGACTTCAAAATTAAAAGAGCTTTGGAAATGTCATAAAAGACAGGCTTATCAAAGAACGAGAGAACCAACGGTGACACGGGTTAGACAGCAATAGCCAACCAAAACCGAAACTCATTTTTAAAGTATTCAACAGTTGGTACTGAAGACGCTACCAATATTCTCTCAGTACCAAAATACCAAAGGTTCTCTCAAAGTTCATCGGACGGCCTTTGTGTAATCACTGAATTAAACTCCTCTCACATACACTGCAGTACTAACGCTGGAGTCCTCTGAGCTCCACGGCTCCGTTCGTACTGCCACCACACAAAGGCCTGCTGATCCGGCCGCGGCTCCCACCAGAAACATCGCCCTGAAACAACGGCGTTCGAATGATTCCATTAGAATTCCTCGGGCGGTTCGACGCGAGGGTCCGAGCTCACCTGTTACCTTGGAGCACTGCCACACGTCGCCTTCTCTCCGCTGCTGAAAAGCTGCTTTTGTCTCGTTCGCGGCGATCGACGGCGAACGAACAATCAGCGAACGGACAAAAGAGGACGCGACAAGGCTAGCACTGAACGCCAGGAGCGGAACATAACAGACCCTCGGTTGCCCGTATCTCTGCCAGTTACAGTCTGGAATCTTCCACGCAGTTCAGGCCAAACTGCCGGTGCTGCACGGGTTTTGGGGACAGCCTGGCTCACGGCATACCTCCCATCCAAAAAGAGTTAACAGGGAAAGAATTTTGACGGAACCCCCCCCCCCCCCCCCCGCCCCCTCCCGCCCCCTCCCTTTCAGCGAGGAGAATAAGCCCTTTTGAGGTGAGAGGAAACATTCCAAGTGTTCGCATGTGACAAAAACACCGATAACGCTGAGCCAATCAGAACGATCCATCGCCTCGACCGCCATTTCACCCGCCGCCGACGCTAGCTAGCTCGAGCCGCGCGGGGAGCTCTCAAAAGAAACCCGAATTCTGAACGCCGTGCGCCGGGAGGGCGCGGGGTGGCGCCGATGCGTGTCCCGGCGGTAAGGGGAAGTCAGCGGGATTTCAGAGGGGATCAGAAACACGCCGGGGCTCCTGTCTGTCGAGAGCGTGTCCCCCCCCCCCTCCCCCTCCCCCAGGGGGACGGGCGTCAGGTAAACACGCACCACACGCCACCGATTCCACTACCCCCTAAACGCCCGGGTTGCTCGGGGGGGGGACTGAATGCGGTCTCAGAACATGACGGGGAGTTTGGGAATCTCCAGTTTCCCATGAGCCTCTGCTCTGTTTAAAAGCATGCAGCGCTGCCGCGGGCCGATGGCAACAGGTGGTGTGGAGGCAGAGTTTTTGGGGGGCTGGCGGGCAGGGGGAAGGGGGGGGTGAGGTGCAGAATTCAATTACAGCCTAATGAAGAATGAGACAAACCCCCCCCCCGCGCCCCCCCCCCCCCGCGTGCGGCTCAGCCGCGTAATTAATAATAATTAGCCAGCCCCAGACATGCGACGGGGCCTTTAATAACCAGCGCTGCCAATCTTCAGCGCTGCTCCTCTTCCTCAGCGAAGGGCTGATTAATGCAGACCCGGCCTGATTACCGCTCGTCAGGAATATGCAAATACCCCCGCCGTCAGCTCCACGGCGTTCAGCTCATCTTCTCTCCTCAACACTTTCGGGGGGGGGGGGGGGCGGGTCCAACGGGCCCACCGCCGGCGCCATTTTGGGCTGCGGTACGAAACATCCAGAACTGGCCCTGTGCGGAGCCTGCCATTCACTTTCTAATTATTATTAACGAGGAGTGAACAGCACGCCGAGAGGAACCAGCCACCAGCCAACAGAAGAGTCGGGTTCATAAAAAACTGAAAATTAAAAAGAAAAAAAAAATCTTTGTACGCTACATAAAAACACCCTTAAACCTCCTTTGTGTGTGTGTGTTTGTGTGTGTGTGAGAGTATGAATGTGTGTGTGTGCGCGCGCGTGTGAATGTGTTTGTGTGTGTGTGTAACAAGAGATGTGTGCCCTGTTCACCATGTAGTGGGGCGGGGGTGGGGGGGGGTGTAAATGAAACACAGAGCTGGGCGGTGTGGTATTCATGCTGATGGTGATGTTTATTCTTGGTTTTGCTGGGAACTCCTGCTCCTGCTTCACTTAAACACCTGACAGGTTATTTGGAAGTGATTAAGTGCTACTTAATTAGACAGAGAGAGAGATCTCAGTGGAGCTCGGTCCAATCCATACCAGCTCATTAAACGAATGGGCCAGCTTACAGCATTTGAACAAAGGACCAAAATACCTAAATAAGCCTTTTTCTTGAACAAATGATGGCCTTTTATAATATCTCATTGGAGCATCAAGATGTTCCTGTTTACAATGTCAGTATAGTGGTGGAAGCAAAAAGCCAAAAACATCAGCTGCTGAGCCGCACCCCGCCACCGGTAAACGGGCGCACAGCGTTTCTGACACGTTGCGGCGGACGCTGGCGGACGAACGGGACGAGCAGGAGCCAGCGGTGCGGCCCGTCACTCAGAGCCGACGTGCCGTCGCTCCTGATCAGTCATCGGGAAAACGAGCGGGTGACTGCGCGGCGGGATGGGGATGCTGACTCCGCTCAACGGGAGGTTCGGCGTTGAGGCCCCTTCCCCCCCCGAGGCGACCGGGCTCTGACGTGCTCCCGCACGTAAGCGCTTAATTAATTAATTAGCGCTTAATTAAAGTGACTGATTGGCTCGGAGCGGAGTTCCAGACCGCCGGTGGAGAGGCTGCAAACAAGGGGGGTCCAATCTTATGCTGAAATGGGCCAGAGAGAACATGTGTGTGTGTGAGAGAGTGTGTGTGAGTGTGTGAGTGAGAGAGGGAGTATGTGTGTGTGTGTGTGTGTGTGAGAGTGTGTGTGTGAGAGAGGGAGTATGTGTGTGTGTGTGTGTGTGTGTGTGTGTGTGTGAGTGTGTGTGAGTGTGTGAGTGTGTGTGTGTGTGTGTGTGAGAGAGTGTGTGTGTGTGTGTGTGTGTGTGTGTGTGTGAGAGTGTGTGTGAGTGTGTGTGTGTGTGTGTGTGTGTGTGAGAGAGTGAGTGTGTGTGTGTGAGAGAGAGTGTGTGTGTGTGTGTGTGAGAGAGAGAGAGAGTGTGTGTGTGCATGCGTGTGTAGCTGAATATAAGAGGTGTGTGTAGCTGTATATAAGAGGTGCGTGTATAGCTGTATATATGAGGTGTGTGTATAGCTGTATATAAGAGGTGCGTGTATAGCTGTATATAAGAGGTGCGTGTATAGCTGTATATAACAGGTGTGTGTAGCTGTATAAGAGGTGCGTGTATAGCTGTATATATGAGGTGTGTGTAGCTCTATATATGAGGTGTGTGTATAGCTGTATACAAGAGGCGTGTGTATAGCTGTACATAAGAGGTGTGTGTAGCTCTATATATGAGGTGTGTGTATAGCTGTACATAAGAGGTGTGTGTATAGCTGTATATATGAGGTGTGTGTAGCTCTATATATAAGGTGTGTGTAGCTGTATATATGAGGTGCGTGTATAGCTGTATATATGAGGTGTGTGTAGCTCTATATATAAGGTGTGTATAGCTGTACATAAGAGGTGTGTGCATAGCTGTATATAAGAGGTGCGTGTAGCTGTATATATGAGGTGTGTGTATAGCTGTATATATGAGGTGTGTGTATAGCTGTATATAAGAGGTGCGCGTATAGCTGTACATATGAGGTGTGTGTAGCTCTATATATGAGGTGTGTGTAGCTGTATATATGAGGTGTGTGTATAGCTCTATATATGAGGTGTGTGTAGCTCTATATATGAGGTGTGTGTAGCTCTATATATGAGGTGTGTATAGCTGTATATATGAGGTGTGTGTAAATGGTAAATGGTAAATGGACTGCATTTATATAGCGCTTTTATCCAAAGCGCTTTACAATTGATGCCTCTCATTCGCCAGAGCAGTTAGAGGTTAGGGGTTAGGTGTCTTGCTCAAGGACACTTCGACACGCCCAGGGCGGGGTTTGAACCGGCAACCCTCCGACTGCCAGACAATCGGTCTTACCTCCTGAGCTATGTCGCCCCTTTATATAGGGGCCCATGTGTATAGCTGTATATATGAGGTGTGTGTATAGCTGTATATATGAGGTGTGTGTATAGCTGTATATATGAGGTGTGTGTATGGCTGTATATATGAGGTGTGTGTAGCTCTATATATGAGGTGTGTGTATAGCTGTATATATGAGGTGTGTGTATATATGAGGTGTGTGCATAGCTGTATATATGAGGTGTGTGTATAGCTGTATATATGAGGTGTGTGTAGCTGTATATATGAGGTGTGTGTAGCTCTATATATGAGGTGTGTGCATAGCTGTATATAAGAGGTGTGTGTATAGCTGTATATAAGAGGTGTGTGTATAGCTGTATATAAGAGGTGTGTGTATAGCTGTATATAAGAGGTGTGTGCATAGCTGTATATATGAGGTGTGTGTATAGCTGTATATAAGAGGTGTGTGTATAGCTGTATATAAGAGGTGTGTGTATAGCTGTATATATGAGGTGTGTATAGCTCTATATATGAGGTGTGTGTAGCTCTATATATGAGGTGTGTGTATAGCTGTATATATGAGGTGTGTGTAGCTCTATATATGAGGTGTGTGTAGCTCTATATATGAGGTGTGTATAGCTGTATATAAGAGGTGTGTGCATAGCTGTATATGAGGTGTGTGTAGCTCTATATATGAGGTGTGTGTAGCTCTATATATGAGGTGTGTGTATAGCTCTATATATGAGGTGTGTGTATATATGAGGTGTGTATAGCTGTATATATGAGGTGTGTGTATAGCTGTATATATGAGGTGTGTGTAGCTCTATATATGAGGTGTGTGTAGCTCTATATATGAGGTGTGTGTAGCTCTATATATGAGGTGTGTGTAGCTCTATATATGAGGTGTGTGTAGCTCTATATATGAGGTGTGTGTATAGCTGTATATAAGAGGTGTGTGCATAGCTGTATATGAGGTGTGTGTAGCTCTATATATGAGGTGTGTGTAGCTCTATATATGAGGTGTGTGTATAGCTCTATATATGAGGTGTGTGTATAGCTGTATATATGAGGTGTGTGTATAGCTGTATATAAGAGGTGCGTGTATAGCTGTATATGAGGTGTGTGTAGCTCTATATATGAGGTGTGTGTAGCTCTATATATGAGGTGTGTGTATAGCTCTATATGAGGTGTGTGTATATATGAGGTGTGTATAGCTGTATATATGAGGTGTGTGTATAGCTGTATATATGAGGTGTGTGTAGCTCTATATATGAGGTGTGTGTAGCTCTATATATGAGGTGTGTGTAGCTCTATATATGAGGTGTGTGTAGCTCTATATATGAGGTGTGTGTATAGCTGTATATATGAGGTGTGTGTATAGCTGTATATATGAGGTGTGTGTATAGCTGTATATATGAGGTGTGTGTATAGCTGTATATAAGAGGTGTGTGTAGCTGTATATGAGGTGTGTGTAGCTGTATATGAGGTGTGTGTAGCTCTATATATGAGGTGTGTGTATAGCTGTATATAAGAGGTGTGTGCATAGCTGTATATAAGAGGTGTGTATAGCTGTATATAAGAGGTGTGTGTAGCTGTATATGAGGTGTGTGTATATAAGAGGCAGTAAAGGTGCTTGCAGCAGTAACGCCATTAAAGTTTGGTCCAATGCTCCACTGTGACAGAGCAGCAGCACGATCAATCTGCTGCTCGTAGTCTTCAGTCACCACTGGCACCACAGACGCAGACGCAGACGCAGACGCAGACGCAGACGCAGACGCAGACGCAGACGCAGACACAGACACGTCACTAACGGGCTGTCGCCGCAGTCTGAGGCACTTTCGAGCGCAGAGCAGCCGACGGGTCTGCGTGCTACGCCAAGCCCGTGGAGCTCCAGCCAGAGGAGCGACACGTTTCACACACACACGCCGTCAGAATAAAAACACAGCGGTTAAAAACAAATGAATACATAACTGAATTAATTTCTGAACAAGAAATTAGCAGATGTTTTTTTTTTTTTTTCCCCACCCACCAACATTGAGCACAACGCGCTCCGGTAGCCCAGGGGAAACGCCACGCTCCTGATCGAACCTGACACTGCAGCTCCGACTGCGTAGCTTTTTAAGAGCGGGTCAAACCAACACCCGGCTCGCTCCGAGCCACAGACAGCAGGGGAGGCCCTTCTGTGGTTTCACCCTCATACAGGCGTTATGATGTAATGAAGGGGGTAAAAGGGAGGGGGGGGTGGGGTGGGGTGGGGGATCTGCAGCTAAACCAGGAGCAATTAACAGCGACTATGTCACGTGTATACATCAGCATGAGGATGAATGAATGCGTGAATGAAAGTGTGTGTGTGTGTAGAAAAGAATGAAAAAACAACAGTAGGAAATACATGAAAAAGCACTGGGGAGCAATCTGCTGGGTCGAAGGAGGAAACCCAGCAGAAGCACCAGCAGACCCTGAAGCCCGGGCGTCCCAGCCTGTGAAAGCCGCGGACCCAGGCGGCTCCTGTCAGGCCTGGGGAGGGAAGGGGGGGTGAACAGGACAGACTGACCTCATGGGAGAACCAGACACACGTAGCACAGCACACTGTCCACTCCAGGAGCAAGTCTACAGCATAGCACTGCAGACTCTATAGCATTACTGTATCACACCCTTCCCCACATCCAGCCTCATCTCACCAATGAGGTCATGTGGACAACACACAGGAGGGTGTGTGTGTGTGTGTGTGTGTGTGTGAACGGCACACAGGAGGGTGTGTGTGAAGGCCACACAGGAGGGTGTGTGTGTGAACGCTTCACAGGAGGGTGTGTGTGTGTGTGTGTGTGAACGGCACACAGGAGGGTGTGTGAACGCCACACGAGTCTAACGTGTCCAGAACGACGCTAACTACACTGTAGCACTGCGGCTGTGTGCTGCTGAAGTCCACACTGCCTCCTGTGACGTTTGGCCATTTAACAGACACTCTTACCCAGAGTACCTTGCACGGACTACCTGTGTACAGACAATCGATTTATAGAGCTGGGTATTTCACTGAGGCTGTTCAGGTTAAGCATCTTTGCTCACGGGTACAACGGCTGTGCCCCAGCTGGGAAGCAAACCCGCAACCTCTGCATTACAAGCTCGGCTCCCTAAGCATTACCCTGCACTGCCCACCATTATTCTCTAATACTACAACAGAGCAGCGCCTCCTTACAGAGTCTGACATCACTGCACTCTGTAATCACCAGTATTACATCACACATCACACCAGCGCTTCCTATGCCGAGTGTAACATTGGTGTAGATCACACTGTCCCACGCTGGCAGCAATGGTTCTCACTCAGAACACAAATGAGATGCGATCACCCACTGCTGTTATGTCAACTGCAAAACTGGGAAAGTACGTCTTCACACGAAAAGCATGAAATGATGCAGATCCATTTCACTGCCTCCAAGGTGGGTCTGAATTAGCAAGGGTACTTCTACACGTCAAACCATTTAGCACAGGTAATGAAAAAATAAAAATAAAAATAAAAGGCACTGGTTTGTATGCTGCAATGTGCGCTAATGCTACTCTGTGTATTAAACGGCGTGTTTAGCCCACGGCTGCCCACCCCAGGATCTCCCCCAGGGAAGCTGAGCCCAAGCAGACTGTCCACACTGCACCACACACTGAGATTAATCACATTCAAATGAGTTTATTAGTGGTATCTTTATCAGATATCAAAGACCGCATCTTTATTATAGCGTTCGAATGGAGGATGTTTTCATTGGACGAACATGACTTGCTACACTGTGATTGGACAAAGAATTCTTCCTCCACATCATGTACTCCTCTGTCAATATAAAGCCTTCATCGAACACCACAAACTGAGCAATGCACAAAAATTTTAATTATGTTGTGTAGCATTTTACAACAAACCTATGGAGGAGGAATGACTGTGTGGCCATTTCACAGTTGTACTGGTACTTAAGTTTTATGTGGGCACAGGTGATGCTACAGCTAAAGATGAAGTCACTCTGCAAGAGATCATCAGTCACTGGTACTTGCAGAAGGAAGCTGACACACACACACACACACACACACACGCCATATCTAGTGCTGTATCATATAAACTCTCCGAGTAACATTGCAGAGCAGCACCACACAGATAATCACAAGCAACTATGACATTAACAGCATCCATTTCGGCTCAAACAAACCTGCATCCTGAAACGAAATGGCCGCCATATATCACCAGTGGCAGCCGGCAGCCAGCTTGCCGCTACAAAGTGCTTTGTGAAAGGCACTATATAAATCCTATTTAAATTCAACTACTTGCTCTCGAAGTTTTTATTCTCATTGTTAAGTACAAGCACACACATTATCGTTAAGTACAAGCACACACATTATTGATGAGTACAAGGACAGAGATTATTGTTAAGTATAAGCGCGCACACTGCTGTATCAAAATGTCTGTTCAAAAGACGTGTCCTCACTTTCACAGGACAAAACGTCTCTTCCGCCCTCATCAAGCAAATCCACCGCTGATAATTGACCTAGCGAGCACTACTCAAAAAAGAAGAAAAAAAAATCGCTTACGTTAAGTGTTAAAAGCACATCAAAAGCAGAAGGGGTAACAGGAAGAGAGGTGACAAGGCGGACAAATGGAGCAAGTGTCTTTGATCCTGGAGTGGGCTGAGAGCTAATGAAGAGATGCAGCGGGATATAATGAAGTCACAGGAAAAGCAGGCAGAGAAGAGCACTCAAACATGGTGTGGGCTCGTCCATTCAACCGGCAGCCCGACTGACACATCAAGGTCAAATTGCAGAGCTAAACTCAGTGCCATTATACCTAAATCTGCACACAGTCTAAACAACGGCCAGTACCCACTTCAAACTCATAAATCGCAGTGGTTTTGCTGGATTTAAAAAAAATTTTATTTTTGGTTTAGTTAAAAACTGATAGAAAACAGAAATCTGTTCTGCAGTGAAATGTAACACTTTGAAGAGTTGCTTTTTTGGTTGATATTGAGATATATATATATATATATTTCAAAAATTCTAAGTCAGTCTTCCAGAACTCCACTACTTTCAGTCACCAGTAGTGATTGTGACATCAGCATTAGAATGTTCAGTTAAGAACGCTCTAATTACATATTTGCCAGCTCAGTCCTTAAATAGTTAAGGGAAATAAATAAGGTCCCATTGCAGGGGCGTAATGAGACTCAAGGGAGTGAGCTTAACAGAATGAGAAGATTATGAATATTAATTTTGACAGCCAATTAAATACGATACTAGATTTTTATTTATTTATTTTCAGGCAAAAGCACAATACGATACATGGCAACTTCATTCCAGAAGCGTAAGCCTTTGGCTTAAATCCGATCCAGTCGATTCATTCATACAAGATTTGTAATGTGTCACATGACACAATGGGGTGCAAACCTCTTAAAGTGATTCTGTAAACAGCCCCTCACATTTACAAAAGCAGGAATTCAAGGTGAAGAATGATATCCGCATGCAAACGCATTTCACCAATGAGCTTCGGCCTAGGAAACCTGGCAGAGCACGTGGGAGGGACCACTGACTGTTTCAGCAGAAATATCACACAACATTACAGGCATTCAGCAGCTGCCCTTATCCAGAGTGAATTCAACACAACTTCATAACCTTTAGCATTTTTACACAGTATCGTATAGAATGATAAAAATATAAACTACAGCAATTTCAGCTTAAGTAACTTGCTCAAGGGTGCAGCTGCATTGTTCTACCTGGGAATCAAACCTGCAACCTCCAGGTTACAAGGCCAGTTTCTCTAACCATTATGCTATACTGCCTCCTGATCTATTCCAGAAAGGGAGTGTCCTCTGGTTGGTTGGGTGGTTGCTAAATATATATGTACAAATATTTGTGCAAAAATAAATGCAATATAGTTATATATATTGTAATAAATGTGCAAATTTGTTGTTACATTCCTTGAGATCAGTCAAACAACAAAATAAAAACCCTTTGAAGAATCCAGGCCAAAAAAAGAAGAGCTACAAAGGAAGTCCTGAAAAATACCCAGTGTAATGAATGCTCATGGAGAATCTGAATCGGTCGGTGTAAACATATTATTGAAAACAGAGCTGGTTGTTCGCTTCAATTACGGTCCATTACATTAAAAAGCCACAAGAGATGTGCTGAGTATCAGCTGAAACCTGCACGGTCACAACATCCTAAAAAATGCAAGACAGCCAGAACAGACTGGAATTGTGTGTTTATTTAAAAAAACTGCTTCAACAACATTCTTTTTTTGTTTTTTTTTACAAAACTTTCTCAGGGCATCGAGCATCATTCTTTAGACCTTGGCCCAGTGGAAATACCTCTTCCCCCTTTTCTGACGCTAAACTGAAAGAAAGGGGCGTTAGCCCGAGATGAAGAGCATCAAGGCTGAAAACGGAAGGCCTCCTCAGGAGTTCAAACTGATAAAACGAAACGCAGGAGGAGACTTGTCCGGACAGAAGGCCGAGAAGCGAACTGAATTAGTTTTCCACTTTAAAGCAACACCACGGCACGCTTAATGACTCCATCCTTTACCCTCCATACTTTTACAATCCGTTAATAATAAAGCAAGTAAACACATCCGTCAGCGCGAGGCACGTCGTTCCGATCCAATTAAAGTTTAATTAAAACGTTTGCTCGTGAAGCCGCCATTAGGGGGCTGAGAAACGTCCAGCAGCCTGAACACCGCCGCCATCGCGGCCTGAACACCACCGCCATCGGTGGAGGGCAGGGGGTGGGGGGCAGAGGGTTGAGGGCGGGGGGGGCGGGGGGCCTACCCTTATCGCTGAAGTCGTCCACCAGGATGATCTCGGCGATGAGCTCGGGCGGAGAGCGGTTGAGCACGCTGTGGACGGTGCGGAGCAGCGAGGACCAACCCTCGTTGTGGAAGGGGATGATGATGCTGGTGTTGGGCAGCTTCTCCGCGTACAGCTTCTGCTTGCAGCTGCAATCAAACCATAATAAAAGAACAACAACGCAATCAGAATTAGAGACCAACACCGTTTTATTTTTATCAATTTTTTTTTTTTTTTTTTGCAAAGTCACAAGAGAAGAACTTCCGGAGGGGGCAAGAGGCAGAACGACCGTTCTCCTTGCGGATGTGATTTTTTCTTCTTTTTTTTTTGATGGCGTGCTCATGGGAAATTACAGGATTTCTCTTTCATTTCCACAGCGGAACGAGACCCAGCCCATTTGACTACCCAGACCCAGCCTCTGCGGATTCCCCCTCTCCTCCCCATCAGTCTGGGGCTTTTGATTGACACCGACTCACTCCGCCCCCCTCCCTCACGTATAACAAAAAGCATTCAAGATTCTCAGACAGAGTGGGGGGGGGTGGGGGGGGAAAGCTCCTGAGGCAGAGGTATCATAGCATGGCAGAAGTATCGTGACATGACAGAGGTATTGTGATGCAGCAGAGGTATCGTGACGCAACCGAGGTATCGAGACGTGACAGAGGTATTGTGATAAGGACTCTGCACAGAACAGATAATTGTGACCCTGGTTGCCGACTATCTGCATCAATCCCTGTGCTTTGTGTGGGACTGTTGGCCAGATTAACTGTAGTCAACAGGCCTGGGACCAGCGTGTGGAGGAAGCGGCCTTCTCCAGCCCCGAGCCCAGCCACAACCAGGAGTCAGCAGGTACTCATTAGATCAGAAAACAGCAGCAGCACCAGCAGCAGCAGCAGCAGCAGCAGAGCTTGTGAGCGACAGGGTCAATGGAGAACTAACTGGCTGCAGACTAGGGGAAATTGAATGTGGTGATTTCCTGGAGACCCGAGAGGAACTGAGGAGGAAACAGGAAGCAGAACGTGACGGCAGAGCAGACGTTAGGCTCCATTACACGCTCTTACACAAACACCACGAACTGGGGAGATCGGAGGAGACCCTGGGGGGCGTTTGACCTGCGATTCCCTCACACGTCAGAACGTTAGCGAGCGTCTCCACGGCGACAGGGGCCCTGAGGACCACTGGGTACCCAGGAGACCTCTGGGAGAACGAGTCCCTGCTGGGCTCTGTGCTTAGCTCAGCACAGCTTTATACCACATTCACAATGAACACAGCTTAACACAGCTAGCACACTGCACACCACATGGCCAAAGGTATATGGACACCTGACATCCAACCTCTCATCCAAAATTATGAGCATTAATAAGGGGTTGGTCCATCCTTTGCTGCTATAACAACCTCCACTCTTCTGGTAAGGCTTTATACTATAAATAGGAGTACTGCTGCAGAGATTTGCTTCCATTCAGCCATAAGAGCATTAGTGAGGTTGGGCACTGATGTTGGGTGATAAGGCCTGGCTCGCAGTTGGCTTTCGATCCCAAAGGTGTTCGATGGGGTTGAAGTCAGGGCTCTGTGCAGGCCAGTCAAGTTCTTCCACACCATTTTCAACAAAACCATTTCTATATGGATCTCATTGTGTGCCTGAGGGCATTGTCATGCTGAAACAAGAAAAGGGTCCTCCCAAACTTGTTGGGGGAGCTCAGAATAGCCTAGAATGTAATTGTATGCTGTAACATTAAGATTTGCCTTCACTGAAACTAAGGGGCCTAGCCCAAAACATGAAAAACAGCCCCTTTCTGCTGGCTCTACTGGTTGTTTGAATGATGAAATGACAAAGAATACTAATAAATTAAGCCTCTGTACATCAAATGAAAATACTTCCAAGCAGTGTCAAGGTTAAAGAGGATCACAGAATTCAATGGATTTTAAATAAGACCTACAGAGGCTGGAGAAAGCCGTCAGCCCCTGAGCATGGAGCTAATGACGCTAGCAAGGTCAAACCCTTTCCGATGTGATCTGCAGCGGCCCGCCGTCCTCCAAGGACATGGAGACAGGCACAAAAAAGAAGAGAAAGCAGTTAACAGACTACCCGTCCACAGCTCCATTTGCGCTGAGCACCTGTCAGGCCCTTCAGCAGCGGGGGATTCCATCTGACCGCCCCCCGCGCGCAGTGGAGTGGGGGGCTGAGGCGGATCGAAGGCAATCGAGGGCGATTTTAAGTTAATCTCTCAGCGAGGTTGCGCTGGGTCATGTTTGACAGGGCTGTCTTCGGCACCCGGCAAAGCTGAGACCAAAATTACACAGAAGCGCTTAAGGGGGGAGGGGGCAGATTGGTATTTGTTCTATAAGGCAACCCGGATCCGGCCCCCACGTACACGCGGAGCAGAAATGGATTCAGGAGGGCGAGAGATGGAACATCGATATCACACGCCTGGGCCTGGAGGGGGGCGGAGCCAGCGGAATGTCTGTGACAGGCGAGGACGGCTCGGGGAGGGGAGGGGAGGTGTAAAATGGCGTCGTGAAGCATTTCATTTCGCATGAAACGACAGGCTCGGACACGACACATGACAGCGAACAGTGACAGCCAGTCAAAGAGATGGGGTGGGGGGGTGGGTCGTTCAAACTTTATAAATAAAACTTTTTTAAATGTCAAAAAACTGCAGCCTTTCAATTTTTTAAGTGGACTATTACTTGCATAAGAAAAGCAGGCTTTATATGTGGGATATTATCCGCTGGCACAGTACTGTTGTTAACTAAAGTGCTTTATAGCCCCCAAAAGGACAATAATAAGGAACGGGCTCAGTCACAAGGAGACACTTCCCCACTTCACACAAGGTTTCTTCAGAATTGCAAGTCAGTGCTCTAGAACGCCACTGCCTTCACCTACCAGCAGGGACTGTGACATCAGCGTTAGAATGTTCAGTTCGGGAACGTTCTAAATCCCCACAGGGGGGTGTGGGATGGATGGAGGGGATGTTGGGAGAGGCAGTCACCCACAATGCAGCAGGGAGAGAGAGAGAGAGGGAGAGAGAGAGGGGGAGAGAGAGAGAGAGACAGAGAGAGACAGAGGGAAACAGGCGGACGGGGAAGCGCTCACTTCGGGTGGCGGATGTCGGCGACCGAGCGGTTGAGGGAGATGCGGTCGCTCACGTAGATGTTGAAGCCGTTCTCCCGGTACGCCTGGTCCACGCGATCGGCGTCGGTCAGCGGGAACGGCTTCCCCTGCTCTCCGTTACCTGGCGGAGCGCGAGAGGCACAGGCGTTAGCGTGCGGACTGCGGGGTGCTGATTGGCGCATGCAGGCGGTGGGCGGGGCATGGTGTGGGCGGGGCGGGGGTTGGACGCACCTGAGCGGGCTGCGTCTCGTTTGATGGCTTCGTAGTCGTGCCAGTCTTTCTTCCTCACGCCATCGTCCTTTCTGGGCCTCACGTTCAACCCCTGCCAACACGTCACATGACATTACAGACATTTACCCACAACACTCCTATCAAAACAGTTTATAGAGTGACCCGCAAAACAGTTTGCACAGTATCCATTTAAACAGCTGGATTTTTACTGAAGCACTTCAGGGTGCCTTGCTCAAGGGAACAACAGCAGTGTCCAACCCGGGAATCAAACCTGCAACCTCTACCTTACAAGCCCAGTTCTAAGCATTATGCGATGCTCCAGACCTACATCTCAGTTTCCACCGATACCTTTACTGCTGCTTTTTAAGTCAATATTCTCTTCCGTAATTATCTAGCTTTTTTTGTATTTTTTGTTTTTGTAAATACAGAATACAGAAACAGGGACTGAGAATCCTCTATTAGGCCCTGATCCATTACATACAATAATCTGAAAAGGCTGGAGGGGGTTGAGCTCAGGAACAGCACAGACAAAACAACACACACAATTCTAGAACTCTGCGCTTTCAGACGCCAGCAGTGACTGTGACATCAGCATCAGAATGCTCAGTCAAGAAGATTCCGATCACACGTCTGTGATCTCACACGACGCCTTAAAGGGTTAAAGCAATTTAATCACGGTCATTTGTCAGAATTAATCAACACAGCGTCGCCCTCCTAGCACCAGTCAGCACCAAATTAACATTTAAAATGCCCGTGTGCCTTAATTGCTTATTTTCACTCACCACCCTCATTTTATTTGACCCGCTAACGAGAGTGATATATGTAGACTCCAAATGACCAACAAAAATAATAATGTACTTCATCACATTATTACAGATAATTAATGCATTCATTACACCTAACAATCATTTCACTGTGTAAAGACCCTCTTTTAAGTGCCAAATATGAAGATTTTGATTACGGCACAAAGGGGAACGATTTCCATAACGACAGGATGTAATTAGTAAACCTTGTTAAAGCGCGTGAAAAGACTGACAGTGAAAATTGATTACATTACTAAATTTCAGACTAAAGGGACATCATGAGGAACAAAATTAACAGGCGGCCTGGATGCTGATTAGGAGGCCATTTTGGCTCTCGGGTTTACATTCCGTATCACTCATTTGAGTACACAGAGCAGCCCGCGTTGCTCTTACGGTCATGGAGTCTGCACATTTTGGGGTTCACGGGAGGAGCAGGTGCAATGCCCCTCGGTTCAAGGCTTAGTGGTAACAGGCCCCAATGGGGTCACGCATGTACGCCTGTGCTTCAGAGCCCAGACATTCCAGAGCCACTCCACCATGCTGTCTGTGTGTGAACCATGGCTGTGTGTGTGTGTGTGTGTGTGTGCGTGTGTGTGTGTGTGAACCATGGCTGTGTGTGTGTGTGTGTGTGTGTGTGTGTGTGTGTGTGTGTGTGAACCATGGCTGTGTGTGTGTGTGTGTGTGCATGTGAACCATGGCTGTGTGTGTGTGTGTGTGAACCATGGTTCTGTGTGTGTGTGTGTGTGTGTGTGTGTGTGAACCATGGTTCTGTGTGTGTGTGTGTCTGTGTGTGTGTGTGTGTGTGTGTGTGTGTGTGAACCATGGGTGTGTGTGTGTGAACCATGGCTGTGTGTGTGTGTGTGTGTGAACCATGGCCGTGTGTGTGTGTGTGTGTGTGTGTGTGAACCATGGCCGTGTGTGTGTGTGTGTGTGCATGTGAACCATGGCTGTGTGTGTGTGTGTGTGTGTGTGTGAGCCACGGCAGAATAAGGGCCACTTATTGCACACATTTGTCAAATTATAGCAGCAGCCTGGGAGGCTTTATTTTAGCAGTTGAAGCCCAAACGCAGACAGCGCTTGGCGGGGGTGGGGGGCATGGGGGGGGCGGCCCTCCCGGCCTGCAGGCTAACGGCCTCTCCGCTGCCTCCTCCCTCTGAGGCCCAGAGCCACGGCGGCGGGTCTCCACGCGCCCCAACGGCGGTTTGCGCGCGAACGGAACGCCGCGAGGGAGCGACGCGTTTGGCGTCTCGGTCAGAACGAAGACTTCGCGCCGCCGCCACGCGATCACACGGGACAGAGAGCGCCCCCAGTGGTCGATTGGGCGCCTGTGGACTGTGTGCCAAAGCTGCATATGACTGGTCCTCCTCTGACCCCACACTGTGAGCTCAGCTGTGGGCTGTGGCTCACAGAGGCAGGGCTGCAGACAGCACACGTTTTGGGAGAGAACCACAGATTTTACACTCGCCAGAATTGGCGGGGGATCATGCATAAATGCATCTGCGGTTGCTAATGGCTAATTAGACATTCCAAATTAAGGCAGGAATTTGACTTGCTCAGGCCCATGTCGGGCACCAATAAATAAATAAATAATGAGATCTAAGACATTAACAACTAGGCCCTAAGGATTGACCAATCATACATACTGTATACCCCAGGGCAGGGATCATCAACTCTGGCCCTCGAATCCAAATCCAGCCCTGGTTTTCTTTTCTCCCGGGCAATTAGTGCTACTGATTGGCCAGACTGTCTTCACACCTGACTCCCAGGCAAAGGAAGGGTGGAAAGCCAGCAGTTCTCCACCCTCGAGGACCGTGAGTTGCTGATCCCTGACCTAGGGCTAGCCTACAATGTAATCAATCTCAATGCACCTGTGAATATAGACACCATTTTCACTTTTGTTTTTCATAGCGGATCTTAATTACAGTAAACAGGCAGACAAGGTGCAATAACACTCTTCTGCAAGTGGCCTCATTCAGAGCAATGGCAGCCAATCAGATCATTCCTGCATGTCAGCACAGAAAAACATCACTTCTTTCCGCTGCACTGTAGTACAAAACACTTAAAAGAAGAGTGATTTCCTAAGGACGTGTGCCAGAAAGTGTGCAGGAACCCCTCACACATACATGCGCACAGGAGCACAGGCCTGGCAGAGAATCAGGCACATTTAAGGTGAAGTGAGCGAGACTCATAATAGGATCATCTTCCCCACAGAGTTTCCCAGTGAGCACTGAATGGAAATTCACTGGCACACGCAGAGCCAGACATGTCACGTTCATGCATGCGTTGGTCCTCCACAGCATACGGCCTAAAAATATCCACTGAATTCAGAGTTTGGAGTTCAACCAAAACTTGAACATCCAGGAGGAAAAACAAAAAACAAAAATAAAATAAAATCTGAGCTAAGATGCAGTGAATTCCCACCCCCTGTTTTCAGAGCTCTCTTTCTGAAACATCTGTGGACGTCAGAACACCTGGATGTGGACCCCCCAAACCCAAACCAGAACCCCCCCCCCCCAAGCCCAAACCCAAACACTCCCCGAGCCCAAACTTCACGAAGCTGCAGCAGGTTTTTATCACAGTGCCCGGCGGCTCGACTGCCGCACACCGCCAGCGGAGGGCGGGAAAACGAACACAACCGCGCGGCGGAGAACAGTGAGGGACCGCCAGGCGGGACGCGATGGCGGCTCTGGGAACGCCAGGCGGGACGCGATGGCGGCTCTGGGACCGCCAGGCGGGACGCGATGGCGGCTCTGGGAGAGAGAGGCGGGACGCGATGGCGGCTCTGGGAACGTCAGGTGGGGACGCGATGGCGGCTCTGGGAACGCCAGGTGGGGACGCGATGGCGGCTCTGGGAACGCCAGGTGGGGACGCGATGGCGGCTCTGGGAACGCCAGGTGGGGACGCGATGGCGGCTCTGGGAGAGAGGCGGGACGCGATGGCGGCTCTGGGAACGCCAGGCGGGACGCGATGGCGGCTTTGGGAGCGGTTAAAGCAGCAGGGCTTTCAACTCCAGAGGAAGGAAGAAAGAAGAAAGGAGAAGAAGAAGAAAGAAGAAGAAAGAAACCCTGCACAGGTAGGTCCCCACAAAGCCTCGTCTTACACATCCCAGCAAATGAGCTGCGATCGTTTCCAGAATCAATCTTTTTTTATTTCTTTTTTAGATCAGTCGACCAAATGCAAAGTCCCAAACACCTGCGTTCGCTCTTTCTGCAGATACGCATGTGGATGTGGAGGGAGCACACAGACACAGGGAAGGCAAAGCGCTTATTCTGAGTGGTAATGATGCCTCCGCTCTCTCTGAACCAGTGTGGTAATCAGCCGGAGAAGCCACAGCATCAGGAGGGAGGCTGAACACATTCTCATTCATGGCGGGGAGAGAGAGAGCCGGCCTGACAGGCAGCTAACCTAATTATTCCAGAAGGCTCTTCCTATTGCATTTCCTGCCCTCGGTAAAGTACAGGGGGGATCAGACCGGTGTTCAGGAACGCTGTGATCAATATGAGCTCCCCCTACACAGAGCTAACGCTGTGCTCGATATGAGCTCCCCCTACACAGAGCTAACGCTGTGCTCAATATGAGCTCCCCCTACACAGAGCTAACGCTGTGCTCAATATGAGCTCCCCCTACACAGAGCTAACGCTGTGCTCAATATGAGCTCCCCCTACACAGAGCTAACGCTGTGCTCGATATGAGCTCCCCCTACACAGAGCTAACGCTGTGCTCGATATGAGCTCCCCCTACACAGAGCTAACGCTGTGCTCAATGTCACAGAGTGACCCCCCTACACAGAGCTAACACTGTGCTCAATATGTCATCATTTTTCAGGAAGGAGTGCAGGTTGAGGGGGGGGTTTGAACACTTTTCTACCACCCTTTCACAAACAGAGCGCCTCCACTCTTTTCTGTAAAAGAGCATCTCATAACAGCGCTCCCCTTCTCCTCTGCTTTCTGTGGTGGGGTTGTAACTAGCAGGGTGCTTAGAGGGTGAATCAGGGCCAGCCACAGCCTACATTAGCCTGTCTCCCATGCTGTTCCACCTGGAACACAATTAACTTTAGTCTGTGTCCCATCCTGTTCCGCCCGGAACACAATCAACATTTGCCTGTGTTCCATGCAGTTCAACCAGGAACACAACACTACAAAAAGCTACGTTTCACTCTGTTCCACCTGTCTATACACAGTCCATAATAAACTCCATGTTTTTGGAAGGCATGCAGTCAATAACAATTTTTTTTAAAAACATATCAAAATTTATTTGTTTCCATGATTAAATATGTTTACTTAACATAAATGTTAGCCTAGCAGAGATAGCAGACAGGCCCAGAATGTAAAGAAATCAGAGAGTATTTCACAGCCTACAGCCCGCCATTTAAACCTTTATCTTAAGAAGGTGAAACAAACATCAGCACTATGCTACACTGGTCGCAGAGTTGCATGTCTATACATAACATTCATTTGTACAATACACAATTGTCTTTTTTTGTTCTCTGCCAAAGCCAAATTATGATTAAAAAAATACTTCCTGTAGCGCTGCATAGTGAACTCATGTTTATAAAGCCTGCATGTATGACAATTCCCAAGATTCCGCAAGATGCACATTAAATATTTCTGCAAAGGCAGCCCGTCATTCATAAATAACTGAGCAGTGGTTTGCACACGGCCTTTCAGACACGCTGAAACACAAACATGCTAACGGGCCAATCAAACGAGGCCGCTAACGGGCCAATCAAACGAGGCCACTAACGGGCCAATCAAACGAGGCCACTAAAGGGCCAATCAAACGAGGCCACTAAAGGGCCAATCAAACGAGGCCACTAACGGGCCAATCAAACGAGGCCACTAAAGGGCCAATCAAACGAGGCCACTAAACGGCCAATCAAACGAGGCCACTAACGGGCCAATCAAACGGAGGCCGTCTCGTCCCGGCCGCCCCCCGCATCCTCAGGTCTGAAATGAAAGCCCACAATGCATCAGCATTCGAGCTTGAATTGGACTAAAAGCAGAGAGAGAGGGAGGGGAAAAACGGCCTCTTTTACCTGGCTGAGTGATTTTTAATTAACTTTAATGTAGCCGCTTAACGGCCTATTCATCCAGCGGCTGCCGCTAACGAGTCTGTGCGTGAGCGCGCGCGTGGCGGTCCGGCGGCGGCGGACGGCCTGTCAGACACAGCTACGGCCCGTGGTCCTTAACGAGCCAGTCGTGTCACAGCTACGGCCCGTGGTCCTTAACGAGCCAGTCGTGTTCGATAAGGCGTAAAGCAGAAATAAGCAAACGCAGAGACGGCCCAAAGGAGCACGGCGCCTGCGGAACGGACCAATCAGCTGAGCTCGTCTGAGGGATCTCTGATCCTCTGATCTCTGAGCTTTTCAAAATGTCCGCGTCCGACACCAGGAAGCGGTTTCCGAACGGATTTAGGCTCACGTGATGTTTCGCTGGATCCTTTTGCGCCCGTCCCTAATCTCACAGAAACCCGATTGCACAAGGAATTAAGAAAGGATTTAGGAAGTTATTATTATTTTTATTTTTTTAACCAGGCTTGGAGGATGCAAAGGAATCGCTCAAGCCCCATTTGCCCAAGAAGCAAAGTGCCGCGATATCACACACATACACATGCAGAGTGCATGCAGGCCATGCACAGTCACATGCAGAGCGCATGCAGGCCATGCACAGTCACATGCAGCGTGCATGCAGGTCATGCAGGCCATGCACAGGACAGCATGCAGAGTACATGCGGGGTGCGGAGCTGCATTACTGGGTCACACAGACGTGTCCAGATGTTCCCATGGAGACACGCCTCCACATGAGATAAGCAGGAGAGGCTAAGCCTCTCTGTCCTCTGCAGGGGACGGCTCTAAACGCAGGCTCAAGCAAACACAACCGCAAGCCAGGAAAACGCGCACGTCAGAGAGAGACGGGACCACAGGCTGGAAACTCTCTCATGAAGGTGAATAAACGACCTCTGCAGCCGCGTAACAGGCAGGGCATCGTCTGTCTCTCCCCGGCAGATGTGCAAAAACACAGAAATAAGGAGGTGGATGTGAGGCTGTAGACTTCCTGCCCGAGAGGACAGCTTTGAGAGGGAAAGAACGGCAGGAGAACGGCAGGAGGAGGCAGGATAGAGGGAATTAAATATTTATGCTCGTGTACATGTAATGAAAAAATAGAGCAATGTCACACCATGTCAGCCTGGATTCTTATTCTTTTTCCAGAGGCATTATTGGACGTCACACCATCAGTGGAGCTCAATGTGGGCAACTCTTTACACAACGACATATCTGCAGCAGGCGCTACGCTGTCTGACCGAACAGCTGGGCACTGCTCCAATAATCTAACGGTCAGGCCACATATCTCTTCTGAAGAGCTGCATTTCCACTTCAGATAATAATAATAATAATACTAATAATAATACTAATAACAATACTAATAATAACAATAACAATAACAATAACAATAATAATAATAATAATAATATATTTATGTTTTTTTTCCGCTTTTTTTGCACACAAAAACGCAGATCCCTTTAGGAATTCGATCAGTATTTCTGCCATCATCCGACGCATCACTCAGGCGAGGCACTAGGCATGAGAAGCTCGTTTCGTGCCGGTGAAAAGCTGTCCGTCTCCAGCGCAGGAGATGCAGAAAAAGCAGAAATTCTGAACAGCGCTTCCCACTCTGCCCTAAATCTCCAGGTTACCGGCAGGTCACTCCACAAGCCTTCACAGTTTGGTGAGCCGAACAGAGAAATCTACTCTGGCATCTCCTGCAGAATCACGGAAAGGTCACATCCACGCTCACATTTATTTGATGTGAAGGACAGGTCTGAACTTTGCAGTTTCTGAAGTTGTTCTTCTTTTTATTCCTGTAGCATTTGATCCAAACTGAATTTCTACAAAGGACAGAGGATTTCAGTCGAGAACGCACCTGGTCAGGTCGCGTCTGGATAATGTTCTGCGTGAGCTGGCACAGACTCTGGAAAATCAGTTTCTTTTCAGACGTACGACCCACAGGACATGTTTGCTGCTGACGTGCGGCTTTATGTTCCAGTAATAATCATCTGCTAGAACGTCTACCTGCTCAAGCATGGAAGAGGAGGGCACCCAGTGAGAAAGCTATTTTTCAGGTAGGACAGCTGTGTAGCACAACACCTAATGATCACCTCCTTACTGAGAACACTGTATGTATGCAGACTTAATAAAAACATTTACAGGTGCAGTAATGTCAAGCGCTCTGGTCCCCTAGAGCTTCAAACACAGAATGTTAAGCATGCAAGAAAACTGCTCAGAACGGGTCAATCGACATTTGCTAGTGTTTCACCACAATCGCAGAGACAGCTCAGCTGTAAAACAGCTCATAAAGCCTTTGAATGTGAAATCAGTAAAAAAAACTAATCCTGCAACAAAATGAACGCCAGGTCCTCTGGAGCAGAAACTCTTGGAGACCAGTATGAAGTGCACACTCTTTCCACTTCCTGTATAAAGTGCACACTCATTCCACTTCCTGTATAAAGTGCACACTCATTCCACTTCCTGTATAAAGTGCACACTCATTCCTCCTTCCTGTATAAAGTGCACACTCATTCCACTTCCTGTATAAAGTGCACACTCATTCCACTTCCTGTATAAAGTGCACACTCATTCCTCCTTCCTGTATAAAGTGCACACTCATTCCACTTCCTGTATAAAGTGCACACTCATTCCACTTCCTGTATAAAGTGCACACTCATTCCACTTCCTGTATAAAGTCCACATTCAGCCTCTATCCATGGAAACACGTGTAGCTTGTGTATTTCTAGTGCAGTTATCTGCTCAACAGATCATTTTATAAAATAAATTAGAGAAGGGCCTATCACCCCAATCCTCCAGTTATCCAATTTATATGATAAGACATGGTGGGCGTGTAGACAACCACTCACATTCCAACAGAAACCTCTGTGGGAGTAACAGGCGTACATGTTTTATTTGGATTAGAGAAATCTGCTCTGGGAAAGAGAAGATTGGAGTTTCGGTTTGATCTTTTCTTCGGCTAATTTTTTATACCCGGCGTTCACCTTGTCTCCCCGTGGAGAGCCCAAATTAACCTTCAGGTGAGTTCCATTGCTACAGCATCCTCCACCAATCGAGGAAAAGGCAGTTAAACATTCAAACACACACACACTTTCAGCCACCCACTCTTTCACAACGCAAACCACCAGCGGGCACTGAAATGGGCCAGGTGAGATTCCAGGCCATGGGAAACAGTCCCGGACCAGGGGTTTCTGCTTCAGCTAAAGGGGGGGGGGGGGTCAATCACTTTCCTCCCCTTTTTGTCCCGTTTGGAACAGCATTCCAAAACCCGGCAACACCCCTCTGCCCACCCGCCAACACCTCTCTGCCCACCCGCCAACACCCCACTGCCACCCACCAACACCCCTCTGCCACCCGCCAACACCCCTCTGCCCCCCCACCAACACCCCTCTGCCACCCACCAACACCCCACTGCCACCCGCCAACACCCCTCTGCCACCCGCCAACACCCTTCTGCCAACCAGCCAACACCCCTCTGCCACCCACCGACACCCCTCTGCCACCCGCCAACACCTCTCTGCCACCCCGCCAACACCCCACTGCCACCCTCCAACACCCCACTGCCACCCACCAACACCCCTCTGCCACCCCACCAACACCCCTCTGCCACCCACCAACACCCCTCTGCCCACCCACCAACACCCCACTGCCACCCAGCCAACACCCCACTGCCACCCAGCCAACACCCCACTGCCACCCGCCAACACCCCTCTGCCACCCGCCAACACCCCACTGCCACCCAGCCAACACCCCACTGCCACCCAGCCAACACCCCACTGCCACCCGCCAACACCCCACTGCCACCCAGCCAACACCCCACTGCCACCCGCCAACACCCCTCTGCCACCCGCCAACACCCCACCGCCACCCGCCAACACCCCTCTGCCACCCAGCCAACACCCCACGGCCAACCAGCCAACACCCCTCTGCCACCCAGCCAACACCCCACTGCCAACCAGCCAACACCCCTCTGCCAACCAGCCAACACCCCTCTGCCAACCAGCCAACACCCCACTGCCACCCGCCAACACCCCACTGCCCACCAGCCAACACCCCTCTGCCACCCACCAACACCCCACTGCCAACCAGCCAACACCCCTCTGCCCCCCAGCCAACACCCCACTGCCAACCCGCCAACACCCCTCTGCCACCCGCCAACACCCCACTGCCACCTGCCAACACCCCACTGCCACCCACCAACACCCCTCTGCCACCCGCCAACACCCCTCTGCCCCCCACCAACACCCCACTGCCAACCAGCCAACACCCCTCTGCCCCCCAGCCAACACCCCACTGCCAACCCGCCAACACCCCTCTGCCACCCACCAACACCCCACTGCCACCCACCAACACCCCACTGCCACCCGCCAACACCCTTCTGCCAACCAGCCAACACCCCACCGCCACCCAGCCAACACCCCACTGCCACCCAGCCAACACCCCACTGCCACTCAGCCAACACCCCACTGCCACCCACCAACACCCCACTGCCACCCACCAACACCCCTCTGCCACCCCACCAACACCCCACTGCCACCCAGCCAACACCCCACTGCCACCCGCCAACACCCCTCTGCCACCCGCCAACACCCCACTGCCACCCAGCCAACACCCCACTGCCACCCAGCCAACACCCCACTGCCACCCGCCAACACCCCACTGCCAACCAGCCAACACCCCACTGCCACCCAGCCAACACCCCACTGCCACCCGCCAACACCCCACCGCCACCCGCCAACACCCCTCTGCCCCCCAGCCAACACCCCACTGCCAACCCGCCAACACCCCTCTGCCACCCACCAACACCCCTCTGCCACCCGCCAACACCCCACTGCCACCTGCCAACACCCCACTGCCAACCAGCCAACACCCCTCTGCCACCCCGCCAACACCCCACCGCCACCCACCAACACCCTACTGCCACCCTCGCACACACGCGCACACACACAGCGGTGAGCATCATTTCCTAAGGAGAGGTTTTTTTTTATTTTATAAAGAAAGGTTTTTCATTTCATGAGGAAAGGTAGAGAGAAGGAGGGAGGGAGAGAGAGGTGCAGAGGGAGGAGGGATCTGCGCTCTTTGTCTCGGCTCTGAAGTTTTGTGGCAAACGTACCTTTCCTAGGGGGCTGCCGAGACCAAAGCAGCACAGATCCGCCTGCCCCCCCCCCCTCGCAACCCCCCACAGCTACAGCACACAGCCTGTATCTTCTGAGTCAGGACATGGAAAAATAATACCAGTCAGGGGGTTGGGGGGGGGCGTCAGGATCTCCAGCATCAGAGGAGTTA
>CM077292.1:1925000-1952500 GCA_039654925.1 Anguilla pacifica | reverse complement strand
TTTTTTATTTTTTTTTACAAAACAGCTACAATTTAGAGCAAAACAAAGCAGGCCTGTAAGGCAGTGCCAGGTGAGGACACAGTAATTCGGCTGGGAATGGCTTTTCAAAGGCCTTTATTTGGGCTTCTCGCCAGCCCAGGAGCGTGGGCATGATTTATGCCATTTTAAAACAGGCTGAGAAACAAATATTTTCCTCGACACAAAACATGCCGCTTATAAAACAACCTCTCGTGTTAGTGATGCTGATGCAGGATGTGATGCAATTCAGCCGCCACCTCATTTCCCTTTATTCCAGGGCAAAAATAAAATAAAATAAAAATAAAAAGAATACTACTACAGAAAAATAATAATAATAATAATAATAATACTATTCAGGCATTGTGATCACACAGTCAATTAGCCAGTTTGGCTTGTTATATGTTGCTATAGTGTGTAGCCAACATATTAATAACTCAGATCTTTCTTACATATATAAATAGGCTACCTATGGTCCATTATAACTACTTGCTCATATATCAATCATTTTCAAATAATGAATTTTTCTATAATACTATATTCCTATAATATCATTCCTTTTTCAAATAATGAATGAATCCTCTGCATATAAAGCAAAAAAAAAAAAAAAAAAAAAAAAACTTCCTGAAGGAAAAGAAAAGGAACCGTGATCTGGTTCTGGTCTTCCCTGTGAATAATGACCAGTCTCCCCATCGCTGACGAGGAGAAACTAGACGTTTCAGAAAAGCCAGTTTTCAGGAGGTGTGTACGCCCAGGACGCAAGTACACTCTGAAATGTTGGTGAAAGATCAGTGCCGACACACGGCTGACTCCTGACAATGGAAATTCCCGAAATTGCAGAATACGACAGTACTGGATGCCAGATGACATAAGGGCCCTAGTATTTTAGGCTTGGCGGTACATTCAACACACCTAATGGTTTGACGTCAACTCTGACATTACTTTTATTTAACCTTTGTCACACAGCAGACAATAGGATGCCAATCCCACTTGAAATTATCAAGTTGGAGGAATTCAATGAGCTAAAATACATCCTCCCACAAATTAAAGTCTCAAATACACTGGTGTAACAAGGAAAGAGTACTGAATTTGTATAATGTCATAATGTATTTGAAGTAAACTTGAGTAATGGAATAGTATTTGGAATTCTGTAATAACACTATTCTCCTATATATATATATATATATATTATACAACACAAAAGAGAGCAGCATTTTCTCATAAGCGTTTGAACTTCTGGACAGAACTTACAGACTTCTGGGTGGCAGTGTCTTTTAACGAGTAAGGAACTGGTTGTGTAACCTAAAGGTCACAGGTTCGAGTCCCAGGACACTGCCATTGCACCATTGAGCAAGGTACTTAACCTGCATTGCTTCAGTACATATCCAGCTATATAACTGGATGCAATGTAAAATGTTGTGCAAGTCACTCTGGAGGTCTGTAATGTTAAATGCCTATAATGTAATTCAATAAATGTAGCCCAAGAATTCAAGGTATTTTAATGAACTGTTAAAATGCTTTCCCTTCTTCATAAAGTGCTTAGATACATTTGCTGGCTTTGAGCACAGCATGCTAACAGAGACACTTACCTCAAGAGTGGCCTGTACTTCATCTAATTAGGCTATTAAATAGATTTTCATTAATTTAACCAATTTTGTTCTGACTTACACAAGTTGAGAAGAACACTACAATGCAAAACAAGTGAAACAGGGAGGGTCTACGTGCCAACTGCTTATTCAAATAACTGACACACCTGTTACTTAGTTAAAATGGTTGCTACATACCAGCTAAAGATAACGCTCTCAATGCGTGTACGTTTTGCATGTGTTTCCATATCACTACGCAACATGTGGTGTTACTGTAAACGGATATGCTGTAGGGTTGGCCAATATCCAGACTTTCAGACAGTCATAACATCACAGTGTCACCTGACAAAAAAAGCCGGGCTGCCGATCACTATTGTGTCAACGGAAAAAAACCACGCGACTTAAAAACAGCACTTAAAACGGTCGGTAATGCCTCACAGACTGAGCAGGAAGTGTGCACGATTCAGAATGTCGCCTTCCGTCGCCATAATGACAGTTGGCTGATGAGCTCGTTTCCATTTTTGGGTTTCCCTAAATAATATGGTATAAGCCCAGCCACCACACTGGAGCTGCCACACTCTGGACACCAAGTGAGTCCTAGACCCCGACATTGTGTCTTTACTGCGGTCTAATTCGCTAGCCAATATAATCAAGTTTAACACATTTAATAACTATGTCATGTTCCTAAACAGTGGCAGTACTTTAAAAATGCACGCTGTTTAAAGGACCGGTTATTAGTAGGGGGTTCCCCGGCGTCCTGGCCAAAATCCCAGATCTGGCTCTCGCAAACTTGCCACTAAAATCATCCCCAGACTTAATTGGCTAAATAAATGTTCTCTCCCTCTCCACCTTCGCTAATGTGTGGTGAGCGTTCTAGCGCAAATTGGCTGCCGTGCATCACCCAGGTGGGTGCTACACATTGGTGGTGGGTGAGGTGAGTTCCCCTTCACTGTAAAGCACTTTGAGCATCTGGAAAAGTGCTATATAAATGTAATTATTATTAACAATAATAATAATAATAATAATAATAATAATAATAATAATAATAATAATAAATACATGCACTCTATGGGTGTGCTAACCACCGGAGGGTGGTGAAATATCCGTCGGCATTTTGCATACCATAGTACATGTTATTACCACATATTGGCTCAACCCTAATCTACCTGCCAAGCAAAACACTTATCCATAATGAACTAGCTTTTAGACATAAGACACATACATTCAGCACATAATTCATGTATGCTTACAGTATGCAACAATGTTTTTGCCTCTGGAAATGACAAACTGGTCCACTGCTATGACAAATGTTTTTGTAAGATCCTGTCATGGCTCAGGTAACTTTGGCTAGCCAGTCCCCTGCAATAAAAGGGTGGTCTTGAAAATTAAATCTTCATTCTCTTGTAACCGTTGCAACAAACTGAGACCTGCTTGATAATGCCTAGTGTCAAACTACCTGGGGAAAATGTAAATTGTGGGGGCTACTCTAAAAAAGGAAAAAAAAAATGTTTGTTACCCTGCCGTTTGCAACTTGCTGATTTTGTTCTTCCTGTTCATTTTCATTTAAATCAGCGATTTTCAGCGATTGACTAGCGCCCACAGAAGGTAATGTGCCAGTGAATCATAAGCCAGAAGTCTGCTATGATTGCCACAACTTAAAAAGAGAAAAACTGAGCACAAAAAAACTGAGCCAATATGCTACAGCTAATCTACCGTCAATCCCAGCTTCAAAACAGGTAACAAAGGGAACCCCGTGTATAGGCAGGAATTCATTAAAGTGCTTTTTTATTTTTATTTTTTACAGAACACCCTCAGTCACGCTGTATTGTATTGTAGGAGCAGTCATGCGGAGGCAGAGGTAGAAGCACCTGACACCTGACGTTGCTGGAATGGACCCAAGACCACAGTCAGGTAACATGTCAAATTCAACAGAAACGCGAGACATTTTACCTAGTTGTGAAACAACGTGGAACGAAGTCACACGCGCAAGTGAACGTGGCCACGGAGGAAGAACACACCGGGATTGTCTTAGATTTATTTATTTATTTATTTATTTGCCTGATTGCTTTCATTTACCAAGAAACCTCAATAGGTGCTGCAAGACAAACCAACACATACCAAGCTAGACAGACTTGTACATAATATAAAACAGCACAGAGCTCCACATTACCGCTTTTTTAAGGCTAAATCCTAAACACAAATGTTTTTTATTTATATTTTAGTTCTCCGTATGTCAACAAATATAAACAGCACAGATCATGCCAGGCTACTTAATTAAATACCGTGCACATATTTGTATATACACTCCAGGAACATAAAAATGGACTTGGAATCGCTAAGCCTTAAAATCCGAGCGGAATTTCCCTGGCATTATATCTATCTTACTAAGAAGAGCAGTGCAAGGATACAGGCATCAAACTTAATTCCTGGACGGTCGCAATTTCCGCTGTTTTCCATCATTTCTACGCGTCATTAAGACATTGTCTGGCTAAAGAGTTAAAACAGTTTGTGTCCACTTGAGGTCTAAATTGGCTTCTAACTGCATAAATAAATAAATAAATAAATAAATAAATAAATAAATAAATAAATAACATTTTAATTTACATTTAGAGAAGCTGGCTTTCAGGACATGGGCTTGAGCTACCCGCCACAGATGTACGGGTATAATAACAATCAATCTTATTGTGCGACCACGTTTGCATTAGCAAAAATCAACTGCATGCAATCAGTTGCATTTCATTCCGCCATGGTAAAGCATAGCCTGATCACAACCGAAATTAAATTTCCAAGTAGGCGAAATTAATAGTCATTCAACAAAACCCTTCAACGTCTTGCACCTCATTACAACCTGTATTACGGTAGCAAAAGCTACACCATGCCCGCGGCACACAATTCAACGTTAGGCATACTGGTTGAATGAGCAGAACCTAACATTATAATTATCTGGAGACGGGATAGCAAGTTTTTTCAGATATGCCATTATCCCATGCACGTATTGAGGCAATTTGTCAAACGCGTGCGTAACGAACGGTTTAAGTAAGAAAGAAAGAATATTTCCACCTGGACTACTCTGAATTTAATGTCAATGTATGCATGTGTTGGGCTGCTAGCCGTGTTACGCTCAGTAGCTGAACTCAGTCAATAGTGTAGCCAGTTTGTGTGTAAGAAAAGCGCCTGTGCCTGCGGTAAATACCTTGGCAAGCATGTGATAAAATTAGCGACTCCGTCCAAATATGACAATCTAACGGGTGTCTGTGAGATGTGGTCGCACAAAAGCACTGCAAGTGTAATACACACACTTCGCTTTCGACAGGAAACATTATCTGTGATAATACCTTGCCATAATACGTCTCTCAACAACATACAAACCCCGAAGGCAACAGTTTAACCAGGAAAGCGCCGGTTCTTTCGTGAGTACTTCCTGCATGGTGTACTTTAAACTTAGCTAGCACTAGCTGGAAACACTTTCTCTGTTGATCCAGATTTGGCTACGTGGCCTGTCCTTCTCAATCAGGATATGGTTCGTTAACCTCCCGGGGAATTTTTACGACTCCAACTGCGAGTTCTAGTTGTAGCTGTCCGGAATGCTGACGAAAGTAGCGAAGTGACTGCAACATTACGACACGGGACTTCAACGCGACGCGCTAGCTGGCTAACGTTGGCCAGAGATTCAATTCACTCATGCGGGAAAATAAACTCAGCACACCGGTCTCCGGCGCCGTGCAAACTGTAGCCATCTATGTGGCAGTACAGCTAGAGACCACCTTAGGAAAGCAAAAAAACTGCAAAATGACTCGTCAACATAAATCTGCCCTGTTAAACTTAGGCGCTGTGCATGTGGGTGATTGTATGACCATACGAGCACTCTCGGAGGTATCAGAAGAAATGCGTGCATAGTGGAATTCAGGCAGCTGGCCAGCAAGGCGAATCGTGCCTGTCCTTACCTGTATCTGGGGGATACCACCGGGTCCTTCGACTATCTCTGGCGAGTTCTCAAACACCCGATCTCGGTACAAGGACCACAGACCCACGTTTGGTAGGAAAAGAAGAGCCGCTATGAGCAAGCCAGCGAACTGCATCAGTCTTTTTTCCTTACGTCTCATTTTTTTAAAAGAGCAAAATGGTCAAAAGCGAGGAAAACGCTAACGGTATTCCGGGTCGTTCCAGGTGGAGACAACTTTCACTCTGAAATGCGTTTGCTCTAACTGCGGGCACTTCCGCTAGGGGGAGCGAACCACTGTCCCGATTGGGGGAGTTTACGGATAATTGCATTCCCTGCGCTGAAAATTTAATTTACATATTTCTTTAAGATGTGCTGTAAAAGGAATGATTTGCTTTTCAAACGATTACGTGACGACGTCACATAGTTTTGCAGTGTTGAACTATCGATGGCGCTCGCAGATAGACGAAATAACACTTCGTGATCTGCCCCCTATGAATGTGACATAAATGGAACTGTTCATCACTGGTAAAGTTTCTACAGTAAAGCTTAACAGGTTATCAAACTGTCAGATTGGGGAATACAAATATGTAATTTGTCGTGTCTGAGGTTGCGCCTAAACTGGAAAGCAGGGAAAACGGAAGAACAACTTGAAATTCAATAGGCTAGGCTATCATTCTACCTCCAGTATGTTAGTAGCCTACCTTTGATTACTGTCCTCTCGTTTACACTGGAAAGGTTCAAATATAGCCTAAATTTAGCTAATGAAGACATATCAGCATGCCATACTCTATAGCCAAACATAGGCTAATACGAAAGGTAAATATGTATACATTTACATTCGTTAGACGACAATATGGTGCTTTGATATTTTTATTAGCTTACATTTACTCATATAATAATGTTATTTACACTGTACCATTGTAAACCTGCCCCCTGTTCGCCTATAAGTCGCTGTGACGACTGCGTATTGGGGTAGGTTCCATGTTTACTAAACTGTGCGAAATTTATTGAAATCAAGCCAAGTGTTCATATGACCATAAGGGTCAACCACAGGTGCAATGATAAAACATTTTTATGCGACCCATATCTGATCAAAGGTAGGCTTTAGTGATTATTAAAATGTAGCCTGTTATTATTATTATTATTATTATTATTATTAGTAGTAGTAGTAGTAGTAGTAGCAGCAGCAATAGTAGCTGTAATAGTAATAGTAGTAGTAGCCTACTATTTGTAGTAGTATTGTTTACATTACGGTTTCTTCAGGAACAAATTTCCTAAAATGTACCTGTAAAGTACAGTGATGTTCTATTTGGGTACTAATAATAGGTACCTTTTACAAGCAAAAAGGGAACAGGTGAATTATGTATTGCTGGCTAGGGGTACAATTTTATGTACAGTGCCGTGAAAAAGTATATACCCCCTTCCCGATTTCCTGTATTATTGTGTTTTTCTCACACTGAATGGTTTCAGATCTTTAGACAAAATGTAACGTTAGACAAAGGGAACAGGCATTTTTTCTAAAGATCTGAAACCATTCAGTGTGACAAATATGCAATAATAGAGGAAATCGGGAAGGGGGCAAATACTTTTTCATGGCACTGTACCTATAGGGTAAAACCCCAGTGACAAGTGTTTATACCCTCCCAGGCACTTTTTCGTACCTTTTTTGAGAGAATGTTGTATATTTAACTGATCCCCACATTCAATCACAGACTATAAGATAGAGGCCTAGTGCCAGCTTCCAGAATTACAGTCTAAAGCCCCTGGTTTTGCAGCCAGACCGAATAATTGCATATCCAGACATTTCTAAAAAATGTCTTTAAAAAAAAAAAAAAAAAAAAAAACACATCTTAATGGCATCAGCTTTTTTGGCTGCCAGGCTTGGCCGTGGCACGATGGCGATGAATCTCTGCGCTTCAGCTGGTGATGCACGCTGCTGTAATTCTCCAGGGAGGCTCTGCAGAGACGCTGAATGGCTTCTGTCACGGACACTTTGCATAAAAGCCCCGCGATGAGCCCCAGACAGGGCGCCCTGACGCTCTTCCTGCAGTCGATCTGCTCGGTGGCACGAGCGAGCGCTCGCTCTCCTTTCTGTGGAGCCGAATCCCGGATAATGGCCCGGTCTCCAAAAACATCTCCGCAGGAAGCAACAGTTAAACGTTCAGAGGGGGGGAAGGGGGGGGGGGGGCCGTCTCTTTGCAGCGATGCCTTCACTGTTTGAATCATGCCCACATTCCTTTGCTCATATGAGCTGTTTTCCTGATTAATTCCCGGTTGGTGAATTGAACACAATCCCCGCGATTTTATGCTCATTACTACGTGCTTTGTTTGCTTCCTACGCATAAGGTTTTTCCACTGCACCCAGAACGGGTGAAAAACCTGTGTCCTCTGTCACAATATTATGCAGCGTGCGTTTCAGTCGAGTCTCAGTTATTACTCCTGTGCTTTTCGCCAGTAAGAAAGCTCAACGCCTCACCCACAGATTATATATGGGAAACATTTGTCTTCGCCAGCCACATTAGATCCAGCAGGAATGGAGCAGGAGGCCATGTTCCCTTGCAGTGAGCATTTAGGTAACGTACAGAAATTGAGAAACCAGACACAGAAAAGTTTGAATAATTATGATAATAATAATAATAATAATAGTGAGGATTAATAATATTAAAGATGGCATGTCGGTTCAGTTTATTTAGGAAAATGCATTCAAATTTCATACAGCACTAACTAATGACATAACATTACATAAGGATGAGAACAGGCCATTCAGTCCAACAATGCTTGCCATTTTGCTGACTGAATTAGTGCTCTGATTACCTACAGACTAGATAGTGTCTAACATCGGATCAAGCCTAGTGTTGAGTTCCAGCTTCTACTATGTGACCTGGCAGGCTGTTCCACACATTGACTACTCCCTGCATGAAAAAAATTCTTCATAATGTCTGCACGGAATTTACCATTTGCTAAATTCCATTTATGTCCCCTCGTTCTGACAGAACTGAACCCGAAGAATCTCTCATAGAGTTCACTTTGTTGAGCCCCTTTATGAATTTAAAAGCCTCAATCAAATCACCCCTGAGTCTACTATTACTTAACTTGCAGAGATTACGCATCTTGAGTCTTTTCTCATAGCTGTTATCTTTCATGAGGTTATGTTGTCAGATTGCATATTAGGAGCATCCTCAGTGGACCTTATGTAAGGAATAAACCATGACGGGCTGTCCCGTTATTGTAAAATAATGTACTTATTCAGCCAAGTCGTTGTATAAGAACTTGTAATCCTCACGTCCGGCACACCCAGTTTCCAGCTGCAGCGGCTCCATTGGCATGCGAGTCGACTGGTTCAGCGAGGCGAACATAAAAAAGACATCTGCTGCATCGCATGTCTTTCGCTGCGGATTTCCTTCCCCCCGCTGAAGGCCAGGACATGGGAGAAAACACCGCGTGAGGCTGTGTCAAGAAGACCTGAGATGATTTAGCAGCTCCAACAGCCACAGTCATGCGAGCGCAAGCCCTTCTGTGGTCTGCTGTTCCTGCTGTTCCTACCTACTCGGTGGTTAGCCACTGCAGGTTGCTGCCTAAATAACAGGCGGTTAGCACTGTGTGATGCATGGACTACATATATAATCTGTCAGTTCATGAAGCACAGTGCAGGCGCTCGTGAGTACGTCGCCTGCTGTGAGGTCACAGCCAGAAACCTGTGCTCTTTCTACAGGTTATTAAATAAAATGTTTCGGATTAAAGCATTTGAGCAGCGTGTAATTTTCATTTAAAAAAAAATAACCTTGTGAACTTATTTATGTCACAAAGTGTCATCATGACCTGGGGGGGGGGGGGGGGGGTTTAGTGGAGATCGAGAGATTTTCCTGGTGGATTATTTTCTGAGAGAATTCCCGCCCATAATAAGAAGGGGAGGTGGAAGATGAGAGTTCCCTTCCAGTTAATGCATTACCGTCCCAGATCCAGGATACAGTACTTCCTCCGGGGATTCCGCATGTTAAGGTGTGTTCTGATATTAAAACGGAGGAATTGATTGAAGGCCTGATGATCTCTCGTTATAGCTGTTCATCCTCTCAGCCCCGCTCGGCAGGAAGATTAGACGGCTTTCACTGACAGATGAGTGGTGCCACCTGGGTAGCGACTGGTAAACAAACGGGCCCCTTCGTGATGTCGTGGTGACACTCGCGCGTCCCACAGTCAAGTGTGCCGGCTCCTCCGCAAGCTTTGTGGGGTGGGAGGGGGATTGGGGGGCAATATGGAGCAAAACAAGCTCATCCAGCGAATTAAAAATAATCGTGCGGCTGAGTGGCGCATAAGTAACATGGGGCCATTTACCAATTAGCGCGCACGCTAAGCGTCCCTCTTCAGTGATTCATTAGTTAACTTTATCCAGTGGACTATGGCGTGTAAATGAGCCTCGTTTAGATGGTGTGAATCTGACTCGTTTAGATGGTGTGAATCTGACTCGTTTAGATCGTGAGAATCTGACTCGTTTAGATCGTGTGAATCTGACTCGCTCGGGCTGGTGTGAATCTGACTCGTTTAGATCGTGTGAATCTGACTCGTTTAGATCGTGTGAATCTGACTCGTTTAGATCGTGTGAATCTGACTCGCTCGGGCTGGTGTGCGGCAACACAGGGCCGTTTAAACTTCTGCACGGACGCTCAGCGCCTCACTTAACGGACCGTGAGGAACGGGGGCGAGAAGAGAGAGAGAATCGTGCGCATATTTCATATTACATATTACATATTTCATATTTCATAATTACATATTTCATATTTCAGATTTCATATTACATATTTCATATTTCATATTTCACGCGCGGAACTTGCGGTTATTAGCCTGACCCTTTTTGTTGACGACTGTCGGCAGGTTTGTGGAGAAGGAAAGACGGTCGCTGGGTTCCTACACCGGAGAGGCGCGTGTCTGAGCAAAACGGTGCTGCCGGAGGTAATGGAGTGGAACGGGACAGGGTCAATCAGATGGTACATGGCCCACAGGTTGGGGAAAGGGGGGAGGCGGGGGGGCAGTGGATGGGGAATTTTCTCCTGAAAATTACCCTGATTCTCCAGCGTTTTTTTTCTGGAAGCTGAAGCCATGATGGAGTGTGGACGAGAGACTGCGCATCATTGTAAAACCCCCTTGTTGCCCGGTTCAGTGCATCCATAATTCATGAAAAGAGAAATTACACAGATAGAATTGTTACAGCGTGGACTGGCGTGCCTGGATGTGAACAGAATGTAGAGAGCCAAAGAAAATAAAAAAAGCTCTTGGGGGTTTGGGGGGTGGGGGATGGGTGGGGGGTGGTTGGTGGATGAATCAGTGCTTGGTTTAGACTCCATTTGACTGAGCAAAATGCCAAATCCTTGCTTAAGCCGTGTTTCTGGGAGACGTGATTGTCAGTCAAAGGTGAACACTGCGTATGAGAGAAAGGATACGCCTGGCTGATTCTTCATTAGCCGAAGGAACACCGGCAAAACGGTGGAGCAGAACAGGAGGCGAACTCGCTCTACCCAACAGCGAGCGTAGACTGCGCTGTCTGCCGCTGATTCTGTATTATAATTTCCACTGTGTGGCCGCAACGCACCAGCTCTCCCATCAGCCATCACACAACATCATTACGCGACACACGCTAGCTCATCGGATGAGTCTACCCTGGCCCACATGCTGCACCTACGCGGACGTGCTGTTCGGACAGAGTCCCGCGTGTGTACCAGACTCCCGCGATCGTTTTCGTCGCTGTGTCGTTTCTGACGCAGTTTGCAGGCAAGCGCTCCCGGGCCCCCGCCTCGGGAAAGCTCCGCAGTCCGGGCAGGGAACGCCGGGAACTTCTCAGAAGCGTCCGACGCCGCGAGGCTAAACGCTGGCCGTTGGCGGTGCTGAGGGCATCTGTCGGATAATCCCGCGGCCTGACTGATACTGATCCCACGGCTTGGGGGGGCGAGGGCCGAGGGGAGAGGGGGGGCGCGCCGGAGAGATTGATTAGGGAGGAGCATCTGGTGTCGCCAGGCGTTCGCCCCAAACCCGCGGCGCTCGGAAACCAGGCGCGAGAGCCAGTCTGGCGGGAAACTGAACAGGTGACATCACGGTGACATCACGGGGTCCCGCTGTTTCTGCCGGGAGCCGGGGCTGTCGTTCGCCCAAACTCGTCCCCATGGTAACGATGTTTAAAACCCAGTCGTTGCTTCTGCTTACTGTTGACTTTGTGATTATGTCTGTTTGGGTGGCAGAGGTGCTATGCTACACTGATGAGACGGCAGTAGCACAGACATCACGAGGAATGGGGGCTGTAGTAATGCGCAAGTCAAACACACACACACTCCCAAAAGGCATACAAAAACATACCTCCACCAGCCAAACAAACACACACCCCCACAAACCAAACAAACACCCCCCCCCCCACCCTACCCTGTCCCGCCCCACACCTCCCTGACTAAAATCAGACACATTATACAATTTCCATAAACGGAATGTGAAAAACTTCCAGATCTTTCTCATGCAAATAACTCACCATACAATGCAAAGAATCTCTCCTTCCTGAGCTCAACTGGAACTAAAAAACAAGCTAAATTTTACCAAACCAAGTGATTTCATTGTTGCATTATTAAGAATTTAACAGTGTGAAAATGCAATTTGTTTGCATGAGAAGGCATGATTTGGAAGAAATTAATCTTGCACAGTGGCTACATGCGCAGTTATTATTACATTTCCTTGAGAGCAGAAAGCCTGGTTCGGAAACAGTCTTGGATAAATACATCCGATATCGTAACCCATGAGGTAAACTCTAAATGTTTCCCACCCACTCTCTTTCAATAAATACAAACATTATGCAATCAAAAGATAAGAAGGCGCGGACTAGCATACTAATCCTCGTTTCCAAGTGCGTTTCTTAATTGAACAAGGACAATGATCCATGCGTTCTCCCGCTAATGAGATGGATTTCAAAGTGCTTTGCGGCAGACGAGCGGGAGAGAGTGCGAACTCACCTCAGCCCTAACGCCCACGCATCACTGCAGGGAGGCGAGGATTTATTTAGTCAATTAAGCGAGGAGATGATTAGATGGCCAGAATTTAGCCAGGACACCTAGAAGAACAGCCACTCGCTTTTAAAATGAGAGCCGTTTAGTCTTTAATGATCACAAGGAGATAGGACCTGTGCAATCTATTCTGAAATATACTGTCTCCTACAACACAGTGTTCCCATCGCTGTTCTGGGGTTTTAAATGTATGCTGGTGAGTCAAAGGAGACTGCCACCTGCTGGCTGATAAACAACTACAAGCAACAGCTTGTTTTTCTGAGGACAAGTACCGACACACACACACACACACACACACACACGCATGTACGCTCACACACCATACGCACACACACCCCACACGCACACACGTTGGTGTCAGTTTGAAACATTTAGAAGACGCATCTATCTGGAGTGACCTACGTAAGTGGAAATCTCTTTTTCCTGACAAAATAAAGGAAATGACAGATGTAATGAACTGCACTGATAGTCTCGTTCATATTTCTTCCAGCTGTGTTATGTAACCATCCTGCCAAGGTTCAGAGTGAATATCATTGCCTTCAGCGAATTCGCAATGCATACTTTGGGAAAATTAAAACAGTAATAGCAACCATACATTTATTCACGGATAATTCAAGCATACATTTTTAAACCACCCTTTGAAGTTTTTTCAAAATTCTAAGTTAGTGTTCTAGAACTCCGTTGCTTTCGGTCACCAGTGGCGGTGATTGTGACATCAGCATCAGAACGTTCAGCTAAGAGCATTCTGATCACACAGCTGTGATCTCAGGCCTTCAGGGGTTAAAACCAAGGCGCTTTTTCATTCTTCCCCACAGCCTCTGCTGCCGCTGCAGTGTCTCCCATCAGTCCCGGGGAGCTCAGATAAGCGGCCGCTCCCCCGCGGAGCGCGGACCGGCAGCCGCCATGTCCGCCAATGCCGCGGCCCCTCGGCTGTGCGGACGGTCGCGGTGTCAGAGAGCGCTGCACGCGCGCAGTGAGCGGAAGCAGACTGCGCGTCAGCGATCTGACAGAGGAGGCGCTCTCGTGCCGCGAGGCGGGGACGATCCCACGGACTGCAGCCCTCTCCTCCCTCACAACGACTGCATCCCTCCCCTCCTTACTCTCTGTCCGCTGCAGATGTGCTACATGGCATGACGTTACTGCCGTGTCTTAGACACCGTTATCCTGAATGACTTGCACAACTCTCTTTATATTTCTTGCACAGGGCCATAGCTACCGTTGAGGACACCAAGGTCACCTCCTCCTTCTTGATGACCATTTCTAAAGCCTGTATTTAATTTCATTCTTTAGCGAGAACAACTTCAATTTAAGCCTGATCCAGAGGCACATATACGTACTGCATATGTTTCTGGTCTTTAATATCAAGAACCATATGTTCTACTATGCTGAAACCTACACTACAAGGGACATTCAGTGAAAACTCATCCTTGGTAACCATGTTCAAATTCATGACCTGCACTCACAGATGAACCCTCATAATGCCATTAAGAAAAAGAAAACGGCAGTAAAATTAATTCCAAAGCTTTACTGTCCTGGCAGAGCAGAGATTAGTGTATTGTAAATAATTTAATTAGTGAGTATCCATATCCTCATAATTACAAGGCCACCCAGTGTCGGATCGTGCCAAACGTAGACGTGCCGTGCGGATGAATGTTCTATTCGTTTTATTGGATCACTGGTTTAGGGAGGCCTTTGATGTTCTTTAAAAGGAAAAGCCAGCAATTAGTGAGAATCTTTCTCAAAGAACGAATCATTCTCTTTCCACTTGTGAAGGCCAGGTTGATGACAAATTATGAAATGACAAGCAATCGGAGTATGTTTTTTTAAAATATACTGTAATGTAACAGTAATGTTTTTGAGAAGGAATAAATTACTCTGACTGTACTATACTGATCAACAGTGCAGTTCTTTAGAATTCTACTAATATGAACATTTGCAAATTCTTGATGCTGTTGAAATGTTATTTTGATATCAGTTATGTTTATTGGTTCAGCTGATGCTGAGCTTTGTGAAAATGAAGAATGAAAAACACCACATTTTACTGTGTGTGTGCAGTTGGGGTAAGACCCTTCATGTAGTCCACAGGCGCCCAATCGACCAGCAGGTGGTCACTAGAGAGCAATGAATGCAGATCCCTAACTGACTGAACCCTCCCATACCCCGGGTGGCGCCATACCCAAACGATCCAACCAGCAGCATGGTAGGTTGCGATGTTTTTTTGATTGTTTGGTTTTAGAAATCAAAACGTCCATAATTTATCAAACATCTCCATGCAACATCTCCAGGATAATTTTGCTCAGCCGTTTGTTCAGCTTGTCCTTCTGAAATGGCAGGATAAACCAATCGGCCAATCGGTGGGGTCGGCTGGCCTGTCAGTCATCATCAGCTGATCAGACGAGGCCCCTAAACTCAGCCAAACTGAGGCTGAACAGGCCAGCAGAAGCAACACAGTGAGGTAGGTTATTCACTACGAGGTACACATTAAAAAAATAACTTGGTATTCATAATTTCTATTTTCCACTGCTGTTCACACCTGTGGAATCACTCTGGATATGCAAGGCACATTAGCTACTTTGTGTTGGCTGTTGTGTTAAATTAATGATCACCTATATGCTGGCCTCTGTTTGGCTAATGAGGGGCTGTGGTGTCTATACGACCTCTAGAACACTTTTCTCTGCAAACCTGCATAAATCAAACGATGCAATTCTTGCAAGATTTCGCAACGCATCAATTATTACTCGTTTCATGTGTGGTTATGTGACTGTATGTACTGTATGTACAACATGCTTGGCTCATATTTGTAACAATGATAATTAAATGAGAGATTTTTGTTCTGTTGAACTATTGGGGGGAAATACACATATTTATAAATCTGTAGGAGCTGTACTGGTGTCTAAAGGACTGAAACAGATATTTGACAGATGTCACAACTGTGGAATGAACCTTCTATAGTATCCATGTAGTTATGTCACCAACACAGATACTGAAATTAATATTGAGTGAAAACAACATTTAAGATGTTAAAACAAGATTATGATAAGTCCATTCTGTGCTATGCTTGACCTACTCTCTCCAGGAAAAAACTGAAAGACGTTACGTTTTTAAAAAATGTTAAATCTGTATGTACGTCATGTTTTTTTAAAATTTCCCTGGACAGGAGAAGTGTAACTGTACCGAGTAACTTTGCTTTTTACAGAAATACCAGAAAATTTCTTCTCCTGGGTGGTATTTCAGCTTCAACCTAAATCAAACACAAGATGAAAAAAAGAACTGTTTGAGCGTAGGTTTCTGGCTCTGCGTGTTTCAGACTGGATTAATTAGCACTTTTCTTGTTTGTTGTTGGAATATAAAACCTGAAATGCAAATATGCCATTATTCTCACAACCTCAGTCAGGGAACGGTGGCGACCGGCAAGCCAATTTAGAGAGTAGCTCGAATTGCTGTAACCCAAGCAATATTTCATACTTGTCATTTTGCTAAATTCAGAATTTCTTTTGAAATAAATCACAGCACAATCCAATATTTATTGAAACACTGAAAGTCTATTTCGCAGTGACTGATTGGCTCCGATCCATGCTTTGATATTGCTTTGAGTGCACGTAAAAATTGCCTTCAGAATAGCTCACAAGAGTAGCTCATGATTGGTGGTGAAATAGAAGTTTTTGTAAGATGCAAAAACACCTCAGTCGTGTCAGGAATAAGGCGAAACTCTTTGGTAACTTTGTGTTAGGGCTGTGAGTGACTCGGAACGCAAGCATGAAGTTCCCCTTTCATACTGAGGAGAGCGTCTTTACCTGGACCACCGATCAGCTTCAAGCCAGGGGTTCAAATCAATGCCAAATAAAGGATTGGAAATCACTGTAGGTCACATTTTCACTTTTGCTTCTCACAATAACTACTGAATATAATCCTTATGGTGATTGTGTAGGGACAAATGGCAGCAGTGTAGTATAATGGGTAAGGAGCTGGTCTGGTAACCTAAAGGTCACAGGTTCAATTCCCCGATAGATCACTGAGCGTTGTACCCTTGAGCAAGGTTCTTGACCTGCATTGCTTCAGTATATATCCTCCTGTATAAATGGATACACTGTAAATGCTGTGTAAAAGTTGTGTAAGTCACTCTGGATAAGAGCGTCGGCTAAATGCCTGTAATGTACTATAAATGGGCCATGGCCACTAAAACAGCACCCTAGCCCACTGGTTTTTCCCAGCTGAACCACCAGACCCAATTGTGAATGCCCACTGTGACAGTGCAGGCCCACCTTACATGCAGGCCGAGCTGCCTGAACATTTCTGGCTATGCGTTTGGCTTCTAGGAGGAGTGAGAATCTTCTCTTTGCCTGTCTGTCTGTGTACAGGCTTGAGATGCTGGTATGAGAGTGGGACTCTGATCAGGGTCACTGGGTTACCACGCCAACCGTAACCCGTTGCCCAGAAACAAAACATTACGTTACATTACATTTATTTGTCAGACACTTTTATTCAAAGCTACGTACAATAAGTGCATACCGAAGGTCATTGGAACAACTGCAAAACACAGGTCCGATAAGGTACAAGACTCATTATGCAACAGTTATTCATAGCCACAAACGCATTAAGTCCAGTTCACACAGTATGCATAGGCTAGGTCAGAGAGTAATGTTACGTCAAACTAGGAGACATGGCAAGCTACAACATCAAGGTAACGATACGAGGCAATACAAGTGCTGGACGGAGGTACATGTAACATGAAACAGCAACAGTATAGTTCAGCATAAAATAAATTAATTAATCCTGAACAGGGAAAAAACTTTAGGAAAGTACACTAAGAATAAGATCATAAAGCAGCGTTTATGGCGACAGGCGTATCCAGGTGACTCAGGTAATAATTTGAGGCTCAGACTGGAGAGCATCCCAGAATCCTTCAGCTAACCGCAGACTCACATGAAAACAGATGAAGGGAAATTGACCGAATCAAGCCAGGGAGCTCAGTATCGATTGTGAACAGGTTCTATCATAAAAGTCACTCGTACGTATTTTGTTCTGGCTAACGTCACGACAAACCTTAAGAAATCAATGCAAGAGAGAAATAGGTGGATATTAAGATGTCAGAGCTAAGTCTAATGCATAGACTTTGCGCAGGTGGACCAGAAAAGCAATGGTAGGCGGTGGAATCAGACAAGATTTCCTTGACCCGGAGACATAAAACAGAATTAAGAGGCTGTAGGCTGCGTGACGCTCTTCCCAGGCAGTTCCTGGCCACTGATTGGTGCTTCTCAGGCCGGCATTCACTCGGGTCCTCAGTGACTCACAGGTGTAAAAGTGTCACGACGCAATTATCCAATCTTTTATTTTATGGGTCAGCGGGAGCTCCAGGTGTTGTGATTTCTCATAATGAGGCACTTGTACTCCTTCAAGCAAAAACGAGGGTAGAGATTTATCACGCGATATTCGTGGATTTGTACCGAAGAGACCCGCGTACGAGTAAAAGCATTTCACGGATCAATACGCAACCCGTACTGCGACACAGGAGTTGAACGTAGGCTAGAGGAAGTGACCGTGGGCTGTCAGGGGATTGGCTGCACATCGTGTGAGAGAACGTGGAGCAATGATGGTAGCGGGGCCTCATTGAGCAGGGTGGAAACAACTCCCAACCATGAAAGCAGATCTGATGTGTGCTAATTTGAAGGACTCCGTGTGGAATCCTGGAGTCCTAATAGCAAAAGCAGTTGCAATACAGTAGTATTTCAAAAAGAAAAAATAAAAACCCAACTTTTTTTGAAATACATAATGAGCCTGTAAAAAATGTCTTTTTAAAAAATGATTGTGAAGCTATCCTCTTTCCCTCTGCACAAAAGACTGCATTTCAGATAAATTCAGGTGTAATTTTCAAGTGCTCGGTGTGCTTTTCATCCAGCATATCAAGGTGGCTTCACGTTGTCAGCTACTTTTCAGAACAGCCCGCCTACATGCTATTTCAAAATCATCTCTTTGATCATTCAGATTTCTAATAACACACACACACACACACACACACAAAGAAAACATCGCTGCGAATGTTCCCTTTGGAAGCGACGCATTTCAAACTTTTCTAGGCACATTCTAGGCGCAATTTCTTGAAATATCATTTTCCAACTAGCCAAACGATAACAGCACATTCTCAAAACAGTTGTGTTAAAAACAGCACATAACGTGTCATTTTTAAAACACACCTCCACGTCTAGTTAAAGGTGACACATTTTGTGTTACTTTCAACACAGTCTGTGTTATAACATAAATCGGATTTCTGGAACACAAATGTAGTAGCACTGACGCAAAATTCGTTGACAGTAACGCAAAAGTTGGAACACGTTGGATATTCAACACATCGTATTGTTTTTTTTTTTGTTTGTTTTTTTTTTTAGCGTGCATGCAATTGGAATCATAGGTTATTTTATGATACCGTTCTGTAGAATAGGCATCGGAATGTCTGACGGTTGCCACGTAAGAACAAAGGACAGGTGGCCAGCGATAAAAAAATAAATAGACTCGCTGCACTCGCGGCATTTTATTCTAGCAATTCACTTCCCAGCTCGCGGTGGGGAACGCTCTTCACTGTCGCAGACTTCTGGAGAGGCAGGGATGAGTTTGTTGATTTGTGGGCTGAGAGGCTCGCGCCACAGTACACACGATGAGCAAACATCATTCCGAGGGAAGCGCAAGAAACCGACCGCAGCCCAAAAAATGCAGTCGAAAAGGTTCCGGGCTTCGGGCTGCCGAAATGACACGGTCTGCCGCAGATAACGTTATAAACCACAGGCCTGCCTTCTAAACTAAAGCCCTCTGTCTTTTTTTAACGCACCGGAGAAAACACAGGCGTTTTCTACTATTTTCATGACACACAGATTGCTGTTTTTGTTTTATTGCAGCAATTTCTAATTTCTGTTGCTAATCGGCAAGAATCAAAAGGTTGTGTTCTGATCTATTTCCTTCCCCACCCCAAACTCCCCACTGGCCTCTGGCTACCTGTTAGGAACCTGATGGCCGGCGCGCGCCGAGGTCTTAAATAGATGCTTAAGGCTCAGACGCTGCATTCATTTCCCAGAGCGCTGAAGTGAAGTTATAATCAACAAGCAACTCTAATGAAATGGCGGTGTGAACCCAGTGAAGCTGATATATTATGTATAGCCCTGCCTGAGCTTTCTTTTATAGCGCAGTTTTGTTATTAAGCTCTGACCGGTAATAGGAGTAATATATTTGTGTGGGAAGGGAGCGTATTTATCAATGCCTCTAGAGGTGTATTTTCTCTTTCATTCTTTGATGTTTTTTTTGTCATGTAAAGAGTATCATTTTTAAATCTCAAACGTATTTTTTATACGTTTTATGCATCATGCAGTTTTTTTTGTCTCTTTTTTTTCCAAGAATGAACCTTAAAAAGACCCCCTGCCTCTAAGGTGTTGGTGTCTGGTGTACAGTCATATACACCTTGGCCAGCCAACATTGCCTCAGGGTCAGGCAGCAACCACTGAGGCATTTGTGTGTTCCGAAAGTCATCAAAGCAATCGATTGATGTTGATCAACGGCTGTCACATCCTACCTTTCTGTCAATCATGGAAGGGATTTGATTTGATGAGACCCCCCCCCCCACTTCCCCAGGCCAAAACCCCCAATAACTGATGCATTTTCTTTCTAAAGAGGGGCAAGTGACATGCCTGAGTGTCTTGATAAAGTCCCAGAGGAACCAATGATTCACATTTAGAGAGAGAATGGGAGATTAGAGAAGCTGCTTGACCTTTCCCCCACTGTAACTCTTCACTGCAGATGGTGAATCCTGGCTGTAAACATTATATTACTAATAACTATTACAGTAAAAATGTCCAGTGTTGATTCAACACTAACAGTAAAATTAGCACTGGACATTTTACTGGTTACCCCCCCCCCCCCCTTTTAAAAAGAAATTATGTGTGATTACTCTATTGCTTAAAATATCTTATTTTTTAAGCATAAAAGCAATCACACATGATCAAAAAGCACACTGGCAGTTAGCCTACAGAGTGATCGAAATGAATGGCATAATTACATTTCAAGTTAATAATTCCTTTCTGTTGGTGCATTGTGGGAACCCACAGCAGTGGCGGGCCATTTTCGCTGTGCCATTGTGCATAATTCTACTTTTCCATTGTATTTAACAAGTTTTGCCAGCCGCTTAATTGGTCAGTGCTAGAAAACAAGGTTTGGCAAACTTCCTTCGCACTACCTAATTAAAAGCAAAAACCCATGAATGTGAACACGCTCTCGTAATTGCTTCGATGTCACTTTGACAAATGCGCATAAATGAATGAGCGCTCCACTGCGTTCACAAATTTATGCTGCTTTATTAAAGACGGAGCTTTTTTCCCCTTCTTCTCCCAAACACGTTGGAAAATAATGTGCAAACGAGCAGGGATTTTGTCGCCGGATTCGGCGCGGGATTCGCCAGGGTTCTCAAGAGTGCCGCGTGCCATTGCACTTTCGATTCGCGCCTTTCAACGGCGGCTGATGATGATTCAGCTTTTTAACACTGGCGCGTGGATCGCGCCGCCGAGGTCGGAAAACAAACGGGAGCGTGTCGGACCCCGATCCGGTCCTCGAGAGAGAGGCTTCAGTTTTGCACCACTTAACGGGGTGTCAGTAACGCTGCGGTGGAAATATCACATTCAGACACTTCTGCAACATGAAAGAAGAGATAATTGGTAGTCAATAATAGCCTGTCATTCGCACGGAAACTAGATTAAAAATGTGATGGTAAAAAAAAGAATAATAATAAAAACTCGAACCGAGGCTTGCATCTCCAATCCAGCTGTTGCCAAATCAAATGCATAAAAAGTAACATAAATAAATCAATAAACTCTGAGCATTACATATTCTGATCTGTTCTGTTACTAGCATTCACGCCTTAGCCTACAAAGCAAAGCACAGACAACAGTATTCCAGTTAAAGTATTTTCACTCTTCTTTTGAATATGTTGAGCTACACGGGTCGGCAAGAACCGTGCGCAGAGCATGACGCCTGGCAGTGGCGTAGTAACATACAACTAATAATGAATTCCAGTCATTCGCGACTCTTTTCATTGTCTTCCCTATCCAGCGACAGACCGTGGAGCAAAGTGTTCATTAGTGCAATGACTGTCTCTTATAAATAAATCCCGTGGTAGCGTCCACTGCCCTGCACTTCCCGATACCCTTCTCTTGTCTCTTCTCATTTCCGGCCTTTTAATTGCTTTAATCTTCCCCTTGACTGATAGTCTTAAAAATACTACTTCCCCAAACAATAGCGAATGATTTCCCCAGGAGCTGGAGTCTACGGATTACAGTTGCCCTTGGCATCACAATGTTTATGTATTGTTACCATTGTGCCGCATTTCAACAGGTCATTTTCATCAGTTAGCATTTTGTTAGCTGCTTGGCATTGGAAACTGGGGAAGCAAAATGAACAAATAAGCAAGATAATGTTTAAATAACATCTCTGCAATGTTTGAGTCTGACATTTATTTTTTACAGTGGAAGATTCATAACAGGCTCTCCCTCGGGGATTCTGAATCGGCATACATAATTTAAGAAGCGTAATCAATATTTAGTGTTTGAAACAAGAAGACATTCTCATTCGGCAAAACACCTCTTCCGGTTTCACATCTGATTTCTATAGCAGTGAAGCTTGTTTGGTTGAGGATTATAGTTTCTCTTACATTTTATGTGCAAATTAATAAGGAAAGATTGCATGCATCCCTGACACATCATCATCTCCTCAAAATTTTGTTTTAAAAAGTGAGATAAAGAGGAAGTTTCTTTCCAAGTTAATCACATATCTCACCATCGTTTATTAAATTTTATTTATACAGGGTAGGTTCACTGAGCCTACATTGCTCTTTTCCAGCAACACCCTGTCAACAGTGGCGAGAGGCTCCTGACATACACAGAAAACTTAACCTGTTGAAGAGTGGGTTTTTTGTAATGTTTTTTCTTCTTTTCAAAATTCTAAGTCAGTGTTCTGGAACTCCACTGCTTTCGGTTACCAGCAGTGATTGTTACATCAGCATTAGAACGTTCAGTAAAGAACATTCTAATCACATAGCTGCAATCTCACACCTTAAAGGGTTAAAGGTAGCTGAGAGGAACACTAACAGTCAGGTTAACCAGAGAGTGTTTTTTAAAAAAATCTATTCTTTATTTATTCTTATTTTTGCAGTAGGTCCCACTCAGATTTTAAATCTATTTTTCAAGGGAGTCCTAGCTAAAGGCTAAAAGGCTTAGAGGGAGTAAAGCTAGTAATACTTTAATTTCACAGACACTGTTTGAGTCTCCTTCCTGGAGGCATCTGGATGAAAAAATAAAAGCGCTTTGGTGCAGTTAGAACCGTAGTCACACTTCAGAGTTTTTATAGCAGCAAATATTTTTGAATTTTCTCTCTATAAAGGTCTGGAATTAAACAACCGAAGAAGTAACCCCCCCCCCCCCCCCTCCCCCTTACCCCAGATCGGTGCAGGATCTATATAACAGAAATTTAAAATAGTTTGTGGTTTCAAAGCAAATCCACCCCTTGTTCTCTGGCAATGCTAAGCGATGCTTAAAAACAGAGGGCAGTCTGTTTTTTTTTGTTTGTTTTTTTTAAACTGATATTCTGGAGCTTTTCTTTGGCAGTCTAACGGAAAATGACAACTGCATTAATCAACACGCCAGTCAATTACCGGAGTGAAAAAAAGGCCAGAACAACAAAAGGCATCAGCATGTATGGCTGGAAATAGCGGGAGAAAACAAGGACTTATTTTACCCCTAAAAAAATCACTCTGATTAAAATCAAGGCTCCTTCAGAAGAATGAATGGCCTGTTTGGAGGAGAACAAAGCCTCTTTCACACGTCCGGCTGCACCCAGCTATCCCACGGAGGGCCGGACGCTGCTTTTAAACATTCAACTGTTGTTGGGAGTAAGATCAACACTGGAGATGTGCAGAGCAGTGCACACTCACACACACTCACATATACACTCACACACATGTGCATACATGCACACGTGCCCACATGCGTGCACTTACACACATGCATACTCACACACACACATGCACTAAGACATTCACGCACACGCACTTGCATGCACACACACACACACACCTGTACCAGCCTCCTCTTTATTTATCGTAATGCAGATGCTAACGCTCATGTACATTATGACCAAACTAACTCACCTGATAGCGTCTCGATCACGTGTCTAACATTGGAAGGACAGATCTTAGGCCCTGTTTAACAGCACATTCCCTCCCTGGCAGACCACCGTGCATCTGAGTCTCTGTTCTTTAGCTGAACTTGTCGCGGCTGAAATATGCAAGCAAGGTAGGAACAACCGTCTGGGTGAGAACGTTTACTGAGCTAACGACGCCCCCACAGACAGCTATTATCCAGCACCCAGGACCGTGCGGTTAGCGTAGCCACCCTGCTCCGCGCACATGAGTCATTATTAGCATCCCCTCCCCTTCCTGAGCACCCAGGACCATGTGGTTAGCATAGCCACCCTGCTCTGCACGCATGAGTCATTATTAGCATCCCCTCCCCTTCCTGCCTATTTCCATAAATCAGTTTGCAAACAAATATGCTTCTGCATGCAGCATGTGCTGGCTCTGCAGAGGGCCACTATTATTAGCATTTTATTATGCATGACTGCGTGAGAGTGTGTGTGGGGGGGCCATTATCGTCAGACCGCTTACAGGCCAGCATAAGGGCAGTAAGATGACAGTCAGATTTGACGAGGTTGAGGTCAGACGAGGTAGAGAGAGATGGAGAGAGATGAAGAGGGGTGGAGAGAGGTAGAAAGGGATGAAGTGGGGTTTAGAGGAATGAAGAGAGGAGGAGGAAGGTAGAAAGGGATGCAGATGCATGGAGAGATGAGGAGAAAGATGGAGAGGGATGGAGAGAAGCGAGGGGTGGAGAGAGATGAAGAGGGGTGGAGAGGGAAGGATGGAGGTGGGGAGGGATGAAGGGGGAGAGAGGTGGGGAGGTACAGGGTGAGGGGTGGAGAGGGATAAATAAAAGAGGATAGGGAGATGGGGAGAGGTACAGAGGGATGAAGAGGGGTGGAGAGAGGAGGAGAGAGATGGAGAGGGGAGGATTCGGGTAGAGAGAGGAGGTGAGGGATAGAAAGGGCAGGAGAGGGGTGGAGTGGGATGAGAGAGGAGGTGAGGGATGGAGAGAGGAGAGGGGTGGAGAGAGGAGAGGGGTGGAGAGGGCAGGAGAGAGGAGAGGGGTGGAGAGGGCAGGAGAGAGGAGGGGGGTGGAGTGAGGAGATGAGGGATGGAGAGAGGAGAGGGGTGGAGAGGGATGGAGAGAGGAGAGGGATGCATGCACAGCCAGAGCCAGAGTTCAGCTCCTCTTGTTCAGCACTGGACTCCTACCTGTCAGACTAATCCCTGTACTCCAGCACACACATGCACACACACACACACACACACACACACACACACACTCACACTCACACTCACACACAGGACACTCACACACACACACAGGACACTCACATGTACACATACATGCATACATGCACATGCACACGCATACACTTACACACACAGGACACTCACATGTACACATACAAACACACACACATGCACACACATACACTTACACACACAGGACACTCACATGTACACATACAAACACACACACATGCACACGCATACATTTACACACACAGGACACACACACACACTCACACATACACACACAGGACACTCACACACACACGACACTCACATGTACAGATACAAACACACGTGCATGCTCACACGCACATGCACACACACACACACTCACATGCAAACACACATACATGCATGCACACACACACACACACACAGTCCTCACACACATACACATAAACACCAACAGATCCAAACCCAAGTTCTCCTGCTGCAGTTTGTTTATGGAACTGTGCTCAGTTTGAACCTCAGCAAAAATAGTTGGAGTTCAAGGTACATTATTCAACATTTTTTTAGAGTTGTGCAAATTTCATATCCTGTTCTCTGCCACCATTTCTTATCTTTTTTATTGTTTTTCTCACCGTGTCATTTTTTGAGTTGTATTGCTTTATAATGCAGAGACTTTTCTCCGTTCACCTTTAATAAAGACATCTAACACTGGGAATGACACAAGCAGTGCTTGGTGGTAAAAGGCGCTCGTATTATATGGTTAATGGGGGTCTTATCGAGTACAAAAGAAGTCTGAGAAAGGAAAAAGCCTGAAATGACTCTGCATGTTTGACCATTGAGATTGACTGTGGACCACAGGGCAGGTTGGTGATTACTTTTCCAGTTTTTTTTCCCCCGATAATCATCTTCCATATACCTTTTTTTTTGGGGGGGGGGGGGGCATTAGAGTTGATTGTCCCCATTAGAGAGGGGGGACAATCATAGAGTTCTTTCAATCAATCAATTTTACCATAGCTCCAGCACTTCCTTGATCATCGTTTTATAACTAGATATATAACTAAATATATCTGGCTGCTTTCCCTGGTAACTGACAACAAAAGCCCCTTTCACCATAAAAAACAAAAGGTGATGGAAGGTAGGCTTAGAGCACTGTGCCAGCTTGTCTCTTAACCCAACGAAAGAGCTCTACAATAAAAAATAAAAAAATGAAAAATTATGCATTTTGTTTTGCAGAGCATTGATTTGAGCGTTGATTTTATTCTATCTACATTTATTTTAATTCCTATGTAAAATTAGTCATTTGTTTGTTTAACTGATCCCTGGAGTGAAGAGTTTTATATTTCCTCCTATTTTAAACTTATTGTTAAGTTGTACGGAGGCCAAGTTCTGGTTCCCACCTGAGATTCAGCCGCCTGTTAAGTCTGTGATCCTCTGTAAACAGGGCTCTGTGGGCGTTTAATCACGCCTGGCACACAGACGATCCAGAGAAAACTCTTCAGCGCCTTCCAGTCTTGGCTCTTCTACCTGTCTGTATTTTTTTTTTTTTTTGGGGGGGGGGGATATAAATATTTCAAATCAACTGGAAAGTGTTTTAAATAGAAGCTTCAATCTATCATTCATCAAAGTCAGGCATGGCAGGCCCACCTCCAACAATCTCCATATCCCTGGTTGCTAAGAGCTGGGATTCGATGTCGGTTTTGCTCACGACACCCTGAATAAAAATATAATAGTTTCTCAATCACTTTGTCTGTACTTTTAGCTCTTGTAGTAGATCTGAAAGGACTATAAGCCTGACACATCTACCATTATGAATACACTGCAGTCCAGTGCATATCACGTAAGGAAACAAAATAATGCTAAAAGAAGTGTCTATAAGAAAATGACAAGAAGTCAAGCTCTTTCATTCATGTAAAATTAAACAGAACATGCATTTTACGTACGCCACTCACAATAAAGTACACACAGTCGAGCTACTTTTGGTGTAGGAAGCCTAATTCAGAGGTCCTTAATAGAAACCTTAGCACAACTAGACTACTCTAATAGCACTACTCAACTGCAGGGCCTGTGGGCTAAAGTGTCTGTAGGTATTTGCTCCAACCATATACTACACCACCAGATTTCACCAACAAGCTCTCTTCCTGAACCAAGGTAAAGTAATTAGTGAAATCAGGTGGTGTAGGTGCAAGGTTGGACGAAATACCTGCTAACATTGAGGCCCACAGGACCTTGAGTTGAGCAGCCCCGCCTGAAAATGCTAAAGGATAAAAGCAGACGCAATCTGCCAACCTTCTGTGTTTCTCACCTGTACGACAGCTGGAAGTTTTATTTCTGACAGAATCTGCATGCATTATAGTGCTTAAATGTAGTCAAAATACACACACACACGCACAAATAAATTTTCCTGAAAGCTGTTTACTCATTGTTTCAGATAGCAGGACTGGAGTTATCATCTGCTGTTTGTAACAATGTTTTCGTAACCCTGGCAACTGCAACTGCAATTACCTTCTGTTTCA
>CM077292.1:1735000-1920000 GCA_039654925.1 Anguilla pacifica | reverse complement strand
GTCTCGGGTGTGATTGACAGGTCTTCCGCAGCCCCCCCTCCCCCTCCCCGAGCCGGACGGGGAAAGTCTAGACTCCCGGCAAGCGAGGTCGCTTGGTGATTGAGTAAACGCGAGAACGAGGGGATTGCATTAATGCAATGAGGGTGCTGAGCCTGATGAATCACTGGAATTTGCATCTATAGTCACTGGTGGAATTTTGGCGTAAAAATCTTTATTTAAATCTGAGCACAGAGTTAACAAAAGGAACAGCTGTGTAGTTTTGCAGGTTTTTTCTGTGCATAAGGAAATGCAGCCCCACCAAACATCCAAATCTAACGAGCACACTGTCTGTTCATTTATGAAACATCTTTTTTTGTTTTTTACTAGCCTCCTCTTAGTCTTGATTTGTGCAATCCCCATTTTAGGAAGCAGAACTGGAAGACTGTGCAATCAACAGACTGCGCCCCCCCCCCCCCCCCCCCCGCCCAGCCCAGCCCTTATTTTAATGCACTAGCAATTCTGCTTTATTTCCTTACTGCTGGTACAAAAGTAGACGCTCTCGCGTGCCAGTCTTGAAAGCGTACTTTAGCAAAAAGAACGTACCATTAAGACCGTACCATCCAATGAAAACTCGATTCAAAATGGGCTGAGCCCGTCGTGGGTTGTCTGTCCAGAGAAGCGCATGAATCTTTAACGGGGCTGGCCTGGCGCCGTGTCGGGGAATTTAATGCGGTACACACGAAATCCAATGAATATGCAAGAGGAACAGCGAGTCGCCACAGGTGAGAGGGGTCTTCCGTCTCCGCTGACGGCAGCTGCAGCGGCGGCAACACTGTCAGAATGGGCTATTCATGGGCCCGGAGTTCTCCACGGCGCATCCGAAACAGAGCCGCTCTCAATGCGGGCCTTGTCCGGGACAGCTCCCCAGTTAGAGAGCGCGGGGCTCCGTCGTTTAACTCTCGTCAAAATAAAAGGCGGGTGAACCCACCGTCTGAAACGGACCTTGGCTGCGGGGTCAGTCGTGCTAAGCGGGTTAATAAGATGCTATTCTGGTGCTCATTTGTAAGGCGGCGGCGGCGGTTTATCAAAACCAAACAGCTCGCAGAGAAAACCAAGAAAATCGGGCAGCGATTTCTCCCCGTAATGAACCTCACTGCTGCTGCCAAGCCCTCTCATCACCTCTTCGAACAAACATTAACGATAATGAGCAAATATATCACACCATCCTTCCCACCCCCCTTTCAAATACATCAGCGCTTCTGGAGTTCTGAATGACAATTCGATTCTTTGACTAGAAACTGCTGCAGCATTTAAACCGGCAAAAAAGATTTGAATTCTGAAGGTTAGCCAGTCGCACGGAGTGGCAGAAGGCTCGTGCTTTTTGTTTGCTTGGTCTGTTTCATACCCAGTCTATATCTGGACAGTGAATAAAAACACTTATGCAATGTATTATAACTCGGTGTTGTTGACCTCTGTGATGTTTCACAGAAGAAGAAAAAAATGTTTCTCACCTGCTGAATGAAAACTAAATGCAAAAGATTTATATCGTTGGGTGTGGGACTTAGATTCACATACGCACCCATTTGTTTTCAAGCGTTCAACGGTTGAAGTGTACATCAACAAATTGATCGGCTCCATTCTGCTTACCTTGCCATTGGCTACCCTCCCGTTGACCCTGACCAATAGATTCACAAAGACTGAGCACTGAGTTTAGCACGGCGTGTTCAATTCATGCCATAAAATAGCGCTCTTTCCCCCCCTCCGGCCTTGGAGATACGTTCCTTTCATTGAGTCCCCAAATCTACTCCTCACACTGAATTATAGACAAATTATGACAAAAGAAACGTCTCGGTCGTGGTGAATGCCTCTCCCCCGGGTACGAGAACAGTCGCTCCACCCTGCCGTGCTAATGTGTGTCGGAGGTCACGTAAGCCTCTATAGCCTACCTCATAACTGCTCTCTGATTTATCTAGATACTGTTCTGTGTTTGCTTTGCCAGCCTTAAAAAATGCAGTGTGAAATTATTGACCGGTCGCACCTGTTGTGACGGAAGGGTGGCAGCTATTACAGAATGAAATGAAAGAAGGGGTGTGGATTGTAACCGTGATATATTAATGTAAACGCTTTGGGGTGTGAAATAACGGCTCCCAGTAGGGCCCGTTGCACTCCCAAGCCAAGGGATATGTAGCCTAGCTACCGCATTGCGGCGAATGTTTTAAAAAGGCCGTTACTTGGCAGAGAGCACTGCTTTACAACGCCACTGACAAATTCACCGCTTGCTTGAAATTAGTTGTATCCTTGTGCACTTTCAGTCCACCTTCCCAACACAATACACAATTCTGTTGGATTAATGTGAAGAAGAAGAAAAATAACTTACCACAGCTGTTCAACTCCCACAGACATTTTCAAGAAGACCTAAGGTATGCTGCAAAAAGCAGACATTTTTAATGTGGTCATCTCTCAGTCAAAATGCGTCTCGCGGATTTTGGTGGTCCTAAACAAGACGTAACCGGTGGCTACCGGAAGCAATCACGGACCGGGGCGGCGGGCAAGGTGCAAGTGCAAGGGGCAATTTGTCGGCGCTCGCGGACCAGGGAACTGGCGCGAGAACGATAACATCGAATACTGAAAGCTGCACAATTAAAATGCCTTACAAAAAAAAAAAAAAAAAAAACTTTTAAAACTAAACGGCCGCATAGTTGCCAATATTACCCGGCTCGTATATAGGCTACAGGATTATTGCAGGGCACTCCCAATTTAGGATCGCTCTCATCATTTGTATCCTTCTACTTTGTTCCTACCGCACTTTCATGTTACCTCCATCCCGCGCTTAAATTGCACTTGTATCGTCATCTTGATGTTCTAGCTTGTTGTCATGTCTCCTAGTTTGATTTACCTTATTTTACATTACTCTCTGACCTAGCCTATATACATACTGCGTGAACTGGACTTAATGTGTTCGTGGCTATGAATAACTGTTACATAATGAATATTGTGCCTTATCGGACCGGTGATTTGTAGTTGCTCCAGTGACCTTCGGTATGCACATACTGCAGGTCGCTTTGGACAAAGAGCGTCTGCCAAATAAATGGGATGCAATGTGTTATTTACGGCGCCTTCAGAATGTATTCAGTGCTCGTGCGCTTTTTCACATTTTTTTCTCCTGGGACACCTTCAGTCGACAGCACAATCAATTCAACACATTTATGAGAAAATAAAAAATTTCAACAATTTTTTCCCCCCAGAAATGAAAGACTTAAATTTCTCTTTCACCAAAAGTCTCAATGCCTGTCTGAAGCCTTCTGGCAAACTCCAGACATGACTTTGAATGTTTTTCTTTGCTTCTTTATGGCCACTCCCACAAAGAGGCCAAACCTGTCAATCATTCAACAGATTGTTGATCTCTCCAAAGTTTTTTCCCATTGCGTATCTTTCATATCAGAATTTCCATTTCAATTCTAAATTCTCTATTTATATAGCAGAGCTGGGTATATACTCAAGCAGTGCAGGTTAGGTACCTTGCTCGTGGGTACAACAGCACTATCTATGGCCATCCCCAGTACATCAACATTGATGCCTTTTGTCTTTTTTTCTGTGTCTTAATATAAAAGTTGGCCCTCTTTTTGGATTACAACTTTTAATAAAAGCCCATGATGTTCCACTGGGTGCAGTTTAAGTTTAGTACCCACTGTGATCAGGGGTCCAATGAGAGTGACTCAGAATTCAACAATGTGAGCAGGGTATCTGCTGCCTCTTCATTCAACAGTGAGCCCTGATTGGGTGCTGGTGGCCAACTTTGCCAGCTCTGCTGTAACAGCAGCAGCTCAGCAGTATCTCACAGAATTCTAGAACCCACTACTAGTGCTTTTGTGACATCACTAGTTTCACTATGTTCAATATGAATTTGAAGAGTAGGGTTTTGAAAAAAAGTTGAAAAAAGTTTTTCAACATTCCAAGTCTCGGTGTTCTGGAACTCTGTGTTCTGTTTGTGACATCACAAGTATAAAATGTTCAGTCATGAAGATTCTAATTGCATATTTGTGATTTGTGCAAGGGTTAGAAACCGACCTGTTCGCCCAACTCTGCCTCCCTCTCTCTCTGTGTCCCAGGCTTACTCGCTCTGCCTGGACCTACACGTGCCCCTGGGCATTCCAAATTGGGAATAAAACCGGAGCTGGATGCACACTGAGCTTGCTGAGAGAATTACGGCCAGCTGTAAAGAGACGAATCGTCCACCCGCAGCCGCCGCGGAGAGCAGGAAGTTAGCGTTCTCCCTGCGCAGCCTTCGCCGTGGTTCACTCGGACGGAAGATAATTCTCACGGCGATACGACAATGAAGGGCTCTGAAAGGGCGCTCGTCATCGCTGAGTCAGCACAGGCGGAAAGGATAAGAACATTACTCTTAGGGTCATTAGGGTGAAAGCAGTACATTCGCGTTTTAGAGTCTTTACTCTTTTCCTTTCAGGTCCTACAATAATTAGCGTCAAGGACAAGTAACGTGGCAAACGGTGCTTAAGAAGCCCGTGGTTTGTTCAGATCCATTGTGCTTTTACAGCGCTCTGACTAGCATTGGCCCTTAAGCAATGATCAGTGTGGATTAGGCTTTAAGCGCTGCGTAATTGGCTGTAATCAAACCGATTTGGTACATCCGGCAGGACGGGGCAGTTATGTACGGCAACGCTTCCTGTTTCCAGCAGGACACAGGGCATGACAGCCTGTGGGGGCGGGGGCTCCAGGTGCCCAAGCATATGCCCCTTTTGGCACTAGTGATCACTGGCCGACCAACTTTCATTGATTCAGTTAATACTGTTATTTTCACAACGTATACAGACATATACACTCAGTCTCTCTCTCTCTCTCTTGCTCTCTCACACACACACACACACACACACACAGACACATACACGCACACATGTATACACACACACATGCACTCATACACACACGTATACACACACACAGACACTGAAACACATACACATATATGTGCACGCACGTGTATACACACACACACACACACACACGCACATTACTGAAAAATGAGACTTGTGAGGACATCTCATCAGAGCCAGGCCTGGTGACTTCAGCCTGGGGAGCGGAGTGCTCTGGGACCTTCAGAACTGAATCTGAGAGGGAACAGCGAAACGCCCAAAAGCCAGTGAACCTCCAGAGGCACAGGCTCACATCTGGCTCCCATCAAAGCTCATTCCAAATAACACATTACCGCCATCTTGGCTCTGACGCTCCTGGGCGTGGGGCTGTTTTTCCAGCATTCGCAGGGGACACTGTGGGGCTGCAGTGTCCTCATCAGTGGTGTGCTTCACCACAGCCAGGAGGAAGCTGGCTGGGCCTAATCTCACTGTTTACTCTGCACCGCTAACAGCTTGCAAGAACAAAAAATATACGCTCCTTTATTTTTCCTTTCGCGTTTGGAGTTGAGTGCAGGCTGACTCTCTCATCGTCTCGCCAGTTGTAGCAGTGCTGCTGTGCTGTATCTTTACATCCATGTCCACCTGATACTTTTGCCAGAGCAGGATTTATTAAATAAATTCAATTGATAACTACTCTGTCAGATGTGCAAAACTTTTACCCATAGGAACATGATAGCTTGCCACTGGCAGTACCCTCAAAGGTACACCCATTGTACCCTTTACCCTTTTAGATTAGCATTCTAAGGAACAGATCTGACCCCTGTGAGTGATCATTAACAGGAACTGTACCTTAGAGAATGAAACCGGTCCCCTACCGTACTCCTCTTCCTGACAGTGTAGCTACATAATGCGGACTGTAGATGTAATGCATGCATTGTGATGAATGGGACTGACCTTTATTGCGCGTTTGATCCTTGCTGCCATTGTTAAGATTTCAGTTCTGTTGTCAACGCACCAGCGAAAGTGGACCAACCCAAAGTCTGTGGCTGTGGACGAGGTTGCCGGGAGCAGGACGAAGCACTGGCATGCAGCAGCCCGGTGCGGACAGGTACGGGCCTCAGCGCTTACCGGTTCTGGGCCGACTGCCATCCGCCTCGGCCTGCAACAATCTAATAGCAACAAGAAAGGGCTTTCAGGTTCCGCCAGAACACAGAACACAGCACTGCCTGAGGAATGTTGCAGCGGAATGTGCAGTGTCCATTAAAATTCCAGAGGCCCGTTCTGCCAGTGAAGAGGGGACCCTAAAGGATGGGTTCAAAAGAGAGTGTTACCTGCACACAAGGTCCTCTGCTTGGCGTGCAGACGAGGAAGTCGAGAGCAGGTATGAAGGCTGCCCGCAGGAGCCGTGTGATGACCGTGATGTCAAGGACACGGCTCAGGCAAGAATTCCATCTTTGCATCAGGTCATGCATGGTGTTTAAAATACCAACCTAACGGTACCTTACAAATGCTCTGATCCAACGTCTGTTTCGAATGCTTTCCATGCATACAACATACAACTCCATGTTCTTCCTTTCAGAAATCAAGGTTTTCATTACAATTTTGAAAATAAATAAATAAATTATCCTTAAGCTAATTGCCTGGTTAACATGATTAAGTAATTAGTCATGCATTGATACACTCGTGAGTGATTTGTTCATCAAATCATTATGACATGTCAGGAAATGAAAAATGATTAATAACTGTGGAAAAAGATCGTGCAAAACATCTGTCAATGCTTATTGTTGATGGTTTGGCTAACTTGATTAATTGTTTTTTACATACAGTACATATATGTGCCTTTGATGGCAAAAAACATGTTGCAGTGAAAATATTTTCAAAAATATTTTATTTTTATCGCATGTCCCTTGTAGTGTAGGTTTAAGCATAGTAGAATACATGGTTCTTGATATTGAAGATCAAAGGAGCATGTTCCCTATAGGAGACACAATGAATTGCCAGATCTTAAGAAGATACTTTGAAATGTATTTAAAATTCATATCTGCTCTTTAAGAGGTACAAGCCACAGCATGCCAGGAACAGTGCATCGTATACAGATGAGATCAGGATGGGTTACTTTAGACATACAAAATAGGAAATCACGTCAAACGTCAGTCAAACGTGGGTCTCCTGTAGAGAGTTGTGTTATATGCTGAGAGTTCAGCTTGAGGGAGATTCAGGAGAAACAGTCAGTTTTGGGAGGATGTGACTGTGCTGCCATTCAGGAATCCTGACAGTTCCCTCTACATGTGATATATAAATATATATATAGGTAAATATATTTGCACAGTTTTTAGATTTAGTTTTTTGTCCAAAATTCATCCTTTACTCAACTCAGAACAGTGGAATGCATCGGAGACTCTGTGTCGACTTGATGTCGCCACCCACACAACCAAGCAACTCCTTCTGATTGTCTAAAAATATATTTTTTATGCCTGAGAACACATTCAAGAACAGACGTATGAAAAATATAAGATACGCTTTATTGAGCATCGTGGGGTAATTTGTCCTCTGCGTTTGATCCAGCAAGCGAATGAAAAAAGGGAGTGGAAGCTGATTACCATCAACTGCCACTGGCGTGAGTTCAGCTGGTCCGTGTTTGCCGAACCAGGGAGTGATCGCACTGCCACAGGAAGCTGCTCAGGATGCAGACAGACCGTCCTGCTGTCAGCGAATGGCAGGGGCTGGACTCAGGCTGGCGGTTTCCGGGCTGCAGGCTCTCGTGGTTGAGTTGGTTTCAGGCTGCGGTCGCCATGGGCACCTTTAACCCGAGCCACTCTGGGCCTCGTCTGGTTTTAATCTGTCATGTATACTCACAGTGTGCATGACAGCTTGAGAGTTTGAGCAGATCTGCTGGCGCAGCGTTGCTCCGCCCTCCAAACTGAAAGATGTCATGCTTTCTGCCTCCCCCCCCACCCCACCCCACCTCCCACATCATTTTCACAGTGTTTTATTTAGGTGTTGGGGAATGCTTGAGTGAGCTCTGCTCAAAGCATCCACTTTTGCTGTCAATGACAAGATGACACATTCAGAGCCTTTAATCATCGACCTGTGCGCGCACCCCCCTTCCACTCCCCCCCCCCCCCAAAATAAACAGATTTTCCACAGCAGAGTTGGTAACGGGCCAATGCAGACTGCAGTGAGAAGCAGCAGCGCGTCTTTTGACAGCTAAAATATTCAGTGATTTGAGCAGGGCGGGGGGGGGCGGGGGGTGGGGTGGGGGGGGCAGGGGGGTCTCTCAAGAGAGCACAGAAGACGTTTTGATCTGGATGTGATAACGTTTGGAGTCCTTTTCAGAGATTATGGCGGGGTGGGCCCTTTTGTCTCCGCTAATTACCGCGTTTATTCCTCAGGCTCTAATGTGCTTTCCCAGAAACTAAATTATCTGTAATTAGCTTTCAGCGATAATTATAATTTAAAAAAAAAACGTTTCAATTGATTCATCCTGGTGAATCAGGCGGCTTGTGATTGTTAATTAACAAAACCAATAGCTTTATTGTTCCGTTGCATTTCCGCCAATGTTGTGACAGTCTGTACCATCCACACGCAGAATGCAACTGCGCTGTTTGTGTCGGGCTCCGTTCTTTCTGTGCGGCTAATGAAGCAGCACATCCGTTGTTAATTGTTGTTAATTGTTGTTAATTGCTTAAACTGGAACCTCGGCCTTCGTTATTTAACGCACCTTGGAAGCACGCTGCATTTCCCCCGTGATTACTCACACGCCATTCTCTCCAGTTCAGCTGTGAAACAGCAAAGATGGTCGTTGCTGACCGCATTCGATGCACCATTTCGCCTTTTCTTTTGCAATGCTTCTCATTAGAGAACCAGGAGAGACAAAAAGAAAAAGCGTCTGTTGCTTGCTGTACCGTTAATTTTAATGAGGGTGCTTGCAAAGGCAGACATCTTTATTTGTCATCAACCGTATCAAGGTAAATACACCTGTTTCCACGAGACACAGTCTAGCCACATCGACCGTCACCATACTGGAATGGAAGCCAGTGGAGTTTGGCCCTCAGTTTTGGCATGTCTGGATGTAATGGCATCACAGAACGGGTTGTTTCGATCCTGGATGCCGATCGGCGGAGCCCGTGTTCTACAGTGATTGGCTGAGAGCCAGGCCTAATCGCCCAATCAGGTACCCGACCTCACTAATGCTCTTCTGGATGAATGGAAGCAAATCCCGGCAGCAGTGCTCCCACATCTAGTGCAAAGCCTTCCCAGAAGAGTGGAGGTTGTCATACCAACGAAGGGTGGGCAAACTCCCTATTTTTTGGATGAGATGTGGGGTGTCAGGCGCCCGCGTGCTCTTGGCCGTGTGGCGTCCTGCGTTATTAAACGGCAGTTGAAAGCTGACACGGGTTTGAAAGCTCGAGGATGAAGCTCCACAAATCTGCAGTCAGCTGATGTGAGGGAAATAATTCAGAGTGGATTTTGGTTCAAGGAAAAAAAAAAATAGGGGTGGGGGGGGGGGTGGTGTTCCCTCCCCCCCTGGATCGGAGAGTTAAACGGCAGGAAGACCGAGAGCCGGGGCGAAGCAGGCAGTCCCAGGAAGGAGAGCCAGTCAATCACGGCAAACAGACTCCTTTTTATCTACCCCAGTGTGCGGCGCGCAGTCAATGCTAATCCGATATGTGCAGAGAAAATGAAAGTGTCTCTCGGACTGCGCCGGGCAGCGGTGATTACTGGCTGACCTACACCACAAAGGAATTAGACCGTCTGCCAGATAACTGAGCAGAGGGGGGAAGACGAGGGGAAAACAGAGAGAGAGAGAGCGGTGTTTTGGGCCCAAACGGTAAATGACTTATAGCCTGTCTCCACTCCTCTTCGCCAAATACATTCTATGTCAGTTGATATTCTGTTATCACTAAAAATAAATAAGGACTGGTAAGGTTGGTAATAAATAAATAAATAAATAAATAAATAAATAAATAAAAAATCTATTCAAATTAATATTAATTACACAAAAAATACTGAAAATCAAATATTTAAATAATTTCAAAAAATAAAATAATTTATTCATGCATTGCTCTCATTGATCTAAGGGTAAAATACAGGACTTAATAATTTCATGGTCTAATGTGAAATGAATTATTCACTTCAGCTTGCGACTTGAGATGCATTATTCATTATGTCTTTAAACGTATAATTAAAAATGTAATCGAGCGCTCCAATAAGAATCCCCTGTTGGGTGGTATCAGCAGTGCTATTGGTTTTACCTCAAAGTCACGTCCTCAGTAAAGACACATAGTGGAAAAGGCATTGTGCAATAATCCACTTGTCCTCCCCAGTATTTCGTTCCAATCACCTGGCTGTAACAATTAGCACAATTCTTCAGCCAGGAGGTAGAACTAATCAGTGAAATCAGCTGGCTGAGTTCATGGGTGGAAGAAACACAGGACTTTTAACGTTCTGACCCCCTGGACTTTCCACCTTTGAGAATGATCAGGTCCATCGAAAGGGTTTCTTTTTACTTAAAGATGTGGTCATCGTGTGGTCATATTTCTTTGAATCTGAACAGGTGTTGACCTCCATATGCTTCAGTTGCACTGCCATTTGAAAAATAATTTATCTTGGGGATCGTCAGCTTTGCTTTATTGCCTGTTTTAGGCCATTTATGCCGCTGCTCCAGATCTGGCCAATCAGCTCGTTCATTTTCATTTTCCTTTTCCTGCCCCACTCTGTGTCGTTCAGCCTCCATGCTTTCCCATTTGAGACTGACACAACCTTTATGCATCTCACACAGCTGTCTAGCTCTCTAATCGCGAAACCGGTGACAGATGATGGCTGCTTGTTATTTTAGTCCGACAAAAAAGTTGCCGTCAGTCCTAGTGAAAAACGCGTGGGAAAGTTTAACACACGATAAATAAAAAAGTAAAGTCAGCGTAGATTCACAAAAAAAAAGAAAAGAAAAAAGTCTCTTAAAATTCCTAACTATTTTCCTGAAATGAGAAATAAACATTGTCAGTTACCCCATATGCAATATACTACCTTTTCTCTTTTAATATAATTTGTCAAGTTAAACTACGCGGTCGTTCCCTGCACTTTGAACGGTACTTCCCTCTAGGATTTTCAACACGCTTGTTCCTGGTTTTGGTTATACACTTTGTTGTACGTCACTCTGGATGAGAGCGTCTGCCAAATGCCTGTAATGTAATGTAATTATCCCCAAACTTCCTGCCTCCACCCTAAGCCCTTTCTCTCCAGAAAACTGCTATCGGAATCAAGCCAAAGAATTCAACTCCTGTGTAACGCACAATAGCCAAAAGTTGATGGTTTTTCCTCAATACCATTTTTGGCTGGACCGCAACAGCGGGGCCAGCCCTACAAACCTCAAATGTCTGTGACTGAGTGACTGAGTGATGAAGTTACGCCATTGGTTGGCCGGATGAAGTGTGTTAGGTCCAGCCTAGTCTCGCATAGCCAGACCTATCTCCACACTTCGTTTCAGTGCTGTGCCAGCGCTGGAGAAAGGTCTGGCTCAACCCATTATTCCGGTATTAGGGGGGAAAAAAACACTCTGGTTTGTTTGTATTTCTTTAAACCAATCACAATCAACTTGGGCGGCGCTAAGCCCAGGATGCAGTGACGATGCCCTTGCAAAAACGGTAACACGCAGATCGCGGAAGGGGAGGAGAATTCCAACTGAAATAGTCGGCCAATGGCAGGCTTATACCCACAGTCTGCATCCTGTGAGTCAGACTGGGTCCAGCCATATTCTAGGTTTTGACCTGGTCTTGTTCCAGTCCTTAAGGGTAAGCCTGGCAATTATTTGATTGCCCCTGTAGTTACAAATACCGATGGCGCAGCGGTGAGCTGGAGCGGCAGAATTGCCGTTTTTGTGACAGTTGGCCACTTTGGTAGATGACTGCACTTAGGCAGAACCTCACTGCGTTTGCGTTTCGCTGTTTACACGCAGTTTCCATGGTACCATTTGGACACGAGAGGTGCTTTTCATGATTGACAGTTTCCACGGTGATCACTCATTGGCAGGTAAATTACTTTGTTCCTCACATTTTGAAAATCTGCGCAGGTTTATCGCCACGACATTATTAGCTCCAATTTTTTAAGGATTTCTGAAAGAAAATTAAAAGACTAAAACTCCAGCACATCTGACATATTTGTGAATGCATTATTAATGCTTCTCTTGTTATCCTCCCGCTTGAAGCAGATGCATTATTCACAGCTTATATATCGAGCTTCTCCACAATACTTATATCAAGCCTGAGCTTAATAGACAGATGTATCCTCCTAAAAAAAAACAACCCTTTCAAAACAAGCTGTTGAAAGGGTTTACCAATCGGAGAGGGAACGTATCCTGATTATCTGTCCTAGCAGACACCACTGTAAAGGCATAAAAAAACACATCTTCATGCATTTCAACAAAAGGATTTATCTGTGTGTTATAAAGAGGATGGCAGTGTGTGTTTCTCTTCAAACGGCTCCGACAACCTTCATTGAAATAAACACATCCTCCCTCCCGCTGAGGCCAAATTAGTCTGCGGAATAAAAGCGCTCTTTCCTGCAGCGGCTGAGTCTTTCGCTGGGAAGGAAACCTTGTTGATCACAGAAAATGCTAATGTAGTCCTTTGCTGGTGGAATGCAGACACAAATCCCGTACACAAAGAGGGGGGGGGGGGGCAGGCCTTATTCTCCCCAAAGTGATTTGCTTCCTTTCCCTACGGATGCCCTGACTGTACTGTATACGGGAACAGTTTCACAATCAGTGCTATCTTCAGATCAGGCTCCAGGGAGCCCGATAAGGCTTCTTAAACACACAAGTGACACACTATTTTTTTCCCCCCGTCTTTGATTTAACAGTAATTATCAAATTCAACTTTCACATGGATACAATGTGATGTTCTGATGGGGAAAAAAACCTCAGCCTAACTTTACTTTAGATGTTAATGTGTTTAACCGTATAGCCATAGCCAGGAGCAGGGAGACAGACCTGACATGGATGCAGTCAAACAAATAGGAATTTAAGACTTTAATGTACTTAAATGTCTTACGATAGATCGGAGACCTGTCCAAGGTGTATTCCTGCCTCTCGCCCAATGCATGCTGGGATAGGCTCCAGCACCCCCCGCGACCATGACCAGGAATAAGCGGGTGTAGATACAGTAATGGATCGATGGGTTTATGTACTTAAATACAGAAGAATCCCCATTGGTGTGTACATGTATGTATGCATGTATGTATGCAATGTGAAAGTTAATGTGTTCACTTAATGCGTTAATTCAAAATCATTAACATGTAAACCTGTTCTGTATTCATTTTCAGACATTTGCCATTGTTCTAAATATTAGCAAAGATGCTTTCAAACAATGTTATTTGATTTGGGTCATACTTGTCTGTATTCGGCATTTAAATGCTACTTTTTGAGATATCAGTGGAATGTCCAGACAGATGGTTTATGAAAAAATTAATAATCTTTGAAATGATGGTGTAGCCTCTGTTGTTATGTTTTTATTTTATTATGCTTAACAAAATATTTTCTACAGTCTGAAAAGTTTGCGCTCATGATTGTGTTCTTTATCTCTGAAAAGAGACTGAAAATATTCATTCTACTTCAGAAGAAGCAGACCTGATTACTTCACAAAAAAAGAAAAGAAAAGAAAAACTTCTTTGTTCTAGGAAGGATGAGATTTTACATGAAGGAAACTTGAGTTGGCACAAGGGAATGGCATTTCAATGAGACAGTCAAAACCGCTCCCCTTTACTGTTATCTCGCTTGTCATATGTTTATTTGCATATAATCTGCATTATTCATATATGCGTGGTAGCACACTGCAGAGTCCTTGGTCCCGCTGCTCAGAAAGGTAATATTCTGTTGTACATTGTACTGGTTCTTCTCACTGAATGCCGCTTCTTTTAGCCTTTGTTTAATTGTGTGCTATCTTAATTTCCCTTTGCTCACCCTGGCCTGTATAATATATTACGCCATTGAGCAGAATATAAAGGTTTCGCTATTCGGACAAATGTGTCTATTTCCACATTGTTTCCCAGGGTATTAGTGTAGCAAATACCTCGCCTGGAACTGTGAGTAAATGGACACAGACAGATATGTGTGTGTGTGGTGTGTGTGTGTGTTTGTTTGTGTGTGCGGCCGTGAGTGTGTGTGTGTGCGTGGCGGGGGGGGGGGGGGGGGGGGGGGGGGGTGTTAGGTTATGTGGGAGGGAAAGCAAAGCATGTGAATATTGTCATTAAGAAATATTTCTAACTGAAAAATGTGTTACAACATTTTATGAAAAGCTGTCAGGGATCCATGAATCCTGTGAAATTCATGCACGCTTTTTTCTGGTTTCATTACATGAAACTCTGCATGGAGGAAACATTCCACTGTTGATGTGTCTTATACACGCACCATGCGGAAGGGTTAATGCTGAAATTCACTCTCTGTGCTCAGATACATTATAGAGCCACACCTGCCATACAGAGGAAGCAACGCATGCTTCTGACTTGTGTTATCATCCACGTGCTTTGCAGAAACCATCAGAAGTTCTGGCTGAATGGAAGCAAATCCCAGCAGCAATGCTCCAATATCTAGTGCAAAGCCTCCCCAGAAGAGCGGAGATTGTTGTAGCAGCAAAGATGGACCAACTCCATATTAACGCCCATAATCTTGGATGAGAAGTTGGATGTCAGGTGTCCACATACTTTTGGCCATGGTAGTGTGTAGTTTTGCCTTTCGCTACCTTCCCTGTCCGGTCTGTCTGCAGTGTGCTCACCAGCAGGCTTTCAATGCAGACAATTTAACAACTCATTGAGGCGCCAAGCGGGAGATTTGCGGGATTAATGGTCCAGAGGACCAATGGGCAGTGCTCGTGAGTAGCCGCACCTATCCGCCGCTCCTAGCCGCCGCTCCTAGCCGCCGCTCCTATCCGCCGCTCCTAGCCGCCGCTCCTACCCGCCGCTCCTATCCGCCGCTCCTAGCCGCCGCTCCTATCCGCCGCTCCTAGCCGCCGCTCCTATCCGCCGCTCCTAGCCGCCGTGCTCGTCCGCGGTCAATGAGCCTGCCTGTCGATGCTCAGGGGAAACCCTAATGGGCGAGCTTCCCCTCGGCATCGTGGGATATCCCGAGCCCCTCCTCTGTGAGCTCTCTCCATGATGGATTACGTCTGGGAGAGAGAGAGAGGGAGGGAAGATGGATGGCCGGGCAGGCAAGCCTGACGAGTCCATCCTGCCGTTTGGCAAGCGACAGCTGACACCTCGACGTCTCTAAATGGCTTGGAAGTGAAAACAATCCACGCACGTAGCACTGCAAGTAAATTGAAATGGACGGCAATAACTAGACCCAGTTGCTCCCTGGGTACAGTTCTTATCTTTCCGGAATAAAACATGCTCATGGATGGTGCTGGAGAAGCTTTGTCAGAAGTGATCTTGGCAGATATGTGTCTTGCCTTTATCCTGGGAAAACTGCATGAAGCAGAGCTGCACATTGGTGGAGCAGAAGTATGCATCCCTCTCTGTCCCTGGTGATGTGCTCCAGCATTATATTTCAGAGAGCAGCCATTTTAATGACGCTTCTGTTCAATTTAATGTAAAATAATGCTGAAATGTTTGCATTGAAAACCAAACTTTGCAAACTTTTCCAACATAGCTGTTAAGTCCGAGGTAAGAGGATATCATGAAATGGGATTAATTTTTTTTCTGGAAAGTCTGAAGGACCCATATTTTTCCTTGATAAGGAATAAGAAGCCGTCTTATGGGTACTGTTAGAAGGTTGGTTTGGACACCCCAGCTCAGGCTCAAACCAGGGTATTTTTTATTATTATGACAATAATGGCAAAAGCATATGTCAGTATATGATTTCAGGAATAATATAATACGTTATCTTCATCTTTTTACAGAACTTGTGGGAAAGCACAGGTGCTGCGGAGTAAATATGCACTATTATGATTACCTAACTACTGAAAAAAATAATAATTATGAATTCATTTATCAATAATGATAAGCAAAACAGCCACAGAATCAATTATTTTAATCAGCTGCTACTGAAAGGATCTGCTATTTATAGGTCGTATCAGCAGTAAGATAAGATTAGCTGTTCTGTGTTCCACAGACTTCAAATTTTTTCCTTCCCTGAATAATGTTTGTGGTAGAAGTTTATGGAACAATGCCAATAGTATCATACCCCAGGATACTGAAAAGATTTAAATCACCCAATTTGAACGCTTCCAAAGATTAGGCCCAAGCCTTAAGTTTTAACATCTCAGAAGGCAAGTTTCTCTTGCGTTTAACCTACAGTTAGAAGTTGGTTTGTGAAATCATTTTCACTCTGGAAGAAAGGGAACACGTGTCTGTTATGTTTTTTCATCTTTGTGCTCGGCAGTCCTTCAGGTATGAAGTGGTTTATCCTCCAATGTGCAACATCCATAGAAAACGACAGAAAGACAGAAATTAATTTGTTCTCAGGTCAGAGGTACACCCCCCCCACTCCCCCCCCCCCCTCTCCCCCCAGTGGGAATGCGACACCTGAAACAGGTGAAATCACCTCTTCCCCCGAGCGCACGCTTCCTAAATGTCACCCGCGGCTTTTCCCTTGTCGCACGCGAGCGTCACCCCTTTTCCGGAAGAGGCCGTCGTACCCTGTCCCCCCGTTTCCAGTGACTCCTGACCCCCCCCCCCCCCCCGCCGCAGGCACACACAGCCGGGCCCCGGAGGTCTAACTTACTCATTTTTTTGTATTTTATTGTTGGGCGAATCCCCCGGGGTAAGAGGCGGTGCGGATCGATAGACCAATCAGAGGTGGCCGAGCGAGATGAGGGCCCGGCCCTCCGTCCGCTGCCGGGGAGGCGATGGAACCCGACATGTTCTATTACCTCTCTGTGGTCATCTGCTCACACCCATTTAGGAGCTCCCGTTCACCTACCCCCCCCCCCATTTACAGTCCATGTAGCTGATGAGCAGACCTGACCTGCATGCCCAATTGTGGATGCGCCCCAACTCCAATCTCCTCCCCCCACCTCGCCCTGGACTGCTGCTTTGATCTCAGCTCTACCGTGGGGCCCAGGGTCCGTGCTCCGCGGGAAGATCGAAGCAGCTCACACTTCACGGCCTGTTCACTGCTCCTCGTTACACGATTCAAAATATAAAACTTTTACGGCCCCGTCTACTTCCCTGCAGCTGCTGGGAATGCACCTCCTCAGCGTGCCCACAGGAACATAAATTATGCAAAAATATACAATATAATATAAAATATCCCCTCCATTAGTTGCCCACACATAGGTTCACACATAAGCTTATCGTAAGCACATACGCATATGCACACTTAAAGCTGCAAAGATCAGTTAGAAGCACGGCACACGTGTCGGTTGCATAAGTAAGCAGTAAAGTGCCGGATACATTCAAATATTATTCCTATTACACAACTGTGTGCTGGTGCGAAGCCATGAGTTCTAATGAGGTCCTGGTATTATTGCACAGGCCCATTACTGAGCCTTGTGAAAAATATTTGTTTCGTTTTTTTTTTGTTTTTTGCATTGTTACAATTTCAGGATCCTATCCTCTGCAGACCAAACCAAACAGAAAGGCAAATCTGAATATGACTCTGGGTCATTACAATGAAAAAAATAAAAATCTTTCACTGCAACTGCGAGACTATAATAATGAATATAAATGCAATGCAGTGTCTGCTTTTTGTATTTCGTCTGGAACCATCTTCTCAAAATTGCATTTATCGCATATGGATTTTATAGTTTAAGTTAATGTGGAGACTTGCTTTCTCGCAGTGATCTGACCTGTTCTGAAAGCTTTTAAAACTCCCTTGATTACTGGAGCTGTGACTGCCGCTGGACGTTAAACCAAACGTGGGAAAGCTTAAAAATGAATATTCTGGATGCTCTGAAAAACCATTGAAGAAGAAAGTACTTTTGCATCCATTAGCTAAACGGGTCTATCAGCTATCCATTAGCTGAAGGGCTCTGTACTGGCAGAGCAGAACACACAGCAGTAGAGGATGTATCTGTTGCATTTTTGTTCTTAGTAAACAGTTATTTTTAATCAGGTACAACAAATAAAATAAAAAATCAGTATAGTTTAAGTGCAGCACAAGCAGCAAACCATCAGCAGGAAAATGATTATGTTCGCATGTAATTTTATACATTAAAAAATATGTTTATACGTGTGCATGTGTGTGTGAGTGCACACGTGTATGTGTGTGTGTGTGTCTGTATAGGTGTGTGTGTGTGTGTGTGTGTATATAGGTGTGTGTGTGTGTGTGTATAGGTGTGCGTGGGTGTGTGTGTTTGTGTGTGTGTCTGTATAGGGGTAGGTATGTGCGTCTGTGCGTGTGTATAGGTGTATGTGTGTGCGTACAGGTATATATAGACTGCATAGTAACTGGTTAATTGGTAAAGTAATTGGTTACTCGGTAAAGTAACTGGTTAATTGGTAAAGTAATTGGTTACTCGGTAAAGTAATTGGTTAATTGGCACAGTAATTGGTTAATTAGTGAGGGATTAATGGGGCGTGTGGGAGGGGAAGGTGTTATACCATTAGCCATAATTACTCTGTTTTTCACCAGAGGTGAGAACAGCGGTGATAAATAAACAAAAAAATTAAAAATTAAAAAACGTTCTGGGGGCTTCCGGTGAAACCCCTGCTCTGCAGCCGTGTGTCTGCGGCATCTGCTGTCCTGCAGAACAACAGCAGCTCACGCATCTGCTGGATTTCGGAGGGGGGGGGGAGCCCGCCCCCCGTGCGCTCCCTCATGTTTGAGGAGGAAAGGCACAGGCTGTGTAATTAATGCACTCGGAGGAGGGAAACAGCATGAGAACCAACCAGGCCTCAGCGGGACGTCCTGTCAGGGCCTCGCAGCCCGGTGAAGGCAAACACACACGGAACAGGCTTTACTTTGGCTTTTCCTCCTTCGTCAGATCCATCCCCCATCCCTCCTCCCCCTCCCCCTTCCACCCAACATGCTTATTCACTGGTTATTAGAGCTGTTGAACTTTCAAAATTCGGAAGATAAAAACTGGAACAGAGTCGTCTGTTCTGTGCACCACTGCTCAACATTTGAATAAGTGACCCTCATTAAACTTCACAGACTCTGGTAGCTGTGTCCTCTTCATGAACCCATAGGAAATAAGCAGTGACTCAGGTGTGTGTGGAGTTCCTGATTCCTGACCTCTCATATATGTTGACGGGCTGTCAGTAGGTGGGTACATCAGCAGTATCTGGGACAGGTGAGTCCTAAAAGAGTAGGCCCTCTACCTCATTACTCCGTGTGTTGCGTCGGTTGGAGAAGAGGTGACTTGAACTGGAACCCAGTACTTCACTTTTTGGATATATTTTGTGAAAAAAAAACAAAAAAAAAACATTTTCATCACGATTGTTTTCAGGTGGGTTTGTTCCCGGCATGCATCATTTCCAGCATTTTTGAGAAATCAATAATTTTTTGGATACCAGATATTTGTTTCCAACAGAACCAGCATCAGTGACTCTGAAGACAAAGGAAGCGAACTGAATGTCTGCTGTGCTGAGAGCCACTTTCTCTGTCAGCTAATGAACGTAATCGATCAGCTCCCTCCATCTGCCAGGGGGCGTGCTGCGAAAACTGAACAGGTGCTGAAATACTAACCTGTCTGGTAACTCCCACAGGGGAGATGTTTAATTTCATTAAATTACATTTTAGCAATTTGGGATGCCAAATGTACAGCAAAACAAACACTTCCGGAATTAATTAAAAAAAAAAAAAAAAATTATATATATATATATATATATATATATATCTAAGAAAAAACACACCAGAATAATTTTGTTTTACTTTACCCTTTAGGGGTCCATAGGCAAAGTAATTTCATTATATTTTGGTATCTCTAACAGCATAGAAAGAGTTACCTTAGACTAGGGTTGCCCACCCCATTCCTGGAGATCCATTCCATTCCATTTCAACCCTAATAGAAATACCGTAATTTGAAAGACCTGATTCTACACATAGCAGCTCAATGAGACCTCAATCTGTTCACAGAGGTGCGCTTTGTTAGGGTTGAAGTGAAAACCTACAGGACAGTAGATCTCCAGGAACAGGGTTGGGCAGCCCTGCTCTAGCTGTTGAATGAGATGTGCTTTGTTAGGGTTGGAGTGAAAACCTACAGGACGGTAGATCTCCAGGAACAGGGCTGGGCAGCCCTGTCTTACATAACAGCAGCTAACCACACACTTTGTGCCCTGCTCAATATAATTCTCCATAGTGTTAGCCTTAGACAAACCTAGACATCTTTGTTAGACGAGATTGTTAGACAAGATTAAAGTTTATGGAAAACTGGGTAAATACGATTTCAGTTGTTTAATAACTGAAGATGCTATTCTCCAATGAGATGGCCCATGATGCCACTAGGCTTAAATTGTATCTGTGTATCGTCTATGCTTCTTATAAAGAATAACAAAGAAATAAGTAGGTACTATACAGACATTTCCTCTTTTAATAATCAGATTTTAATGATGTCATTGCATCGAATCTGTCGCTGTGATCTAATCTGCGCTCCTTGCCCAGATGATGTACGTTGGCGATAACACTGTAGCTGTGTAACGACGTGTAGAATCATTACGGAAGGAGTATGCAGGAATATGAAACCTTTAATGACAATTTAATGTGTTCTCTGCAAATCAAATACACAGATAAAGATATACAATATCAGAAATATCAGAAAGAAAACAATGCAATTGCAGATTTACAGAAAATGTATTGTAGCCCAATAAATGTTTATCTACAGTATTTTGACCATGTTTTAGATTTTCATTTAAAAAAACACACAGGCAAGAGATTTACAGAAAAAAAATTACACAAAAAATGTCTTTGTTTCTATGTCTGAGGTACTGGACAAACAAATTCAGCCACTGCTTAAAAAAATAAAGCAGTGCTTTCAGTTATCAGGGCTGTCTGAGACTCACCAGACAGGCAGACATCTTGGATGCGAGTCATCAGCCTGAGCTGAACGGCCAATCAGACGAGGCAGAGGGCTGACAGCAGCGACCGGTGAGTCAGCAGCACACTGCCAGCGTTAGAGACAGCTCCCTGACAGCTGCGTCCTCTCAGGCTGTTTCAGCCGACAGCATCACCGCAAACGCGTCTTTATTACGCTGGACAGGAACGGCCGGCGGCCAGAAATATAAATATGTACAAATATAAAAGCTATTAAACTGAGTGTTTGTCACTGGTGGAGCACTGGGGGTGGGGGGGATGCAGATCTCTTTGATTAGGAGTGCTTTGCTAAAGTGCCATCGAAAGAAATCCCGTAGACGATGACTTTCACAAATGTCTGTTTCCACAAACACTTCAAATGCATTCTTTATAGCATAAGAAATATGCAGGTTAAAAAAAAGAAAAGAGAAGGAAAGTGGTGGTCTCCTCCCAAGGGGTCTGCGGAAATGGCCGCCTGAGCGGACACAGACTTCAAAGCCTCATAATTTTGAGTATTATTTGGATGAAAAACGCGCAGGAGTCCTGAGGCTGCTGGAGCAAAAGAGCGAGCGATTCCTCCCCTGAACACAGAGGGGGCTCCCCGCCCTCATCAGCCCTGTTCCAGGATTCACACGGCGTCTCCGAACGGCACAGTCGCGCCCGGGGCCTCGGCCTGCTGCTCCTGAAATGTGTGGAGCTGGGCTGGAGTGGGGTTTCCTTTGTCAGGGCCTTCTTTAGCTGTCATTGTGCAGCAACGTTCTGTATGTCCGCTGACAACATCTTATCCCAAAAGCCTGTTGTAGAAATACCCCCTAAACTGGATAACAACCCTGAGAGAAATACCCCCTTAACTGGATAGCAACCCTGAGAGAAATGCCTCCTTAACTGGATAGCAACCCTGAGAGAAATACCCCCTTAACTGGATAGCAACCCTGAGAGAAATGCCCCCTTAACTGGATAGCAACCCCTAGAGAAATACCCCCTTAACTGGATAGCAACCCCTAGAGAAATACCCCCTTAACTGGATAGCAACCCTGAGAGAAATGCCTCCTTAACTGGATAGCAACCCTGAGAGAAATACCCCCTTAACTGGATAGCAACCCTGAGAGAAATACCCCCTTAACTGGATAGCAACCCTGAGAGAAATACCCCCTTAACTGGACAGAAACCCTGAGAGAAATACCCCCTTAACTGGATAGCAACCCCTATAGAAATACCCCCTTAACTGGACAGAAACCCTGAGAGAAATGCCTCCTTAACTGGATACCAACCCTGAGAGAAATGCCCCTTAACTGGATACCAACCCTGAGAGAAATGCCCCCTTCTCTGGATACCCACCCTGAGAGAAATGCCTCCTTAACTGGATACCAGCTTGTTACATTTCTGATCCAAGTAATGGATGTCAGGTCGATTAAGACATCGTGAGAGGGTTGGCTGTTTAATTCAGAAAATAAACTTGGTGCTCACTTCCATCCAAAACATTTTTCATAACCAGTCATTATAGAAGCTAATGTCTTGGTTTGAAATTGACCTTTCAGATCAGATTCTAGAAAAACTTTCATTAACAGGATTGATTGAATATTGCTTACATTCAAAAGGAAAAAAAACTGAAATAAATCTTCAATAAATTGATCCATTTTTGATGAAATTGTTATTGCTCTGCTCCCAGATTGGGTTTTCTAGCTAGTTCACTGAAAAAAAAGAAACGGGATAAAGATGTGATACACCTTATACATTCTGATAGCACATTTTTATGTGTGTTATCACATTTTACAGTGTAAGGAGCTAATACTTTTGTGGGATATGCGGTAATACGTTACACACAATGAATCGTCTGGCAGAGTGAAGACCTCACAAGCGGATTGATGATACAATTTCGCTATTTTCTCGATAATATTACATTCTGAAAGCAGATATCCCGTGTTGAGGCACTGCATTGCGGCAGAACTGCTTTGTTCAGTCAGGTGCTCAGGCATGTCAGAATGACCTAACAAACAGTGTTAGGGATCAGTGTGAGGCAGGCCGCTGTTGCAGAGAGGCTCGCTTCCTTAGCCCAGGTTGTGTCTGAGATTGGGAGGTTGGGGGTATTCAAAAACAAAATCTCTCACCCTGTTTGCATTTCCACTTGGTTTAATAATCCAATCCCCAGCCCTCTGGGACGGAACTGATTAAGGAGATTAGCGGTAAGTGGCCACCCTGGTGTTCAGACAGGATTAGCCATTAGAGGCCATTCTGTTGTTCAGGCATGATCAGCGATAGCAGCCATTTTGGTGTTCAGGCATGATTAATGATAGCAGCCATTTTGGTGTTCAGGCCACTCTGGTGTTCAGGCATGATCAGCGATAGCAGCCATTTTGGTGTTCAGGCATGATTAATGATAGCAGCCATTTTGGTGTTCAGGCCACTCTGGTGTTCAGGCATGATCAGCGATAGCAGCCATTTTGGTGTTCAGGCATGATTACTGATAGCAGCCATTTTGGTGTTCAGGCCATTCTGGTGTTCAGGCATGATCAGTGATAGCAGCCACTTTGGTGTTCAGGCATGATTAGTGATAGCAGCCATTTTGGTTTTCAGGCCACTCTGGTGTTCAGGCATGATTAGAGGCCACCCTGGTGTTCAGGCACAGCTTCACCACAAGGCGCATGGGGCTCAGAGACTCAAAATGGCTGAACGTTGTGGTTTTGCTCAACTGCAGTTCTGTAACCTCCAACACAATCAGGCAGCTGATTGTTGAGGCATTAGATTTCAATCTTACAATAACGGAATGCCACATTCTAATAATAATAATAATAATAATAATACACTGGACCCCAAATACAGAAAGCTGTAAATCCTGTGCAGAATAGCTTCCTCATCCTAATCCTGATCATGATTGACATTCGGGCAGGCGGGTTTGATAATGCAGGTGCCATCAGTGGGTCACCTTGCAGTAAACTGTGCTAATCCAGACTCCTTTATACGCACATCCAGGGGCAGACAGCTTGCTCATCTGCACACACACACAGCTGAATAAGGAGCTCAGGAAACAGGCAGCTCAGTGTGTGTGTGGGGAAGCACCATAGACCGCAGAAAAAATATGGAAAGAATATCTTTCTCCTGGATGTTTTTTTCTCCAGTGGACATCGTTGGGATTTTGTTGTTGACCCCTTCTGTTTGTTTTTAATTCCTCTCAGGAGTTCTCAAGCATTTTTCAAATTCAAATTAAAAGTATCAATAATACGTTTTGCTGATGCTGATTATATACTGTTATGGATGTCCATGATGAAGAAAAAGTTCTGAAAGAGCCCCAAAGTAATTAATTCACAGTGGTGCCCTGGTTTTTAATGAGTTCAGGACTTGAATTAAGCCACCGATTTAATTAATGAAATACCAGTTCTGTTTGTTCGGAGACATCCGCTTAATTTTCAGCGGGTCCCGAACGCTCCAGGACAGTCATAATTCAGTCCGTCCCGGGAACTGCCGGCGGGCCTTGGACCCGTGAACTTTTTGTCTGTTTAAGCTTTCCTTGTTTAATTCAGCTTTAAATCAATTCTGGTGAATATCAGACGGCTTTGCGTGGCTTAGCTTAGCTTAGCCCCATCACTGCCGGCACACCCGTGAATGAGAAAGATGGAATTGCACAAAGTAAAATTACTCATCTTGCAAGTGGATGCAAGATGGAAAGGTGTAGTGATTTTTAAGCTACCTTTATCAGACCAGAATGAAGCTGTGGTGGGTTATCCTACGTGTGGTTACATTGTGATTTGGTTGTGTGCATTATTACTCAGGTCAAAGCAGAAATGTTCTATCAGGTGTTGCCAGGCGATGGAGGTTCATGGGGGCCATCCCTCAATATCCCGTCCTCAGCATCTTCTGTTCCGCCTTGCGCTTCCAACTGCTGAGCTTTAAACTAATAAGTAGATTGCTGCTGGCTAAAATTGTTTATGATCTGCCTGCTGCACAGTACTGTGTGCAAACCGGGCCTGTCCCGCTCGCACACACACACAGTCCGCTTCAGCATTCAGCCAATCAGCACGAGCGAACGCGCGGGCGACTGTCTGTGCCCTCCGCCGCTGCCGCGGCAGTCTCCCGTGGTAACGCCAGTCCTGTGCCATCTGTCAGACAACCTGCCCGCTTCTAATGAGCCCGAAAAAACACTTCAAGGGAGACCGTCGGAGAGTGACCCAAAAGACTGGCGACGCCGCGTTCCCCTCGCCCGCTACCCTACCCCCCCCGCCCCTCTGCCAGTCTTGAGCTTGTGCTGTCCCAGGGCACAACTCCAGGTGTCAGCCTAGTCCCCGTTAAGATGGTTTAGCGGGATATGCAACATGGTTTTAAGCTGGCAGGGTGGCAGTGAAGTATAATGGACATAGTGGTCTTGTAACCTAAAGGCCACAGGTTTGATTTCTGGGTAGGGCTCTGCCGTTGTACCCTTGAGCAAGGTACTTAACCTGCACTGCTTCAGTATATATCCAGCTGTGTAAATGGATGCAGTGTAAGTGCTATGTAAAATTCTCTCTGGATAAGGGCGCCTGCTAAATGCCTATACTGTAATGTAATAAGATGTTAGTGCTGATGAATCTCAGAAAAATTAATGTTTTTTATTGACCCCGGCAACAGCCTCAGTCTGGGGTTTGGACCCCCAAGTCTCACCGACCCAATCAGACGCGAGTTTGTTCAACTGTCATCTCCTGAGGCAGAAATTCCGCACAGACGTCTGAATGCCTCGGGTTTATTTACGTCGCGTTTCGCGTGTGTTGTTCCCCAAAGAAAGAGCTCAATTCCCCTCTCATAAGCAGTAAAATTTTAATGGGGAACAACGGGATTCGCCGCGGCTTCATCTGAGCCGTGCGCATTGGCTCAGAGCCGCTGGAGAGAATCGTCCCAGCGGAGAGAGAAAAAAGAAAATGGCCGACCTCACTAACCTCATGAAGCGAATTCTGGCAGTGTTTCACAAGAAAGAGCTGATTGGTTGTGAGGTTCACCTTGAGCACCCTGCGTAAACCTTCACAGTTTTTTTCTTTGATACCCGCAATCCGGTGGACCACATCAGAAAGGCTTTCTCATGTAAGAAATCACACAAAGAAATGACCATGACTATTTTTCAACCCATCACTAGCACTCGGCCTGCTCAACCACACGTATTCAATCCATAGCCAGGGGTCAGGGGTCACGCTAACTCGTGGAACATTCAGCCATTTCTACAGTTCCTTCGCAGCTGCAGTGTTGCAGACCTTCTTTTTTTATTTTTTTCGTCCCCCGGAGTATGATTGCTTTTATTTATAGCTGATCTTCCATTTGTTTTAGGTAACGCACACTGACGTTAAAGGATTCCCCTGTTCTGAGCCGAGCTTCTCCGACACTCGCTCGGCACTTTTTTGACGACCTTTCAGAGTCCGGAGGAAATAGCGCTTCTTTAATTATTTACCCGCGACCAGCACAATAGTGCAAACACCGCTGATGGGAAAACAGCCCCCTGAGCAGAGCTGAGACACGGCCTGACTGCAGTGCAGAGAAATACCCATGAACGCTCCAGCTATGCGTGTGTGGGGGGGGGGGGGGGGGGGCACAGAGTAAACTCAATGTGGAATGTATGTACTTATTTTTTTATTGCTAATTACAAAGTCTCCGATGATTTCCTACTGTACGCCTGACCAAGAAAACGGCCAGGACTGCACTACAAATTTGAGCAGCCGGAGTGGGGGGGGGGGGAATTGTCCTTTAGGCCTTCCGTGGTCTAAATAACTACCACCACTCTGCAGTGCACTCCCAATTTTTTAATCACTTAAATAACTTACAAATTTACACATGTACCTCCATCCAGCACTCATATTGTACTTTGTATCATTATTTTGATGTTGGAGCTTGTCATGCCTTCTAGTTGGACTTAGAATAGGTTAGGTCAGAGAGTAACGTTTACTGTGTGAACTGGACTTAATGTGTTCATGGCTATGAATAACTGTACAAATTGAGTATTGTACCTTATCGGACCAGTGTTCTGTAGTAGCTCCAATGACCTTCGGTACGCACTTATTGTATGTCGCTTTGGATAAAAACGTCTGCCAAATAAATGTAATTTAATCTTTAAAGTTAAAGATAGGCTGTTGGGCCACATTCTCAAGAGCACGTTTAGGCATGGCTAGCGTAGCATATGAAAGGATTTAATATGAGCACGTACAATTTTAGCAAGGAATAAGTCTGCTGTTTTAAGGCAACAAAAAAAATGGTGTGTGCAAGAGGGAGCTCCTTTTTCTGTTGCTTTCTTTGTCAGAGAAGCACTGACACATTTCTGTTGTCCAAAGGCCCATCGAGCGTGGAAGAGACACCCTGTGTCCATTCTTCCATCTGTCAATGCTGCCACGCCATCTGTCCAGGCTCATTCTCCAGTCAGATTCTTTTCATTTCGTTAGCCACTGCACAAGTAACTGTGAGCATGAATATACATTCGTCATGAGACCTCACCTCTTATAATAATCTTATAATAGCAGAAATGGGCTGGTATCCAAGGACTCTGCAGGCTCAGTTCTCAAATGGAGCCCCAGATAGCGAGCGACTCCGGGCCAGATCTGTGCTGAGCCCGGCCTGGCAGTGCTGACTTTGGGCCAGAATTGGCCCAGATCCGGCCCAGAATCGGCCCGCAGTCGCTTGCTATCTGGAGCGGTACCAACCCCACCGATAAAGCACAGGCCCTATCAAACAGGGAGCCACAGAACTGAATAATGCATAAAATGGATCTGTCTGGAAAGTAAGTAAATAATCATAATACCCTCAATAATGACAACACTTCGGGTTATGAATAGCCTGGGATGAAAACAGTAACAGGATAACTGAGGAAAAGCAATGAAGTTCTCCAGTCTGTATCGGTTTTTATATTTCAGTTGCAAACTGGTATATTAGAGCTGTGTTCAGTTCCACGCACAAGCAGAAAAACAAACAAGCCATATAAATAGGAGAGCTCACCGATAATAAATATGATGTCTTTGAAGACTTTCTTTCTTTCTTTTATTTTCTTTCTTTATGCATGAAAGTGTCACCGCTGGGCCCCTGCACACACAATGCAGGGGGACTGTAACAGCAGAGTCAGTCACATTATCACGTCTTCCTTCTTCTCTTCCAAATTTGTCACAATTTCTAGTCTTTGTTCATAATTTCCCCAGTTCCCCTGTTTATTTTATTTCAGGGTGTTTGATTTAAGTACATTTCCAGACCAAAGACGCACATTTTCTTTCTTTTTTTTTCCCCCAACAGCAAACAATGCTGTAGGCACGCTATCTTCATTTGCTATTCCGAGCCAGCATCGCACAGAAGGCAGAAAAGACGTCACTGCTCAGAAAAATGAACTTGTTGACATTCTCTTAACTCCTCATATTTTATTTATGAGAAGCACAAACAAGGAATCAGTCAAAAAAAAAAAAAGGAAAGGACAAACATTATATTACTGCGGAAAAAATGTAAACATTTCAGCGGCAGTCTAATGGAATAATGGCATTATTGGAAAGATGTTAACACAATGGCCCTGTTAGAGTGATGTCAGCATGTTATTTAACAAACAATAGAATAATGAAACTATTGGAACAATGTTAGTATGTTGCATAACAAATAACAGATAACATAACAAATAATTTTCTCAAGCAGCAGGATGGAACAGCTTACCAGTTTACCGAAATTGGAGGAAATATGAGTCATACAGAATGAATAAATAAAAAATAATAAATACATAAATAAGAGCAAGCACACACCAGCCCAGCCAATGAAAGATACCCAAATAGACACTTCGCTGCCAGGACAGTCCAGGATGCATAAAGGGAGGGATCCTTGCCCGAAGAACCTCACTGGGTGAAACCCAAAATAAGGCGGGCAGAAGCACTCACAAAGCTCAGAGACACGGCATCTTTACTAAAACCCGAGTGACTGACATGTCATCATCTGGGACGTCTTCCTCAGAGCTGACGAAAAACCAAAAGTGCAGTGACCACGGATCAAGGGGATAGATATATAACCTCCCCTCAATTGGACAACTTTATGTGTGTAATACATTACAGGCATTTAGCAGATGCTCTCATCCAGTAGGACTTACACAACTTCTTACATTTGCATTTCATTGTGAACATTAATGAAAAAGATGACAGAAGTACGGAACATGTAGCAAAAACTCCCTGGTATAATTTCCACATAGCAGAAGTGATTCATTTGTAATGAGGTAGAGAAAAAAAAATAGTATCTGTGCTACTTATGTCTAAGAAGTTGAACTTATGTCCAAGGTCTGTAGGGTACAGATATAAAGGTGATAGACATTCATAAGTATAACTGAGTATAGAAAACTGGCTGGATCCGTTTCAGAGCTGTTTCGGAGTATTTCAGGACTGCGTAGGAGGGTTCAGGAAAGCTCCACAGGCTCTATTAAAGCAATAAACCAGTCATGCCCGCGCACTTGATATGGTGGTTATGAGCTTCTCTGCTGATTTTTTTTTAAACCCATAATCTTTGGATCCATGTGCTAATAGGATGAGCAGGTGGTTTGCCACGACGGGCGCTGGGACACCATGCAGCACATCTCAGTCTTCACTGTGTGATAGGACCTCTCAGGAACAGGTAAAAATAAGTCAGCGAGTGACTAAGAAAGTAAGTTTAGTAAGTAAGTAGATAGGTAAGTAAGTAAGCAACTGTGAGTGAGTGAGTAAGTAACTGTGAGTCAGTGAATGAGTAAGTCAGAAGGTTAATGAGTGAGTGAGTAGGTTTTTCAACCCATCACTAGCACTCGGCCTCAACCACACGTATTCAATCCATAGCCAGGGGTCAGGGGTCACGCTAACTCATGGAACATTCAGCCATTTCTACAGTTCCTTCGCAGCTGCAGTGTAAGCAAGAAAGTAGGTAAGTAACTAAAACTGCTGTTTATTTCAAATTGAGTTGCAACTGACAGCATTTATCTAAGAACAATAATGTGTTTAAATAATATGGATACCAAAATGCTCAGATCTGCCAAAGCTGTGTTTATTGTGGGAAGCAGTCGCCACGGCAATGAGCCCACCTGCATGTCTTTGGAAACCCCGGAGGAAACCCACGCGGACACAAACCAGAGGTTAATGGAGAAATCCACTGTAGAACTGACGGCAAAAAGATAGCTAATATGAACAGGGGTCCAGTAAGAGGCTCTGCGCTGACGGCTTTGCCTGGCTTTGCCTGGGAGGAGTCCGGAGACAGACCCAGCGGAATGAGTGCTCAGTCGCGATGTCCCGCTTGCGCGGTGGTGCCCCCGCGGGGGTGCCGGATCTGTCTGAACTGGCTAGCGCTTTAATCACATCACAGTGACGGGGGAGGGGGGGCGGGGGGGCTGCCATACTCCAAACTGCCAGGGCAGCTGGGCTTCGAGACTTCTGGCCACGAACATCTGCTGCGTTTGACCTCGTAAAGACCTCTCTCCTCTGAGCATGCATCAGGGAAACCACGCCTCTGATCTTACCACGAAACGTCCAAGTGGTGCTGTGCTTGAAGGAAAAGGAGAAATACGGTGATTGAGTGCATAGGACTTTGCAAAAACTAGAAATTTAATTTTTTTTTTTGTTCATCCTCATTTATGTGAGTGCAAAAGGATGTGTACGATTCTTCCAAAAACAACACTTTCTGAAGTGGATACCGATGTGAATTTGTCTAGCAGCTGTCGGTGAAATATGAAGACAAATCACTTTTTTTCATGCTGATCTTGTCTGATTTGTACAGAGGGGAAATTGCATTTTACTTCGGGAATTTGTTAGCATTGCGACAAATTGAGTTTCTCGCCAGCCACCGTCGCCGCCGGCTTGCTCCGCGGAGCTTTAGTCAATGTCTAAATCCAATTTCTGGACAGTGACAAAGCTGTTGAAATGAAATGCAAAATTCAATGCGAGGTTGATTGCCCAAAAAAAAAAAAAAAAAAAAAAAACTCAGGAGCTCGTAAGAAGGCCGTAGAACAGGCAGCAGGCGAGCTTGCATTGTCCACATAAAAATGAGATTTAAAGTGAGAGTAAATGAAGAGGACCGGAATTACAGGGACAAGCTTCAGGAGTTTGGAGCATTTCATGGAGCAAGGCCAGACGGGCTCAAAATGAAATTCTTTGTGTGTTTCAGAGCTGATTTAGCTGCGGGCGCCGGGCGCTTCAGCTGTCCACACGGCCGTGCGCTAGGAGCCCGCCGCTCTCTAACAGAATTACCCAGAGTTCAGTGCGCCTCCTCCTTCCCCCTGACAGAACCACTGATGTCACATTACAATAAAACCATTCTGGAAATATAAAAAAAGATTGTACTCGTGAAAACAAAGGACGGCCACTCCGTCAAAATAGTTGCTTTGGCTGCTGTCAGGGACACAAATGAATCATGTTCCTCACTCCAGCGGCTCTGGATATTTACGCTTGTGCACCCAGAATATTGCATTTTTTGCATTTAAATGCAAAAGTATTGGGACAGCGTCACAATTTTTGTTGCTTTCACTCGGTCCATCGAGCGCATTGGATTTGGCATAAGGTAGCGCAGGTGATGTAACAGTGCAGACTGTCAGCATTAATCTGAGGCCATTTACACTGTGTTGCCAACTATTTTCTATGGAAAGCAGCTAAGGCCTCCTCTAAAAGTCGCTAGAAGTCGCTAGGTGACGTCGTACGTTAATTTGCATATGTATTACATCACCACGTAATCATTTGCATATTAAAAAAAAAAAAAAAAAAAAAAAAAAAAAAAAAAACTTATGTTAAGCCACGCATAGCGATAGGCATGGCGTAGGTTTTGTGTCTGCCTGCCCTCCAATGACGTTGGCTGAGCTGCGTAGTATCTGTCAGACGTGTAGAACATCTAATTCCGTGTAATTACAGCGGCTGATTCTACATAGGTCAGTCATTGCTTTCATAAACGTGGGCAACGCTAGAGCACTAGGAAAGGCAGACGTGACGTCATTCACAAATCGGTGAAAGGTGATTTTTGCTGTTGCTCGACAGCGAGAATGGGGGTTGTCAAAGTTGCGAGAAGCCGCCAAATTTCTCGCTAGTCCCTAGATGAGATTTTTAGTCACTAGGGGAGGTCAAAAAGTTGCTAAATCTCTAAATTGGCAACACAGCATTTACATCCATATTGGGTGATTCCCTCCTCCCCCCCTTCAAGCATTGCTCGATATCTTGATGCTTGAAGGCTTTTGAACTTGAACAAACTGGAGAAAAGAAAGTCAAGGCAAACAAACAGCTAATATTTACAACTTGTTTACACTCACTTGTCGAAGTTAAAGAATGAAATAAATACACGTTACCAAAATAGATGAAAACTGCAACAGAATTCGTAAATACTCAATTCCTTTAAGAGGTGCTGTGGGGGTTCAGTATGAAAATGATTACATTTCATTACCTCTGTTTGATGCGTCTTGTCACTGCAGTGATGCATAATTATAATTTTGCATTCCTCAACGAGAAACAGCGCTTTTTAGGCACTCAGTACAGTGGACGTGATCACACTGCACCAGATGCCACTGCGAACATCATCTTCAGCAGTCTGCTCAACATAACCTCCCTCTGGAAACAGGTTTCACAGTTTCACACTATTTCGAGTATTTTTTGTAGTCATGACAATTCACATTATCTCTATCTTGTCAGTTTTCACTCCTCTGTTCAAGCCCTGAGAGCATTTATTTTTAGTCAGTGGGCCTCAGCATGCATAGCCTACGATCAGATTTGATCGTTAAATTGTGCTCACGAACGTTTCCACAAACATTTCAGCATTCTCCATTTTTTTCCTTATCTGAATTTATTCTGTTAAAATCAAAGTCCACGTGTTTTTGGAAATCCCTCAAAGTAGGAACTTTTATTAAATATCAAAACTTATCAGAATTTAAGAAAAGTTTTGTGAATGAGACCCAGTGCCTAATTGCTCAGTTCTGTTTCCATTGGGTCATAAGGCATGTTATCCTGATTAACCATTAAGGTTCAAAGTTCATCTCAGGTCCCCAAGCTGAAATCCTAATGTTTACATCAAAGGAACTCAGTCAATAGTCAGAGGAACTATATTAGCAGCTTTCCGTGTCATTATTTGGTGGGAAAATTGCTGCTTGGTGAGTCATGGTGGCAGGTAAAATTCAAGAGCAGAACTGCTAAAGCTCTCTGTAAGCTGGTGTGGCTGAGATATATGCTGCGCACTCAAAGTATTCACCCCCCCCCCCCCCCTTCCCCCCCCAAACAACCATCTCACATTTTGTCCTGTTTATACCATAAACTTTTTAATGCACTGAACTGTGTTCTCATCTACTCCATCACCAACAACAAATTCAACATTTACGAGGCCGATGATTTATTTTTTATTTATGAACACTCTTTTCCCATCATTTTCAAAAGCATTCATCTGATGATGGTACTGTCTGGGCTCTTTTTTGTCACAATGGATGCAAGGGCGCTACAAGAAAGGTTCAAAGCTTTGAATTTTTATAACCGTTTGCCTTTTTATAATCTTTTTTTAAAACTTCTCCAGCTTTTTGCTTCTTAATTTCTAAGTTCTGCAGGCAGGTCCTTCGTGACAGCATGTCAGATCTGCAGTTGCAAAGCCTCACGAAGCTGATATTCACTGTGAAATCACACAGCTGATCACAAGGTGGATTGAACATAGGTGGACCTCATTAACGTATTTAGTGTGATCTCTTAAAAACAATTGAGTGCACCTGGCCCCCAATTTAGGCTGTTAACAAAGGGAGTGAATTCTCCCCCCCAACAGTTAAAAAACCAAAACTTGAAAATTGCTGAATGTAATTTAAAGACATGTAAATCTAAATGATATCTAAGTGCTTTATTTTTATAGATAGTTACTTGCATAAGTAAAAAAATAAATTAAAAAAAAAAAAACCCTTCCCATTTAAACCTATTAAATCAGACATGGCAACACAGCAAAATTAATTATTATGAATTAATGTGGGGAGGAGGGTGAACATTTCTGAGGCACTACACACGGACACACACAGGAGGACATATTTGAACACACAAATGTTCACGTTTCAATAAAAACACACCATACTGAAACACAGAAACACATTTCAGGCCAAGTGGATAATGGAAAAGACCAGTTTCCATCATCATAACCATACCCACTGACCTCTATGTACTCTGCTTTCCTGATGTAAGGCAGCTGCCCAGCTGGATATTCAGAAGCTGCTTATGAAAAAGCTTTCACGTGTATCACGCAAACTGCATTTAGAGGGCAAATGTACCCAGGTATATAAAACAGCCTCTCTGTGAGCCACACTTGGTAAGGTGCAGTGATGGCGCAGTAATCAAAGGAAACCAGGCAGATTGCTATTTCCATACTTACCCCAGTAGACTGCAGTGAGAAGACCTGCCCAGCCCTCTTCCTGGAGATCGACCGTCCAGTAGGTTCTCATTTAAACCCTAATTTGGCACACCTGACTCTGCTAATTAGCAGCTCAACTTGAACTCTTGCTGTTGAATGAAGTGTGGCTTTATTAGGGTTGCTGTTGAAACCCTAAGGACTGTCGATCTCCAGGAACAGGGTTGGTTAGCCCTGCTTTAGATTCAGAATCAGAATAGATTCAAAATTCAAATAAAATGTAAAAGTGTTAAAACGTGTAAGTGCTGTTCAGCATGTGATTAACAGTGCATTTAGTCTTGAATCATTATTCATCAACAGTAGATCCAGATTGATTTTTTATTCTTTTGATCACTGTCATTTAATGGCTAATTTTCAGAACCTCACATAATTCAAGGGTGGTTTATTAATTAAGCACAGATGAACTCACAACAGACTTTTAGAGGAAACATGAACAAACAGCTGTTACTAATGCTAATAGTTAATGACCTAGATGTCAGTTTTGATTAGCTGAACTGACAGATGCCGTTACATTTTCCAGACTCTCATTTGAAAATTATGTTCATTGATACCACCACATTATTTTTAACACATTTTATTAATGTACTGTTCAGACTCATCAGTTTCCACAATTAAAGTGTTTAAACAGTATTTTTGGTGAATGATACACACCCGTAGATCCTAATATAAAAATATTAAACATCCAGCTCAGGACAAAAACTACCCCATATCATATTTCATCATCATGTTTATGTCAGGCATAATTCTGTGCCATGAATAAATAAATAATTTGAAATAAAGAAATAAATCACTTTTACACAGAGGAGAAACAGACAAAAGGCTTATGAACTCTGCTACACATACACACCACTTTCCAATTAGAGCGTTGAAACTTTTTGCTTCTTGTACTGGGGACTTGGATCGACCAAACTCCCCCAGCTCCTCATCCCGCCCCCTCCCACCCCACTGATTTTCTCCCTTGTGCTGGTTCCGTCTCCAGGGTAACTCCCCGGACCCTCCATCACCGGCGGCCGCATGCCGACCTGCTCCCCGCAGGAAGAGATGACCACCGAGCCGACGCCCTGCCCAAGTCATGGCCAAACGCTTGCCGACATTACTAATGCATGGATAGCGATTAGCAGCCGCTCAACAGTCAGGAGCAGAGAGAACGGTTGGAGGAGGGAGAGGGAGAGGGGGTGGTGGGGAGAGGGGGGTGGGGGGTGCGCAGAGATTAAGGGAATTGGTGGGAGGAAGGGGGCGGGGGTGGATCGCAGGTCTAAATAACCTTCACATATCCAGCAGGAAGGACATGGTTCGGTCTGTGTCTGCAGGTTCAGACTTAAGCAGAGAAACGCAAGAGCCCCCGCTGTGCCTGACAGGCCTGTGCTGCATCTCCACATCAAACCGCAGAATCCCGAATCCCCCCCCCACCCCCCCGTGCACCCCACCATCAAACGCGCCTCATTCCAACGTACAAATGATGCCCACGTTTGATCACGCTAAATCTGCTGATGCTGCATTTTTTTAAAAAAACAGTCCCTGTGGGCGTGGTGAGAGTATCTTGGGTTACCGTGACAACACTCAATGGCGACGCAACCTCTCGGGTTCAAAATAACCACGTCACCCGTCGCTAGCGGCGATTTCGCCCTTCAGTTGACTGGCAGCGCGTTCGTCTTCAGAGCGTACGGGTGAGTGAGAGGCACGGGTTCGAATCGCGCCTCGAGTGAACGCTTCTCACAGGTTACATCGGCTCTAGAGCTCGCTGAAGCGTAACAAAAGTTCACACAAAGTTTTATATGCCATGGCTACAGTATAAATAGCATGCTTGCGAATGTACAGTTTAATGTATTCCATTTTTGCTGGGTATTAGAGACGATATGAGAGGTCAGGCTGCGGTACATTAATATATTCATAAACCAGCAGGCAGAGAAAAGAAAAAAAAAACTAAGATTCCACGATCCAGTGGAATAATAATTTAATCACAGAATCACAGAATTAATCCAAGAATCTTTCTGACTGATCATTTCAAATGGAGCTGAGTAACAGGAGAAGGGATCGGGGGGGGGGGTGGGAGGATTGGGGGGGGGGGGGCGTTTCTGCACGGCAGATCCAGCCTCCCTGCTCAGCGCATTGAGAGTCTGTGCGGGCGACGGGACCCCTTCAGGACGCTGGTAAATGTATTATGAGCCCCGTTCAGTAATCCCATTACACCATGTCCTGCGGCGGGTATGAATAATTTCCCTCGACCGATCCGCGGCGTGGCGGGGGGGGGGGGGGGCGAAATTACCCCAGAATGACTCCGCATTAGTTCTGACTCATTAACTCTTCGGTCACCGGCGACCGGGCCAACTGCCAAACGGAGGGAACGATCCATCAGGTGACACAATCCCACAAAAAAACCGAAGAAACTGCTCAGGGGGGGCCATTCACGGAGGAGGCGAGGGTGGCGAGCGGGGGGGGGGGGGAGGAGCGCAGTGACACATTCGGAGACAATCAGGGGATAATGTGGAGAGCCTCCTCTCCGCACAACGCTTTTCCCGACCACCGGCAATCCCGAAAATTACACTAATGAGACATCCTGGTGCCTCGTAAAAGAAAAGAATTTAAATTTGTTTTTTGATGGAAAGGCTGCAAGGAATAAAACTACATTACTCTGACCCGTCGATTTAAAAATAATGATAATAATAAAAATTATCCCCTTAATAAAAAAGACAATCTAGGAATCTGTAAAAGGGAGAGTCGATATGTTCTATTGAGTACCCTGGCGTGAACATCACAAAGTTAAGGTTTAGTTGAATTTAGTTGAAGTTTAGTTGAAAGTGTAAATGACTGGAGGCCAAACCAGAACAAACTATCAAACAAAAAAACACTCATAAAAATACTGAAGCTAACGTGGACACAGACTTGTGGCTTGGTGGTGTAGAGTACAGTAAGTTAGCCTTTCTATCAATGGAAGCAGTGAACTGCTTTGTATCTCGGTTACAATTAATATCCAAGATATTATGGCTGAAGTAGGAAGGATGTTTCAATGACACACTAAAACACTCTTGAGTAAATAAACGTCATTAACTTCTGCTTACTTGAAGGGCCATATAAAAGCAACAGCACATTTTGAAGGCTGTGAATATTTAATTAATCCCACTGGTGGCATCCATAGCTTCACATGTACATACCTTTGGACCATTTTATGTGTGACTCTCTAAATCTGAACATGTAAACATGTAACTCAGTGCGGCCTGTGAAATATACTGGGCCGGGACACTATTCTCAGGTTTCACCATGGGGCTAACGTTAAGGTTGCCCAGTTCTCTGGGAACCCTGTACATTGTTTCATGTAAGTAAGGGTGGGACTGTGGGAAAACGGTGCCCAAACCTGTGGTCGAAAAAAGATGCATAAAAATGAGAAATGAAAAAAAAAATAGCATCTGAATTATGGTCAGATTTTGACAGGCCGATGTGCAATGCCAGGTAGGCAGGGGCCAAAACAAAGATCCAACATTAGATTAGAGAGCTTGCGTACACTCTGAAAGACATTCCGTATCCGGGGAAGGAGAACGTGTCAAGGGCAACTGTGGGATCCCTACTTAAACTGGCGCGCTCGCAAATCGCGCCAAAACAAAACAAACGAATTAATTATTAATCAGACCGCAGACAATGCGCGCGCAGTACCGGCAGAGCAGCGGCGCTGTGCGAAAAGCTGAAAGCTGGTGCGCGTGTACATCACCCCACGGAGCCGGCTAAACTCTGGAACTGAGTCGTGCCGACAGAGAGCGCGGTCCTTTGATAACGCTCACAAAGCAGCTCGCAAATCAAACAAACCCTTGTTTTTTTTCTTCTTCTTCTTCTGATCAGTTCCTGGCACATCGTCAGTCAGTGCCTGATGTGTTTACCTGTGTATTGTGCTGAAGCCCTGTGCAGATGCGTTCTCTGCGTAGGCTACGCCGTGTTTGGCCTTGCAAGAGGCTGAACTGCCACAAAGTACAACTGATTTTGTGAAATGAAATGTAAATTATCTGCACTATTATGGTAATGACTTTAAGTTTAAAGCGGTGTGTTACTGAACTTCTTCTTCTTCTTATTGGCAAGCAAAAGACTTTGACCTTTGACATTCATTGTTAAATAGCTCTGTATATTTTATGCTGTATACAATTTCTGAAGAGGAATCTTTTCTTTTTTTATTATTTTTTTAATACCATTGCATTTTCTAATGTGCCTGCTTTTTTCATTTAACCTTTATTCAACCAGTGTAGTCACATTGAGACTCACATTGAGGGCATCTCTTTTGAAGCGAGCCCTGGAGCCGACATGTCTTTGGACTGTGGAAGGAAACACGGAGGAAAAAGCAAAAAGAACATGCAGAGAACACGCAGAGAGGAGTTACATCTACACTGTTGCAAATCATCGGCAAGGTCAGCTCTATTTACATTGAGAGTTCATTTTGTAGTGCGCTAAAAAAAAATCCCCCCTTCTTAAAAAAACCAAAGCCATTTCATTCCTTTGTTTAGAAATGCAGAGGTTACAGAGCAGCAGTAATTAGTTTAATGGGTGAAAATGAAGGCTGCCGTTATTTCCCTACTGCTTGGTGCGCGGTATACAGACATCAAAGAGTTCTCGCGCAGATGAAGGCATCACGGCTGACGGGGGATTGTTTACAGGGACGAGAGCTCCCTTTTGGGACGCGCCGAGGATAATGGATTGCGGGCAACGGCATGCTTTCTCTCGGAACATGCAGACCGGGCTCTGGGCCTGCGAGAATAAAGTCAGCGCGTGTTGCGTTGTTAGCAAAAGCTTGTAAACCACGGGCAGAATTAGACGGCTCAATGAGAGACTGCATGGTTCATACCTGTCAGACGCCGTTTGATCTCCGGGGTCAGATGTTCGCTCATCCTTATTCAGGTCTAACTGGAGATACAAAGCTGCCGTACGCCCCGTTTAAAATGACATCGCGAGAAGAACCGTGCTAATCAGAAATGAATGCTCGATGTTTGAAATTGCATGTGGAAAACCAATTCTAATGGAGTTTTCCTAAAATTGCTTATATGAAAATGTAATATAAAAACACATGCAATCTCCATTTTTAAATGGCACAACCTAGGTGCAATTATGGTGTGGCATTTCAAAAATGGAGATTGCATGTGTTTTTTTATATAAAATTTTCATATAAGCAATTACGCATTAAATAGCCAATTAGCTGCATTAGCTAAACCATCTATAGGTCATTATTTATGAATAGCCCAGGTTCCTCATAATAGTTTCTGTTCGTTTGAAAGGGCCACAGACACATTCTGATGTTACCTTCAATGCAGTGGAATGATGTTTGAAGCACAGTGAGTGACAGAGGTGTGGGAACGTGCAATATGCCAAAGAGAACGAGGATTAACGAAAGAAATACCTCTAACGGTGTGTGTATGTATGTGTGTGTGTGCGCGCGCGCGCGCGTGTCTAACTTAGGGACCAGGACATCCTTTTTGTTTAAAGGAACTGCAACATCTTTAAAGGCTCCTCAGGGAAGAATTTGATACGCGCAGATCTGGCTCAAAATTACTGTTAGTAGTAACTCATATTAAATATGCTTAAAGTTTGATGCACAGAAGACCTAGTGCAAGCATATTATGCAGGCATAAAATACAGCAGATAGAGGAAAGGATTTCTTTGCGGACGGCCTTCTAATGAGTGGACACTTATTTTTGATCTGTGCGCATTTAAATCTCGTCTCCCGCTTTTATTGTTCATTCCTTCCACACGTGCAGCTGGCGGAATGGCAGCGCAGACTCGTTAGCTCGCGCGGCCCGCATCAGAAGAAGCCGAATCCGTCGCGTGGCGCGCGTTCCCAGCCTCTGATCAAACACACCGCTATCCGGCACACCGATCCACATTCTTCAGTGGCGTCTTCTGATCTTTGGCTCCCGGCATGTCATCCACCAAAATATACTCATCTTTTACCGGTTTTAAAAAAAAGAGATTTGTTGCGTAGGATGTTCGCTCCGTTTTTAAAGTTTTATATGACAACGAGGGGGGGAAACAGAACTAAAAGGAAAAGCTGATTTCGAGCAGATATCTCCAGTTTGCTTCCTGAAATTTTAAATGCGACAGCCTTGTTTCCCCTTGGCAAGAATCAGGCCTATTCGCGCAGCGATTTCTCTTCCGGTTGTCACCCCGCGCTGGTGAACCCGCTGCTTTTCCTTGAATTTCAGCTGAGGCAGAATGATTCCGTTTTTAGGTTTAGACACGTGTTTCATCGGTGCTTTTCCAGAGTTTCCGTTCAAAACGCGCCCAAGAAAACGTTCACGAGTAAATGGAAAAAAATATATTTTTTCCCTGTGGTTCCTGTGGTTATAGTTCTTTTTGTAATTATACTAATCTGCCTACTTCAGCCAATGAGAGAAAATAAATGTTTTTTTATTTATTCATTCATAGGGTCATTGTTTAACAATATAGCATTGAAATAACATACTGGTATTTCATGGCTTCTTAAAAAAAACTACAACATGCATTTAGTCTGGACCAATGTAATATCTAGTAAAATGTTTAATTAGCAAATTGATATGATACTATAATGAATTGTCACCACTCTTTAAAGGATTCACTCAGTGGGATAAAGCTGGTATGTAATACATATTCATGAAGCTCATGGTTGCATAATTCATTGCTGTTATGTTTTTTTTTTCTATGAGACAGGACAACGAAGGGATGTTCATCTTTAATTAAGACCAATAAACCAGAACTGTTCCACCCAATTCAGTCTCATTGTTACATGCCAGCTTGGCTTGTTGTCTTTTTGCATGAGACTGCCTGTGCAAATCGTTATATGGAGTGCATTTTGTCGGTTCATCTGCAGTGGTGTGAAATTTCACTTTGAGACTATTATAGGAAAACGTATCAGAAATCATTATTTGGAAAATCGTGGTGAGTGAAACTGGGCAAGTGATTTGATGGACTGCCGAGAGCAATTTGATGCCTTCTCCAACTTTTAATGTTTCTGGTGAATTTAAGCTGAGGCGATGCTGTGTTATTGTGCATTGCATTTTTAAAAGAAACATATGCTAGAAAATTGATTCAGTCACAATTAAATATGGCCATCAATTTTAGTGCAACCTTAAAGAAAGTTTCTGTGCAAATTCCAGCAGGAATTACATCTTAACCCTCCAGAGCAGCAAGCTCTATCCTACACTGATCTTATGTTCTGTATAACTATGCCCCTGAATCGACAAATCGTGGCACAAATTGTTCACTGAGCTAAAGCGCATTCTTGAGACTCCATACATTCCTGCAGATAATGTTCCTCACAGCCCGTGGCCAGATTCATTGATAGAGAGCCTGGAGCACACCGAAGGATTCCTTTCCCACGCAGTGCCACAGGTTTGCAGAAAGGCCCTGTACAATCACCAGTCCTGTCTGTCATGCCAGGCTCTCTGTCAGCTTTGTCCGCCATCATGGCTCAAAACAAGAACTTGCCATTGGGTGCTTTTCCCGCTCAATGTCACAGGTTGTGGAAAGGCCATCTGCAATCACCAACCTTGTCTCTGTGTCAGCTCTGTCTACCATTATGGCTCAACACAGGAACTTTTTAATAACACAGCATAGCATAGCACAGCATAGCATAGCATAGCATAGCATAGCATAGCATAGCATAGCATAGCACTGCTTAGCATAGCATAGCATAGTGCAGCATAAAATAAAATTGCATAGCATAGCATAACATAACATAGCATAGCATAACATAGAATAATGATGAGAGCAGGTTGTTCAGCCCAACAATGCTCCCCATTTTCCTATATAAATTGTACCTAGTGCCCCGATTACCTACAGGCTAGATCTATTACCTACAGGCTAGAGTATCTAACTGCGTATCTGGTCTTGAAAACCCCTCAATTTTCTGCCTCTGTTTCATGACCTGGCCGGCTATTCCACACATTGACCACCCTCTGTGTGAAAAAAAAGCTTCCTAATGTCTGTGCGAAATTTACCTTTTGCTAATTTCCATTTATGTCCCCTCGGTCTACTAACAGAACTCAACCTGAAGAGTCTCTTGTAGTGACGGCATGGCTGAGTCAGGCCCAAAGGGGCTTTCCGTCACTCCATATAGTACTCCTGCCGGAAATTAACACAGCTCCAGGGAAGATGGGACGGAGTATCGTGACATTAATCATCCTTTTTCGTTTTTACCAAAATTCCCCTGTATCAGCACCATGTCCCACACACTATGTGGGGCGACATAGCTCAGGAGGTAAGACCGATTGTATGGCAGTCGGAGGGTTGCCGGTTCAAACCCCGCCCTGGGCATGTCGAAGTGTCCTTGAGCAAGACACCTAACCCCTAACTGCTCTGGCGAATGAGAGGCATCAATTGTAAAGCACTTTGGATAAAAGCGCTATATAAATGCAGTCCATTTACTATCATCGGATTAAAGGTACAGTCTACGCCTTGATTTCTTGAGAAAGTGCAAATTTAAGACATTTGTTTGCTTCTATAAGTTGGTAAGCTAAGCATGCTTGGTCTTGGGAAAATTTCTACAAATGTATTAGGAATAGTACATCCACCCCATCAAAGGTCAGAGTTTCATCATTGATATAACATGGCAGACATGCTTCTGGAAAACTGAAGATTTAGAAAGAATATGTTGCTTTTGGAACTGATATACACATTATTAAGGAGGAGAGGAAGTGACTAATAACCTAGACTAATGATTTGTAATGTATGTTTCTGCTACCAGGAAACAAAATAATATGAAATATTATGGAATGGTAAAGAATTAATCAGCCCTGTGAATATCTCAGCGACGCAGAATTCAGCTTTTCTCAGCATTGCTATTGAGCCTGTTTGCTGGTTGTTGGGCGTTTGAATATTGACAGTTTCATCCTGTGCCTTTCTTGAAGGGGATCAACGTGTCTGCATGATCAATCGACGTGATTAGACGTGAGATTGGTCTGCCCTTCTTTGAATATTTATAGGGGAATTCAGAAGATAATAAATGCATAGATAAAATAGAATAAAAATAAAGATTAACTTGTCACCTTCAATAAAGTACATTTTATACAAACAGGGCAGTTCATATCCATCCATCCATCCATTATCTATACCCGCTTATCCTGGACAGGGTCCATCCATTATCTATACCTGCTTACCCTGGACAGGGGCTCGGGGATGCTGGAGCCTATCCCAGCATGCATTGGGCGAGAGGCAGGAAGGGAAGTTCATATGCAGAGTGGATTTGTGCTGAATCTAGCCTGAATAATAACTCATACGTGCCATATACTTGTAGTTTATTATCCTCTGAGAGCTGTTCTCTTGGAAAGTGCTTTTCTGAGTTCTTCAGAAACAGCCGTCACGATGACATGGAGCTGCAGCAATCATAAAAATGGCATCTCCATTGATTTTTCCATCACCGCGTTTCACAGAATGAATTAAAAAGGAGAAAAGAGAGCGGCAAATCTGTGACACGCTCACACGCGCGGGAAATATCTTCTCTTTCGGTGGTGGTGACATTTAGTTTATTTGATGATGTAAAATCTAGCCTGATGGGTAGAATATGTACAGAGGCTCATTAAAAACATATCACTGTTTTGTTCTTTCTCTCTCTCTCTCTTTCTCTCTTTCTTTTACGAAGCGAGAGCAGAATTGAGATCGATTTATTTTTAAAGCAGGCACTGAAATGGATTGTGCTTAATGCAGTGCCAGGGAAAGACACATTGATTATTAAACCCCATTATCCCCACGGAGGGTCAAATGAAAAGGGACTGCGTTTTACCCGGCTCGATACCACGTACGGGCGCCGCTCGCTGCCAGCAGGGGGCGCTCTCCCCGCACGGCATCCACGTGGCGGGAGAACTTAATGCGCTCTGGGAAATCCTACTCCTGTCGGCCAATCAGCAAGCAGAGCCATGTGTGGCTCAGTCAGAAGGGGTGGTCCTGGATCCTGACCAATCACAAGCTGTTCCTGGGCTTCACAGTGCTGCTCTGCTGGGGCTAACATAGTGGCCAGCTCACATACACAAGCGCCAGGGAAGGCTAACTAACGCCCGCATGGGTGCCATTTTTACAGCCAGGGTATACTATATAAGCATCAATACAAAACAATGCATAACAATAAACTGTCGCCACACAGTGAGAAGGTCGTGGGTTTGAATCCCGCCCTGGGCCCTTCTGTGTGGAGTTTGCATGTTCTCCCCGTGTCTGCATGGGTTTCCTCTCACAGCCGAAAGACATGCAGGCTACGTTAATTGTAGGGCATAAACGGCCAAATAGGCATGCGTGTGTGAGTGAATGGTGAGCGAATGGTGTGTGTGTGCCCTGCGATGGACTGACAAACTGTCCAGGGTGTATTCCTGCTTCTCGCCTAATGCATGCTGGGATAGGCTCCAGCACCTCCCGCAACCCTGACCAGGATATGAGAGGGTATACATGGATAGATGGATTTCAGTTTCAGCAATGTAAATATCCATTTTTTTGTACCTCTCTCTACTGTACACCAGGCCAGCCAGGAGGCTGGCTCCCCCTCTATAGCTGAGATCTCGAGATTTCTTCCCATCTGCAAGTTTCTTTCTTGCCTCCACTGGGGAGTTTATTTTTTTTTGTTTAGTTTAAAAAAAATTTTTTAGTTTTTTTTCTTACCTCAAGTGCTCGCTATTTGGGGGGTTTCAGCCCTGGGTCTTTTTTTCTTCTTCTCTTTTCTGCTTCTCTGTAAAACATCTTTTGTGACAGTTTTCTGAAAAAAGGTGCTATACAAATAAAATAGATTTGATTTGATTTGTGCTGTAGCCGTTTGGACAATGGGTTCCCAGAGACCGGAACATGGTGGCATGGTGGCATTCTGGGCTGGTTTCTGTCCAGCTGACTTTCTATGGTGGCCCAGTGGGCGGAATCAACAGAAGGACGGCCGTGCTCCTGTGCCCACTGAACCGACACGGGCGGCAGAAAAAAGAAAAAAAAAAATTACACGGTTCAGGACAAAGAACCGGCGGTGGGCGGGAAGTGCACACAACTGCAGTAACCACGGAAATAGTGACATATGGGGCATTTTTTTAAAAAAGTGCAAAAACGGGGCTGAGAACAGGACGCATCTGTCACAGCCGCGCGAGAGGAAGGCGTCGCTAACGTCCCAGACGTGCGGAACGGACGAGCAGATCCGGCGTACGAGGGGTTAAGGGATCGTCCGTATTTGTGTTAACATCGCCAAAAAATCACTCGCCGCTACCGTCTGAGTCATCCAATAACGGAATCACTCGACGACAAAGATGACAATAAAACCGCCACCGTGTAATTTGATTTCTACTCTAATTTAAAGCTATTAAATTATACAGAGACAAATATTTAGACGTGGCCTACTCCCATTTTCCCTTCAACCGTATTATTTTCATGAGAAAGAAATTCAAATACGTTTAAAAATCGGCTCTGTTCTGTGAATTGAGGTGGCCAGTTATTCCAAGAAATCTTGAAAAGGTTCTTTTGCAATCGTGCTAACGATCTCATCTCTGAGCTCAATGGACCCTTTATCCTGTTATTATTATTCTGGCCGACGTTATTTCTGCCCCCAGAAATAGAATTAATCCCTCCTGGAATGACTGGCGAGTTTCAAACGAACGCAGCCGAATCAGAGCTCGCTCTACTTCAGCAGCAGGTATGAGCGAAGCGTACCTTGTGCATGTGGAGGTTACCCGATGCCCAGACCCATTTTTAGAGTTAAAGGGAATAATTGTGCTCTGACGTCTGAGTTGAGGCACAGCCTCGAATGTGAGCTAATTCGGCAGAGAAGGTGATACCCCGCATGGCCCTCGCTCAAAAAACTCTCACAAAGGCTGATTTTATGGCCGAGATATTGTCGTATTTCACAACTAAAAAAGGTCACATATTACAGCACTTGTGAGCATTCCTTACACTACTCCTCCAAAGCTCGTTTGGTGTATGAGGTCAGTTAAAACCGTGGACTGTGGCCAACGCAGCAGTGGACTATTAGACGGCAGATGGATTCAGGCTGTTGGATGGCTTCCCTTTACCCTCTTAGAGAGTCAGTGGCAATGGACTTCTCCAAGGTGCTAAATCAGGTCTTCAGTTTACAGTACGCCACTGTAAATTAGGTCATTAGGCCTAGGCCCGTCAAACACACCATAAAGCATGCACAACAATCAAAACCAAATGACAGTTTTTTTGTAATATAGTGTCAATCAATTAGCCTGTCAGACTTAGCAGTGTCAATACCACACACTCGCTACTACTCGCTCTAGCCGAACACCTTCTTGGACAGTTTTTCTTCCAGATGAAATATGATCATGGAGTGAGTTAGACTTGTATGCATGGGAAAGGGCATCAGAGTGCGATTGTGTACTGGGGGGCTGGATTTGTGATCACGGAACTGGGGGGTGGGTGGTTGCATCTCCCCCACCCTTTGATGTCCACCTGTGCATTTGCATTTTATGTTACAATATCAGAGTCTCTACTCAAGTGGAGTAACCCCCCCCCCCCCCCACTTCCTGGTGCCTGAGTTGAACTGAAGTCTGAATGAATGAATGAATGACTGAATTTATTTGGTCATTTAAAAATGAGATTTCAGAAGACTGCAGAGCAGACAGTAATCCTTTAAACATTGTTGAGGACAGAAACACAAGAAAGCCGGAAGGCTTATTTCCATTGTGGTCCTTTAACATTCAAACATAGACATGACAAAACATCCAATACAATACAGTTAATGCAATACAAACAGATATGACAGAACAATACATTCACCACAGGACAGACAGCATACTGGCAGACTGGCAGATTATATTACATTTTTCTCAAAGTCAGCACCAAACTTCCGATGGAGAAGCTTTACATTCATTTTCAGTTACTTTTTCTTAGTTTCAGTTCAGTTCCATTTTTTCGGTTCCACAGAAATGTCTGCACCACTTTTATTCTCAGGAAGGGGAATATGTGGGATATTCTTCAGCTGGATGTGCTGTGGTGGTGACCCACATCTGTCCTAGATATTGTCATTTGAGCCTATGGAATGTGCTGTTAGAGTAGAGCCTATAATGTTGACTGCTATACGGTGGAATCTGTAATATTCACTGTTACAAACCACAGTGTTCAGTGAGCATGACCATTAGACATTCCTTCCCCATCACGGCCTCCTCTCTCCAGCTCTGTGACCTCACAGATCACCTTCCTGTCTTACTCTCCTAAGATCTGGCAACTCAGTTTTGTCCCCTGTAGGGGACATATGTCTCTGATCTTAATCTCAAGAACCATATATTCTACGATTGTGAAATGAAACACAAGAGACAAGAGACACTCAATAAAATAAAATAAATCATATTTTAAAAAATATTTTCACTGCATCATGGTTTTGTTATCAAGACATCTATTATGTAAAAAATGTTCCAATATTGGAATTTTTTAATGTCATTTCAGGAGAACACATGCTGTGCTATACATCTTCTGAGATGACTGAAGATGAGCTTCAGAAGAACTAAAACCAACTAACCCCAACAGAAAACATATCAAAGCGTAAGGATGCCTATTCCTCTGGTTTTGAGAGCAAAATGATAATATTATCAAGCTTATATGACTAAAACCTTAAATGTAGTGATAAGTCTGGCTCCTGACTTGATTTCTTAAACATGGTCATAATGATAATAATAATAATAATAATAATAATAATAATAATAATAATAATAATAATAATAATAATAATAATAATAACGTTATTTGTATAGCACCTTTCATACAGACTGCAGCTCAAAGTGCTTAACAGGAAAAATAAAAACAAAAGGCAGCTAAAAAAGAAACAAACAAAAAAACAAAAAACATCAGACATCTCTGGTAACTAGTATGCTCCCTCCTGGGGGTTAAATTAGGAGGTACTGGATGCGGGAGCTTTTTCATGAGCTTTTTCCAGGCTTCAAATTCATGCTGCATGTTACCTTTCCAGCATATTTTAAAAGCCGAATCTCGGCGCGAGTTTGACATTTTCAGGGCTGTTTCCTTGAGCACTCATTTCAGTGAAATGGTGTGAAGTTCAAAGCCAACACGAGGAGAGGAAAAATGTCACCGCAGTAATGAAAGCCATTGTGATGAAAATTGTTTTCAAATGGAGCAACATGACAGCTGTGGAGTTCTCTCCCCCAAAAAAGACAAATGAGGTCCTTGACAAAATAAATTAGTAAAGAAATAAAAACTGGAAAATCTAATGTCTGATGGAACAGACAAAAACCCAAAAAAAGAAAGTGCTTTATTTATTTATTTATTTATTTATTTATTTATTACAGTTATTAGTATTGTACATATTGAAAAGCCCTATGCTGTTCACACGCAGTCTTGTTTGGGAGAAATGGAGGTGGCAGTCATGTTTGGGAGAAATGGAGGTGATGGTCTTGTGGAACTTGTCCTTGTTAAAGAGAGAGTGGTTGAATGAATGATCTTAGCTCTTAGCTTCTAAGTAAGTAAGTTTAGTCTCTTTTTTTGGGCACAGAGGCTACATTTACTGATGATCTCCTACTTCTACTTACCTCTTCTCTGTTTCTTTTCCCCTGTGAGGTCTCTGTGAGGTTGCAGACCGCTCTAGCCCCGTCCCTCGCTCTGTGGTTGCAGATCGCTCTAGCCCTGTCCCTCACTCTGTGGTTGCAGACCGCTCTAGCCCTGTCCCTCGCTCTGTGGTTGCAGACCGCTCTAGCCCTGCCCCTCGCTCTGTGGTTGCAGACCGCTCTAGCCCTGCCCCTCGCTCTGTGGTTGCAGACCGCTCTAGCCCTGTCCCTCGCTCTGTGGTTGCAGACCGCTCTAGCCCTGTCCCTCGCTCTGTGGTTGCAGACCGCTCTAGCCCTGTCCCTCGCTCTGTGGTTGCAGACCGCTCTAGCCCTGTCCCTCGCTCTGTGGCTGCCCTGTCCCTCACCCTCCAAACTTTCAGCTAATTTATTACCTCAGCTGTAACCTGCTCCACTCATTATATTTGCTGTGATAGAATTTACACCAGGCCAGCGAGCAGAGGATGGGCTCCTCCTCTATAGCCAGGTCCCTCCCCTCCCCAGATTTCTTCCCATCAAGGATTTTTTTATCACTAGCATTTGTAGATTTTTCTCCCCATTGGGGAGTTAAAAAAAAGCAATTACCTCATGTGCTTGCGATTTGGGGGTTCAGGTCCGGTTTTTGCTCTTTTATGCTACTCTATAAAGTGTCTTTGTGAGTTTTTTGTGAACAGTGCAATACAAATAAAATTGATTTGATTTAGTAGGGGTATGAGTGCCCAGTTTATGAACTCAGCATCCTTGTCTGACTATTCAGGGGGCGTGAGCTGTCTGTTTATAGTCTGTTTATTGCCAGTGTGACTTTCTCCCACTGTGACATGCAGAAATACAATTCCTGTTTTTTATTGCATCAAAAAATTCTTACATAGCTTAAAAATTCAATTGTACATTTCTTGACTCTGTGGTTTATTGTTTGTGTGTTGTGTGAGCTTGTTCTGAGTGTGCTTGTGTGTCATACTAGTAGTTGTATGTTAGAGTTGATTTGGGGTGTGTATGCCAAACTCAGAGTCGATATAGGACTATAAATATGACATACTAGGGTAGATAGTGTTTTTTTTCCCTGTCTGAATGGTATGTACTGCATATGCATTACAATATAGATTATTGTTTTTTTCCCCAGGGGGTGGTTCATATTTTTTCTATCATACTGAGAGTTATGGCATTGACGCACGTGTCCGAATCGCAACAATGCACAAGACGCGGCTTCCCAGAAAACACATTTTCCAAAAGGATTTTGTGAGGCAGCACCAAGGCCCCTTTCCTTTTCACCGAGGCGCACGTTGCCCACCCAGCCTGATTTCCGCTTATGCACTTTTAAAGGTGGCAAAGGCAAAGATAATTTGGCCCTTCAGTGGGACTGAATAGACCCACTTAGTGCTCTGAGACGGCTTATTGCTGAGTGTCCTGGCTCGCAGGGAGAATGCATTCAGGGACAAACTACCTCAAGTGTCAGCTGACAATCATTGTGCGCTGCTGAATTATGCATCGCACAAAACCCGTGTTGGCACTTCTGTGTGTGTTTTTCCAGTTTTTTCCGTGGCACCTCCAGGCCTCCATGAGATGACTGAACGAAGGCAAAGTCGCCCATTTTCATTACAGTGTCAGGGCCTCATAAGGAAATCTGTGGTAACAAGATAAAGGACGTGTGATGTTTTCCCAGAAATGAAATTCACAGATAAAGACTATTTTTTTTTTTTTTTTACTGATACGTACCGTCTGTCTGAAAATGTCCGTTCAGGTGAAGGAAATACAAGATTAAATTTTACACAAACCAAAGATTTGTACCTGATCAGGAATCAGCAATTAAGTGCAGCCTATCTAACTCACTGCTGGGTACCAATCAGAGACCAGACCAGCAGTTTGATGGAGGGACTACAGGAACACTTTGCTTTGCAGATCTATTAAGCCCAGATGCTTGCACAACTCTATCATTGTTTTATCGTAAATGTGTAATAAATGTGTCATATAGAATGCACATATATTTACAGTAGTTTGTCCTATAAGGATAATGAGATGCAACAGTGCTGGACTGCCAAACTACAGTATTTACTGATAGCAGACCAGTAGAGTGCTTTTCAGTCCATACATATAAAGTGCATCGCAACAACACAATAGCTCTCAGTTAAACAGTACACACAATAAAACAATGCATTTAGCCAAAGAAAGGCTGAGAGCAATAAAAGCTGTGATACATTAACACTATTTTTTTGGTCCTGTTTGCACTTGCAGGGTGTTTAGGGTTCTGCACAGCTGGGTCCATAGTCGGCTAGTAATGTTCCATCCGTCCATCCATCCATTTATTTATTTATTTATTTATTTATTCAGGCACTTAACACAGCTTGGTATCTCTGTGGGAAGTGTGACAGGATACCATAGGAGAAAAAATACATCTGCAGCAAAGAACTGCCTTTATTTTCTAGTGCATGGAGGAAGCCCTTGCATTGTAACCTTGGGGCGACATAGCTCAGGAGGTAAGACCGATTGTCTGGCAGTCGGAGAGTTGCTGGTTCAAACCCCGCCCTGGGCGTGTCGAAGTGTCCTTGAGCAAGACACCTAACCCCTAACTGCTCTGGTGAATGTGAGGCATCAATTGTAAAGCGCTTTGGATAAAAGCGCTATATAAATGCAGTCCATTTACCAATTAAAGAAATACTATTAACATTTAAGGTACACCATGCAGGATTTTTTACTAGAAATTATTACAAAGTAATCACGCTTATGCAAGGCATATTTATGATGCACTGGCAATCTCTGTCTAGTCACATCTTTACCTGTATTTATTATTCTAAAATGTGTTTGGGACATTTCTGGGTGTGGCACTCTTTTCTGTGTGGGGGTACTTTTCCTTGGTGACATGAGCTGAAGTTTGCCAAGGGGATGAAAAGCAACATGGAGCTGGCGTGTTGGACCTGTACGTAAGCTTACCTCTATCTGTGCAGCTAGGGCTGCCAGATGTATGGTTTTAACCGAAATGTCCGGTTCAGGGCCATTTTTCAGATAAGACTGGGCGTGCCTGCTGCAGGGCTGGCCTGTGGCATAAACGCTCTATGCGGTTGTTTAGGGCCACAACCGCTAGGGGGACCACACGACCACGGGGGGGGGGGCACACGATCCAATGTTTATCTAAGGTAAATAACGTTATTTTCGTAATTATGGTATTCATCCCCTATCGTGGAACTAGTGGTATAAATTTAAAATGGAATGGCAACAGAACATTTCAGAACAATGTAATGTAAGAAGGGTTTTACCAAGAGAACGCTCCCCCCCCCAGCTCGAACGCATCTCACAGAATTGTTTAGGGCCGCCAAAATCCTAGGGCCGGCCCTGGCCTGCTGTAAGTATTGTGTGTAAGGACCCATAATAACAGAACCCACACTGGACCATGTAAGCACGACCACATTTTACAATCAATGGGAAAATAAAAGTGCAAAACTGCAGGTGCCAGCAATCCCTAAAGATCCCTTCATCACAAGAGCTGCAGTTTGGTATTAATTTAGCCCTTCTGCTTGTACATTGATTGACCAATTCCTCAATAAGTTTGCTTAACAGCAAATAATTCAAAAGACAAATGTAATGAAACTCAGATCTGCGCCTGAGGTTGCTTTGAGCTCAGTTCCCCGGCATCTTTACGTCCTTGAAATTATCCTCTGCACTCTCAGGAGGAGCCATTTTATATTTTAAATTGCCTGTGGTTTCACCTTTCCCAAAATAAAAATACGAACATGTACGCCTCTGCCCGATGTAATTATAGGCCCATTTTCAAACTACCCTTCAGCTCTAAGGTTTCTGGGTTTCTATCAAAATAATAGAAAACAAAATTGCAGCAAAAAGTGATCTTGACAGAACTCCACAGGAGACAACGGGAGGTGATATACAAGCTGATTTTAACAGCGCTCTCTGTTTGTGAGCTAGGAACTAAACCAGTGTGCAGTTCCAGTGAGACCTGCGCAAAATCTTAGAAGATAAATTAAAGTGTCTAAGGGAGTCAAATGTGGCTCTAAGGTAAAGTCTAATTAAATGAGAACTGTAAATATGTCTACATTTAGACTGTTGTCTGTGACTCGCACAAGAACAGTCTCTTTACTGTAACATGGATGGAAACCAGATACAACTTTTGAAAGGGTTTACTTAAGAATGGGATTAGTTACTTAAAATAACATTTTCAAGGACCTCAAAGATAAAAGGTAGCTTGGAAATGAGCCTATAATTGCTTCAAGTCAGAGGCTCATTTGCTTAATTTAAACAATGATTTATAGCTACAAAATGGAAGCGGCCTGTTTAATGTTTGCCTTTTTATGTCAGCGATGATGAAGAGCTTGATACTGATAACGCTTAACTGCCACTTCTGGTTTCATCCCGGTTTGGTTACCCATGTAGTCTGTAAATCAGAGGTCCAGCTCTGAGCTTCTACTGAAGCACATGTTCATTTTTTCACACCTTATAAGCCTGTGGATTTTCATGCTGGCGATAAACAAGAGCAAATGTGTATATTGCCACGCATCACCGAATCGAGGATCGCAAACAGAGCAAGTCATTAACCGATCATGTAATGAAAGAATAAATTTCCGTGACGTGACCTCGAAAACTCGAGGCCTTCCATGCTGAACTCAGTTTGGCAAATAAAGGAACAGTTTGGAACGTGCTTCACCCAAGGTTATTTTTCGAAATGTGCCATTTTATATTTTTGAGTGATGCACGGAGATCCTGACATACCATAACCTCAATCTGTAGGTTGTCCTGGTTACAGTAAAACGTTCCGCTGAGCTATTTTTAATTAAGTAAATGGCTTCTCTGACTCAGCTCCCATCAGCTCCGATTGTTCCCAGTATTCATCAAAGGTCACAAAATTAATTTGGTTATTACATTGCACGGGCAATACTGACATTTATTCTGTAAACAAAGGAGTTGAAAAAAAAAAAAAGTCCCCAAATGACTTTTTCTCCTGTCTAATGGTTACAAATGGAGACTGTAAGACATAAACTGTGCCAGTCTATTTAATTAGATGTTACAGCACGGCCCCTTGTGATAACAGCAGAATGCCAATGTAAAGTGCAAAATTCAAAATGGTGTCCGCAGATTCATACCAGCACTTTGTAACTTTCATTTGTAGAATCCTGTTACAATCTTAGCAATGCCTTACTTCATAAAACATGAAGGAATGACTAAGTTTTATCAATTTTGATGATGATTGTGATGATGATGAAGACAGTGGCAATATAATCATTGTATTCCTGGTTTTTCCAATGCTTTTACAATAGAAAAATAGAAAATACAGTTTTAAAACAATAACAGAATGCAGTACTGTGGTCAGTATTTATAGCAAGCAGCCATACCACCCTGTACCCTTCTCATGTTAAACTGCTGAAGCTAAGCAGCCATACCACCCTGTACCCTTCTCATGGCTAACTGCTAAAGCTAAGCAGCCATACCACCCTGTACCCTTCTCATGGCTAACTGCTGAAGCTAAGCAGCCACACCACCCTGTACACTTCTCATGGCTAACTGCTGAAGCTAAGCAGCCATGCCACCCTGTACCCTTCTCATGTTAAACTGCTGAAGCTAAGCAGCCATGCCACCCTGTACACTTCTCATGGCTAACTGCTGAAGCTAAGCAGCCATATCACCCTGTACCCTTCTCATGGCTAACTGCTAAAGCTAAGCAGCCATACCACCCTGTACCCTTCTCATGGCTAACTGCTGAAGCTAAGCAGCTATACCACCCTGTACCCTTCTCATGGCTAACTGCTGAAGCTAAGCAGCCATACCACCCTGTACCCTTCTCATGGCTAACTGCTGAAGCTAAGCAGCCATGCCACCCTGTACCCTTCTCATGGCTAACTGCTGAAGCTGAGGAGGTGGTCAGTACTTGGACGGGACACATGGGAATACTAGGAATGTTGGTAGAGTTGGTCGGCCAGTAAGTAAGAGTTGGTTGGCCAGTCATCCATCAGGATGAAGCAGAATTCCAATGCCTCGGCACAGTGATGGGAACACTGTGCTGTATGAGGTGCTGACCTTCAAAAGAGACGTTAAACCAAGCTCCTCCCTCACTGCAGTCATTAAAGATCCCACAGCCCTTTTTTTAAAAAGTAGAGAGCTTAAGCCCGGTGACCTGGACAAATTCTCATAAATCTTCCACATCTGGCCCCCTAATCACCCCCACATCTGAGTGGAAACACAATCCCTTCCATTCCTATCCACTTTATCACAGGTTTTCACTCCTCAAAGACAACAGAGTTCTCAGTCGACCTACCTGGTTAAATAAAAATAATAAATTTAAGTACATCGATGTTGCTACTGAAGCGACACCACAGACTGATATTTTATACCTTAAGTGAGTCGTGCTGTGAATGAAAAATATGCAGTTACAGACATCCAGGAAACGGAAAATCACATTTTTATTAAACATTTTCAACGCTTCACTTGCAAGTTACTTCACTTAAAGATAAAAATAAATCCATACCCATGACATTCACAGTGAAAACAGAGCACACAAACACAAGCATTTCCATAACCACCGAATCTACAGGAGGAAAGTCAACACATTCACAGATTCACAGCGTAAACATTGTGGTGTTGGAACCTTCATTAGCGTTTAAAAGAGAGACCCTCCTAAGCCCAACAGCAGAGATGGCAAGATTACACAGGTTATGTAAATATGACTGCATTTCTGCAAAAACATGAATATCACACCCTGTTCTGCCTTTTTTTTTTTTTAATCAACCAAGCAATGGCTCCAGAAATCATGGCACCGAGCGAATTAATCAACGAGCGCTTTTATAAAACACAATTCACACACATCTCGGAGGAGTTTCTATAAGGGGTTACAATGGGGGAAAAAAGAGGCCATGTTACATAAAAGCATCAAAGCAACACTGGCCTAAATTGTGTTTACAAGTGTACATTCTTCCATCGACGTTAGCTTTAATAGTTTCATTTACACTTCCATTTAAATGGCTCGTCTATTTAGAGTCTTCACACTTTTTTTTTTACAAGTAAACTTCTATTTCTGAAATTTAAAGGTACAGTTCTGGTATGCACAGTATATTTCGAAGTCTGAGTTAACACCATCTCCTCTGACACTTTCCATGAATGTGTGTAAAAATGGAGCATGTTCACCAGGGCACTGACATGCCAGTCTACCCCTGGTTTCATTCTGAGCTGAATTTCTCCAGCTGCAAGAAAGCAGCCCATGGTCTTTACTCATTTATAACTCTTCCAACGTCTGACTTTCTGAACTTTTGAACTTCTAAGCTTTGACTTTTCAGTGAAATTCTTTCAGCATATATTAAAACGTGTCTTCCTTCCTGCGTTTACTTTGGAAATTAGCGACGGTGGCATCGCACTTGCAGTCTAGATGTTCTAATATTACATTTCTTGAAAATATATGCAGACACACAGATTCTCATAAGATCCCCTGAGAGACGGGATTAATCGATGCAGCGTCCTTTGGATATTTTACATTTCTTTGCTGGTGAAATGAGGAATGTGAATATGAACTTGGTCATCTGAGGAGAATCTCTGTCCACCATGGGGCACACGCTCCCTTCAGAACACATACGGACACACGGACGTGGGAATCGAAGCTAGGCCACCAAGGGCATCCATTTTGAGGATGCAATGGGCAGGGCTTTGGTATTTTAGTGTTTGCTTGGTGCATCAAGGCAGCATTTCAGTTTGTAGTGAGTTTGAAAGTGCGGCAATGGACAGCTTCTGCACCGAGACCAACCTGTCCCAGGACAGAATCTTCAAACCCCTGAAATCTGTTAACCCTTTGAAGGGTAGGCTTTTTCGGAATGTTCTTTTTAAAATTCAGTGTTCTAGAACCCCCAGTTGCTTTCTAACTCCAGTAGTGTTTGTGACATCAGCATTGGAATGTTCGGTTAAGAAAACTCTAATCACATTTGTAATCTCACAGCTCAAAAGGGGGGAAAATACCATGCGGCAGTGAGTTCGCACAAGTCCAAATGACCGACCCTGTCGTCCTTCCACTTGTCCTGGACTAGCACTAAAAGACTCATGAAAAAACCAGCCTAAACAGTAAACACAGACACCCCTATACCTCCCTGCAACGCTCTGGAATAAGAATATCCCTTTAAAATAGCTGCATCTTCAACATACCTCTCTAAATATTATGACTCAGTGCACACACACACACCCATACACCAGAACAAACACAAAAGCACATGCGCACAGAGACACACACGCACACAAACGCACACACGCACAGACACACAAACAGAAACACACCCACGCACACAAGCACACAGCGGTCCCATTCATGGAGTGTTAAATCCGCTAGCCCGCTCCTTCGCTGCATCTCTTCATCGTCCTTCAGTAATGAGGAGAGGCAGATGAGTGCTCCTCCTCCCTAAATTCACCATATGTTCACACATATTCATTTCACATTCCGACAGCATAAGGCAGTGATATGAAGCCGTTATTCTGAAATAACTGCCGCAACCAGATGAATATTCTCGAGATTATTCCTCAGTATAAATTCACAACAGTAAAGCAATAAAAACAAAATGTAAAGAAAAGTGTATAAAGGTCACCTCCCTCCTTTAGCAACAGAGCAGCATTTTTTTAGTGTTTTCTCTTTAGCAGATGTAGGATCAGACCGGCAGAACCGCCAGGCTTTCCACAGCCCCCGCCTGCAGTTTAAGAGCTTTGCTCTCTCAGCGATGATCTCAACGCTCAGTTTACTTCACAGGCCACCTGTGACTCATCCCAGCAGTACCTGGGCGGAAAGATCGAATCGTAATGAGCCGCACACGCACACAGCGCTGAAACAGCTTGGTGGCACAGCTTTCCCGCATTACTCAGACCTGCTGCATAAACAGAGCTGTGAGTTTCTTCCAGACTTATTTCTTTTTTCTATACACTAGTTTCACTCTCCAACACCAAGAGATAGTGGGGTTTTCTGAAGCCACCTCCTTAGGCAATGGATACGTTAATAACCTTAATGACCTCAGTGAATGATTCGGATATCGCGTGGTCGTCCCATCTCAATCTGGGAAGGGCCAAGTGGGCGTAAGCTTTCAGAACTCACATGTCCAACACCATTTTTTTTTTGGCACACAATTACCTGACCTGCGTCATTTTCTGAATAAATACATGCACTTGTGCAAACCAACCTTTGAACAACCTGCTCTTCTAGATTACTTAAAATATACTGCTGGGGTAAAATCAGACATCATTCATGAAGTAAAAAAAACAAAACACTTTATCTCCATTTCCCCATATTCCCCTTTAGAATAACTCAACCAATCCCATAATGCATCAGTTCACTGCAGTCCACCAGCATGGCTGTCCCTGCGCTGTGGGGGAGATAGTCCCTCCCACCCCCCACCCCACCCCCCCAATCGACCAGAGTCATCGTTGCACGGCGAGGGGGGGTGCATGGCGAGGGGGGTGGATACTGTGCCGATTGGCAAGCCCTGCCCGTCCCGGCACTCTTGGCCGCGGTGGGCACTGGCACAGTCAGGGCTCGACTGCAGATCTGGAGCCGATCTGGGGATTAGAGCTCTGGCTGAGCGCACTGCCAGCCAGCCAACCAAAGTCCACAAAAAAAAAAATAATAATCCCAACAGCCTTCTGTACCAAAGGAACCGAGCAGCTAAAATCACATGTGATTCTGAAGACAAAATGAGGTCACAAGGCTCATCTCACTGACAAACATTCACTTGAAAATTAAACTGATCCCAAATGCGAGTTTAACTGGAAACACTTGGCCCACTGGAACAACAAGTAGGTATTAAAGGTATTACATTTTGTTTGTCACGAAATCTAATACCCTAGTGATAGTCCCATGCATTGTGAAAGGCCCAATATGATGCCATCGCCACTACACAGAGGTAAAAATGTATGAGTCATTTCAAGGTGCTAATGACCTCACATGAAACGGAAGTAAATATTGAGTATAAGCGCGTCTTTCCCCATTGAGTTATTCCAGTTTTGAGGGGTAACAGAGCAATATGTGGTGTACACATAGTCAGCTTTGCTGCTGCTTGGTGTCATTAGAGGGAAACTAGAAGGGAAATAGTGAAGGTTTGTACTGCTGCTGCATCCCTTATATAACGCAGTCTATTTTTACATACTTCTACCCATTCAGCAGAGCTCAACAGATGGCATGAGCCGTGTGTTCATTTTTTGTGTCACAGCGCCCCCGCTTGGCGAAATGGCCTCACTGCATTCAAGTTCTTCATTCACAACTTAATCACCCCAGAGACATTTACTTTAAAAAATAAAAAAAATAAAAAATTTAACTGCCACAAATGTCACTGTAAAAAAATAACATCACTACACTGAAAGAAAGAAACCCTAAGCACCTCAGATCAGTAAATGAGAGGCAATGTGGAATACACTGCAAAAAAAACTGTTATGGTATGTAGGCTATAATTCTCGTTTTTCGAGTTGTATTAAGAATACATAATTACACATTATGATTGCTGAAGACAAATCGTACTCATAACTCCTGCTTCTTAAAATTCAGCCAATGGTTGCAAGTTACCCCTAAATGATTGTAGCCTACAAACCGAGGGTAATGCATTCTAATGGGTCAATTTGGCATCATATTCAAGCACTGAGTCATTTAGCATGCCACTGTCACTATTAAAGTCTCCACACATCGTAAGAAAACCAAGCCCACCCTTGACAGTGGCAATGTACAGCCGCTCACAATGTTGAACACAAACACTCACCAAAATACCCTCCTCATTACAGCACCAATCACACTAAATTAAAACTGTCTAAACTGCCATTTTATGGTAAAGGGGAAAAAAAACCCCAATGCAAATAATACAAGATTTAACAAGCCAAACCGCAATCCTTTTTGTTTTTACCGCCAACAGAAAATAAAGGATCACTCGGGCCAAATAAGATCCTGGCCACTGCACAGCTGAACAATCCAATTTGCTTGTTACATAAACCTGGAACTTTACAACCTGTGATAAAAAAAACTAAAAAAACTTTAAAAAAAACACTTTACTGATCATGGTGAGAAAATGGAACGACTTGGTTTTTCTTTCTCCAGCCACCTTTCTGGCTTCAGTCTCAGAGCTGTGAACAGCGCATTATAACACTAAATTATAGCTCATATAACCTCATGGGCATCTGGAGCCAACATGGGGACACACACGCTCCCCTCCTCCTGGGCATCTGGAGCCAACATGGGGACACACACGCTCCCCTCCTCCTGGGCATCTGGAGCCAACATGGGAACACACACGCTCCCCTCCTCCTGGGCATCTGGAGCCAACATGGGGACACACACGCTCCCCTCCTCCTGGGCATCTGGAGCCAACATGGGGACACACACGCTCCCCTCCTCCTGGGAATCGGAGGCGGGTTCAGTACCCCCATCCGGGCACTCGGTCTGGGGGTGCATAGAGACCTCTACGTCCAGGCTGCTCTTGTTCAGGACCTCCTCCTCTCCTCCTCCTCCTCCCTGCGGCGGTGCTGACGGCGACGCCTCGTCAGCGTTGGCACCGCCGGTCCCGGCGCCGATGGCGAGCTGCCGCCGGACCCCGCGGCGGGGCTGGGCGGGGTCGCCAGCCAGGTGCACGGTCTCGAAGATCTCCTCCACGAAGGCCCGGCAGTTGAAGATGAGGGGCGGGAGCGGCACGCTGCGGGCCAGCTCCTCGATGTGCCGGGCGAACTCCATGGTCTTGAACTGCGTGACCTTGGCCAGCTCCAGCGTCTTGGCTGAGGTGATGATGGGGATGCGCTTGGCGATCTCGAAGGCCTTCTGCAGCTTCTCGGCGCCCTCCGAGCGGAAGAACTCGTTGATGGCCTTCTCCGTCTTGCGCAGGTGGCTGCTCACCATGCACAGGCGGGTGACGTTGAGGATCATGGTGATGGTGAACGCGATCAGGCACACTATCACGTAGTACAGGCCCAGCCCGCTGTGCGTGTAGGCCACCCGCAGCGTGACGGTGTAGTTCGCGGTCCCAGAGGGGCCTGATGCTACACACGTGTACCTGCCTCTGTCTTCAAACGTGACTGCAGTGATATTCAAAATGCCTTCGTCCATAATCACCCATCTCCCCCCTGGATGAAAGGATCGAAACAGCAAAAATATTTCACCCTCCTATGTGTGTAAACTATTTTCTTTTCCATTCATTTTTTTAAACTAAACACATTTGTGGAAGCAAACTAAGTTACTTGGATCGATAGCCTACTATTAATAAAAAATATCTGTACACTAAATAGGCCTGAAGGTACTGTAGGCCTATGGCTCTCACGTATAGCACAATCGTATCACAAAACGAAACCTTACGTGCTAGAATGTAAACATGTTGTTGAGGGTGAATTTACCTCCTTCCTCGTTATCCAATACGTGCCCCTTGGAGTTGTACCACATAATATCTTCACTGCTTCCAGTCACGTTGCATTCAATGAGCGCACTGGAACCCTCCTTCACCACGATATCTCGAACAGAGGGCAAACTTGCAAGGTGGCGTTGGTGAAGCCGTGACCTGTTCTGCGGTTGATCTACAAGGTACTCTGCCCGAGCTACGACGCTCATTATGATCATATGGTAACCAACCACTTTCAAATATGTATCCATCTTCTGCTTGTTTTCGAAAAATCTTCGTGAAATTAGGTAGCCTAGTTTAGAGGTCAGCTACAGAAACGCTCAAATGGTTCCGGATTTAATTTGATTTGTTTCAAGTGCGATGTCCTCGTAACCTGTTAAAAGACAGTAGGATATGGTAAACTTTACAGTTTGTCCATCGACGTTAAATGAGCTTGTCGAAAATGGCAGATATTCTGGACCTTTATCTGGCTAACATTCGCTAGCTTGCTAGTAATGCAAGTTATATATTGCCTAGCTACCGACCGACCTTTCTGAACAACATATTTAAGTTACCTAGCTACAAATGTTGCATACGTTTGGAACATGAGATAATGACAAGCAGCATCAAAAGCTAATAAAAACAGGTCGATGGAGAAAGCAGCTTATACTGCAATGAGAAGTAATGTTTACCGTCGTGATCATCCGTGTTTTATTTCAGCACCATGTCTGGAGTCCATAGTCTGGACTACACCATTATGACTACACTGCGTTATTTCCTGGTTCGCTCACTACTTGTAGCTTTTAAAGTTTCTCAAGACTTGACAAGTTCCGACGTTATAGTTTTCATGAATCGCTGTTCAGCCGTACACAGAATGAGCTTTTAAATGATAAGAATATACGTTACTATTATATAAATATGGGTCTCTTGTGTGTTCCACCCATAATTCATACAGAAAAATCATCAAGTGAAGAATTTGACCGGAACCGGAAGAAATTCCCATGACAATTTCCTGTTTTAGCAAAACAAACCACACTTCACGCAGTGACGTGGCTAGCAGGGCAAAATCCATCTGCTAGAGTTGTGGAACATTTCTACGCACGAGACAGGTTTGTGATCGTTTTTTGGTTCTCTTTTTGTTTTATGTTATTTAAATTTTTTATCTGACCAAGGAATGGACAGTAAACTAGCTCGTTGGTGCCAGAATGCTGCTGGCCACGTAGCTAACATCAACTAGCAAATAGCCAAGAAAGCTAGCTTTGTGTTAACGAAATGACGTTAGCTAACATGAACATTAAGCAGGTATTTTGATGGAAAAAATTCCATGTCAGTGGCGTAGCAGAAATCATACTTAATTTTCCTGTGTAATTTTGAATTTGATCCTTTGATTCTTAATCCAAGCAGAATCGTGTTAACGTTGCATCAACAGCTAGCTGGTTAGGACACAAGGTGTTTCTTGTAGTGCCTGGCGTGATTCTGAAAGTCAAGTGTACTTACTGCTAATTTATTATAGCTAAGCTTGCTTGCCAAGTGTTTACGCCTTTTAAAAATGCTTAGTGTGTGTAAATATTTTAAATCATGGTTTGATACCCAAACGTTTTCAACCTCCTGTGATCTTCAGGCGATTAGTACGTCACAAGCAGTAAACAATAGTTATGTAAGTCACACTTTGTTTTCTGAACTCGTGAAAAAAACAGAATATAATAACTTAAAAACCTGAATATTATTCGATGTGAATTTCTAAGAAGGCTAATTTGGGAATTCAGCCTTTGGTAAAAGCTTCTCTTCTGATGAGCTACATTTTCTCTGGATGAGATCAGCATAGCAGCAGCGCGCCTCAACCGTAGAATGTTTTTTGTCTTTCTGGTATTATATATGAACGTAGGGATGTTTTAAGATGTCGGACAGCGAAGCACAGAAGGAATTGGAGGGGCAGTCGGAAGGGCAGGAGATGGAACCCCAGCGGACACCATCGCTGGTGACTGACAGCCCCCCAGGGACGCCCGGAAATGACACCGACGTGGCGCCGGTCCGGAAGACCCGAAAAAGACCAGAGAACAAGCCTGTTCCTGAACCTAAGGAGGAGGCCCTAGAGGTCATGAAAACTGAGGATGATTCTACAAAGGTAGGTCATGCTTTCAGTGTGCGGGTGCTTCGAATTTTGAGCAGCCCTGTGAGTGGGGGGGAAAGGACACATTTTTAAAGATGACAATAGGTTACTTTCAGCATTATTTGCTGTTATTCTCCTGTCATGGATCTGAAATCTCTGCAAAGTAACTGGCATCAAGCAGCACAAGCGTGTAGCACCCCACCAGTGTGTGGCATGGCAGCTGTGCCAAACTTTCACTCCACGTCAGTTTAAGCAGAGAGATGGAGAAAATGGAATCTGATTTGTTGATAAATTGGGATACTCGGCCAGAACACAGCAGGAAACCATAATGGTTTACGGTAGCTCTCAGGGGATCTATAATGATGACGGTAAGCGACAACCTCGGTTCAAGGTTCAACGTGAAAGGCCATAACATTCCTGTCTGTGAGCTGGGCTTCCATCTGGTCCAGTAGGAACTGTCCCCCTAGTGGCTCACCAACATCCATCAGGAGCAAATGCTAATGCTAAAGTCTGCACCCTCTTCTCTTATGTGATTCCATACATGAAGGCTACAGACTGCTGGCAGTGATGTTTTTCCCTTTCTTTCAGAAGTCCAGTGAGCCGGCGGTTGCTCAGGGAGGGTGGGGCTACTGGGGGAGCTGGGGCAAGTCCATCATGTCCACTGCCACTGCCACAGTGGCCTCTGTAGGTGAGGAGGGGAACCACAACTCCATCATTCTGTTAGCTCTGCGTGGAGCTGAAGTGGCTGTTCATCATATCATATTATTACAGGCATTTAGCAGATGCTCTTTTTACATTGTAAGTACATTGGATACTGAAGGTTAAGGATCTATGGGGTTAAGTACTTCGCTCAAGGGTACAATGGTAGTGTTCTACCGGGGAATCGAACCTGTGACCTTTCATTCCATTACATTCATTCCAGGCATTTAGCAGACGCTCCTATCCAGAGCGACTTACACAACTTTTTTACATAGCATTTTACATTGTATCCATTTATACAGCTGGATATATACTGAAGCAATTTCGGTTAAGTACCTTGCTCAAGGGTACAATGGCAGTGTCCTACCCGGGAATCGAACCTGCGACCTTTCGGTTACAAGTCCAGTTCCTTACCCACTGTGCTACACTCCGTCCTTTAAGTTACAAGACCAACTACACTGCTGCCCGCTCTCAATATAAAGACAACAGACACCATGAAACTTCAGCTTTAGTTGGGGGGGGGGGGTGTTTTCTGGCTGTGTTTATCTGAGAGTATGCGCTTTGTGTTTCAGGTCAGGGCATATCCCAGGCGATTGAGAAGGCAGAGACCTCGCTTGGGATCCCCAGCCCCGTGGATCTGTCCACGCAGGTCAGAGAAGAGGAGAGCGAGGACGGCAGCCCCAAAAGTGAGAGAGAAGGCGAAACCGATGGCCCACCGTCCCTGGGGGGGGCGATGGGAATGTTGTCATCGCTCTCCAGTGTCGTCCAGAGCACCGTAAGCGGCAGAGACGCCTCTTTCCTGTTCTATGTTTCGGGCGTTTTTTCCGTTTGTCGCTGTTCTGTCGTGTGCATTCGCTGAATCTGCACTTTCCTAGGGCAAAACGGTTATTACCGGTGGCTTGGATGCTCTGGAGTTCATTGGGAAAAAGACCATGGATGTCATTGCGGAAGGAGACCCGGGGTTTAAAAAAACGAAGGGGCTGATGATCAGAACATCCACTCTGTCACAGGTGGGTCAGGTTTCCGGAAAGGGGGAGGCCCCATGTTGAATGTGGTGTGTACCTTGATTATGTCATACGGACTTCTGCCCGTTAATGCAGAGTGGCAATACAGGCCAAACTCAAACACTAGTTTTCAACAAAGTCTGTGATAGGCCTGCTCCTCACAGTCGGCCCTTCTCAGAAGCAGTTTCAGCTGTGACTCACAGAAGGTGGAGGTTTGTTTGCTCACAGCCCGAGGTCTGTGTCTGTGTCTGTGGCAGGTAACGCCTGAGGTCTGTGTCTGTGTCTGTGTCTGTGGCAGGTAACGCCTGAGGTCTGTGTCTGTGTCTGTGTCTGTGGCAGGTAACGCCTGAGGTCTGTGTCTGTGTCTGTGTCTGTGGCAGGTAACGCCTGAGGTCTGTGTCTGTGTCTGTGTCTGTGGCAGGTAACGCCTGAGGTCTGTGTCTGTGTCTGTGTCTCTGGCAGGTTTTGCGGGAAGCTAAAGAACGGGAGGAGAAGCAGACGGCGGAGGAGGTCTCCTCGGACACGGAGAAGAAGGCCCATTACGGAATGCTGTTTGACGAGTACCAGGGCTTATCTCACCTGGAGGCCCTGGAGATCCTGTCCAGAGAGAGCGAGGCGAAGGTGAGGCCAAGGTGAACTCATCAGCGGAGCTGTGCAGAACACTGGTCACATGACCGCCTGAGGCGACCGTGCAGGCCAGCGCTGTTGATTGATTTATTGTATATTTTTGTGTAGCGAGTTGTGGTTGTGTCATGTCTTGCTGTTTTGCGGTACCAGGTGAAGTCCGTTTTGACCACCATGTCCGGGGAGGAGCTGGCCCGGCTGAAGGAGGAGCTGGAGCAGATCAAGGCGCCCTTCTCCCTGGTGGAGTTCGACGAGGAGGAGCTGGAGGAGAAGAAAGGTGTGACCTCAGATCGTACACCTGGCCCCTGAGGCACTGCTGCAGGAGTACTGCCTGTTCCCACACTGAAAGGGGAATGTACAGGGGCTTTTGCAGTAGTACAAGGATGGAGGTTGTACTAAGTACGGGTAGGACAGTGGAGATAGCAGTAGCACAGTAATGATTGCAGTATTACATTGGTGATTGAGGGTTGTACTGATTGCAGTAGTACAGTGATGGAGGTAGTACTGATTATGGTAGTATAGTAATGATTGCAGTATTATAGTGGAGATTGCAGTAGTACAGTGATGGAGGTAGTACTGATTGCACTAGTACAGTGAGGATTGAGGTAGTACAGTGATGGAAGTAGTACTGATTGCACTAGTACAGTGAGGATTGAGGTAGTACAGTGATGGAAGTAGTACTGATTGCACTAGTACAGTGAGGGTTGAGGTAGTACAATGATGGAAGTAGTACTGATTGCAGTAGTACAGTGAGGACTGAGGTAGTACAGTGATGGAAGTAGTACTGATTGCAGTAGTACAGTGAGGATTGAGGTAGTACAGTGATGGAAGTAGTACTGATTGCACTAGTACAGTGAGGATTGAGGTAGTATAGTAGTGCATGTGGTAGTACACTGCTCTGTGCGGTAGTGCAGTGGTGACTGAGGGAGCACAGTGCTGCTTGTGCTGTATTTTGTATAGCACCTCAGTCTACGAGTAGCTCCCAGGATATTATCTCTATTAAGAAGAAAGTTGAAAGCAAGTCCAGTGGTATGGCGAACACATCAAAATAATGTGATGCCGCTTTTAGCAAAACTGAATTTAGGTAAGAGCAGAATAATAAATCAGTGACTTTTATTGATTTTTGTCTCTTAAGATGATGGCGGGACAGAGTTTGTGAAGGAACTGTCCGACATGCTGGCAGCCCTGCACTTACCCACAAACGCGGACAAACTTGGCCGGGTATGTGGCTCTTCACTCCTCTTTGTCTGAACAATTTTTAAAGTTTTCATATAAAACACTAAAGATAAAATCAGTGTTTAGACTGACACATACCACATCATAGTGAAAAGGATAAAGATTGGAGGAACGTACAGCAAAGGACATAAATACTTCACCCAACATCTGTCGTGCTGTTGACTAACCATTCAACGCTTTGCAAAGCCTTAGTGTGATGCGTTGTGATATGTCGCCATCTTGTGGAGAATACATGAACTTCAAAATGACGGCTAATAGTGTTGTGCTGAACACTGATGAACAACAGTTTTCTATAGATGAACAACCTGAATATCCCTGAATAGAAGACAGTCGTGTAAAATGTAATTAGCTTAATTTTAACTGGCTGCATGAATGCCCTAGGTTTGTGACACCTTTCACCTTGGTAACGCAAACCTGTTTATTGAGGCATCCATGATTTTTAGCGCTCACTATAAGAAAGGTTAACATGATAATGTGATGACATAATCGTAATGGAATTAAAATCTCAGAATGGACAGTGAAATTCACGATTCATAAAACCGCTTTTCTTGAGGGTAGTCTGACATTTCCTGTTTTGGGTAAAATGGGCAAACTGTTGTTCAGTCCATAAAGAAGGCTTACGACAGCATTGGCGAAATGAGCAGACCAGCGGAAGGCTCGAAACAGGAAGGGGAGGAGCCAGAAGAGGAAGTCCAGGACAAAGTGGAAGAGGTGAAACCGTGCACTGTTGAGGTAGGAAAAGAATGCTGACCTCTTTCTTGGGCATTTGCACAAGTGGCATGTTCCCTGCATTGCATTGCAATGCTACTGGATCTAAATTATATACATTATTAGGTGCATTATTATTATTATTATTATTATTATTATTATTATTATTATTAAGTGTTTGTTTATTACAGGGAAAAAACGAGCAGAGTAGGCCAGTGTTTTTGTCAGTTTTTGCACCCTGTCCGTTCTGATCTGTCTGTCTCCCTCCATCCACAGGACATCCACTCCTCAGCAATCAGGAGTCTGGCTGAGCTGACGGCCAGATCGATAGAGCAGTTTCACAAAGTGGCAGAACTTATCCTTCACTGCGAGCGCCAAGAGACGAGCGCTCTGGAACAGGCCAAAACCCTGGCACAGTAAGCCCCAAAACCCTGTCACACTGCGCCCCAAAACCCTGTCACACTGCGCCCCAAAACCCTGTCACACTGCGCCCAAAACCCTGTCACACTGCGCCCCAAAACCCTGTCACACTGCGCCCCAAACCCTGTCACACTGCGCCTCAAACCCTGTCACACTGCGCCCCAAAACCCTGTCACACTGCGCCCCAAAACCCTGTCACACTGCACCCCAAACCCTGTCACACTGCGCCCCAAAACCCTGTCACACTGCGCCCCAAAACCCTGTCACACTGCGTCCCAAACCCTGTCACAGTACGCCCCAAACCCTGGCACAGTAAGCCCCAAAACCCTGTCACACTGCGCCCCAAAACCCTGTCACACTGCGCCCCAAAACCCTGTCACACTGCGTCCCAAACCCTGTCACAGTACGCCCCAAACCCTGGCACAGTAAGCCCCAAAACCCTGTCACACTGCGCCCCAAAACCCTGTCACACTGCGCCCCAAAACCCTGTCACACTGCGTCCCAAACCCTGTCACACTGCACCCCAAACCCTGTCACAGTATTCCCCAAACCCTGGCACAGTAAGCCCCAAAACCCTGTCACACTGCGCCCCAAAACCCTGTCACACTGCGCCCCAAACCCTGTCACACTGCGCCCCAAAACCCTGTCACACTGCGCCCCAAAACCCTGTCACACTGCGCCCCAAACCCTGGCACAGTACGCCCCAAACCCTGTCACACTGCGTCCCAAACCCTGTCACACTGCGCCCCAAACCCTGTCACACTGCGCCCCAAACCCTGTCACACTGCGCCCCAAAACCCTGTCACACTGCGCCCCAAAACCCTGTCACACTGCGCCCCAAACCCTGGCACAGTACGCCCCAAACCCTGTCACACTGCGCCCCAAACCCTGGCACAGTACGCCCCAAACCCTGTCACACTGCGCCCCAAACCCTGTCACAGTACGCCCAAAACCCTGTCACACTGCGCCCCAAACCCTGTCACACTGCGCCCCAAAACCCTGTCACACTGCGCCCCAAACCCTGTCACAGTAAGCCCCAAACCCTGTCACACTGCGCCCCAAACCCTGTCACAGTAAGCCCCAAACCCTGTCACACTGCGCCCCAAACCCTGTCACACTGCGCCCCAAACCCTGTCACACTGCGCCCCAAACCCTGTCACAGTACGCCCCAAACCCTGTCACAGTACGCCCCAAACCCTGTCACACTGCGCCCCAAACCCTGCTACAGTACACCCCAAAACCCTGTCACACTGCGCCCCAATCCCTGTCACAGTACGCCCCAAACCCTGTCACAGTAAGCCCCAAACCCTGTCACAGTAAGCCCCAAACCCTGTCACACTGCGCCCCAAACCCTGCTACAGTACACCCCAAAACCCTGTCACACTGCGCCCCAATCCCTGTCACAGTACGCCCCAAACCCTGTCACAGTAATCCCCAAACCCTGTCACAGTAATCCCCCTTCCCAGCCTTTTAACCACCATCGGCTGTGTGACTCGCCTAAATCATCATTGGCCTTCCTGTTGGAATCTACATGGTTCCTTGCATTGATTTCCATGTCAAATTGCCATCAGTGAATCCCGTGTTATCGGTGGATAATCTAGAAGATTATTTATCTCTCAGGACACAGTTTAATATATAGCTTCTCTTCTCTTCTTTCAGGATCACTATTGTTTTGTGCAGAGAGATGTCACTCCTGTCCAAGAGGTTCACTTTTTGTTTAACCACTGTAGGGGTAAGATTGTTTTCATCTTTTTTTCATCAGAGTTTAAAAATATAAACAAAATCAGGGGAAAAAATAACATGAATATGTTTTATTTTTCAGTTGAATGAAAAGGGAGATGTCCTTAACCCATTAATAACAGGCGTGTTTTTGGAGGTTAGTATTATTGTGAATATATTTCATATTGATCGATTCCAAATTAGACAAATCACTCCTAGCATAATTTGGCAGTATTTAACTTGTGTGTGCTTTGTCCCTGGTCTTTAGGCTTCCAACAGTGCGTCCTACATTCAGGATGCATACCAGCTGCTGCTGCCGGTATTAGAAGTATCACACATTCAGAGGAGTGCAGACTCCACTGAGCAATGACAACGCTTGTGTGTGCCAACAAGGAACTTCATCAAAGAGGAACGCCATGTGTGATGTCACCGACATCTTGACACTTTCTTTCAGCTGACTTATTTACTTTCACGTAGACAAGTGAAGTGCTGATAAATATGACTCGTGTTTTTTTGTACAGTTCGTAGCGAAAGTGTTTTAAAATGGCGTAAAAAAAGACTCTTCCAAATTAATTGCTTCCACACTACATGATTGTGTACATCATTTCAGGTTTATTACTCCCCTCTTAATACAAATCCTAATCTTGAAAATACCTGTACTTTCTATGGTGGAGCTTTTTAGAGAAATTTTTCTAAAATTATTTTCATAGATTTCTTTCATTAATTTTGTAACTGTTGACAAGGACACATTCTGCAGGTCACATGCTATTTCAGGTTTTTAAAAAAACCAAACTTTTTATCACCTTAGGCTGAGGTCATGATGTGCATTGTGACTAAATAGTAACACAGTCATTTTGATGCTGGCCAAAACCTTCTGATAACATTCACTTACCTCATAGAGTGTACTTTCGTGGAATATTAGAAAGATCTGCAAATTAGCTCCTGGTCCTGTGTCACACCCCTGTCACGTCAAATTAGACCAAGTCCAGATTCATATTTTGAAATAATTTGCACAACATTGCTTGTTTGGGTTGAGATTCAGCCCTTAGCCCTTGTATTGCCTGGAGGTGTGTGTAATGCTTCAGGTGTGGTTACCAGTTCCATTTTTCGCCCGCATACAACTAACTTCTAACAGTACTGACCAACGCTGGTCATGGTGCATTTATCAGTCATTGATTATAGACGTGTGCAAAATGCTGGTCTTAGCTGTAGGTCCCTGGCCATACATATTTTGATGAGTGCTACTTCTTACAATTGAGCATTGTCATGTGAGTTTCAGTGGTGTTCAGTCCTTTGGTGAATGCTTTATTAATTTCTCACACATTGCTTAGATGTACTGTTGAGAACACCTCATAGTCACAGGCCATTTGGACGGAAGCCTTGCAGTTCCCTACAACGTGTAGTCGTATTGTAAGTTGTTTTATAGTAAGTATACTTATATTTGGCATTTTAATGTGTATGTCATTATATTACGTATTCCGTTGTTATTGTTGAATCTGGTTGTCATGAGGCAGGTATTACTGGTTTAAAATGGCTTGTAAGTCCTTATAAAAGGGTTATATTTTATATTTATCCAAAACAATGCAAAGAAAATATTTTTTGATTTCTCATGTAGTGACTAAATTATCACAACATGAAATTATAGCCATATTGGAGAGAGGGATTAAATCAGCTATTTTTATGTCCTACAGTATTAGCTTTTTGTGGACCCTTTCAATTATGTAACTGGCAAGTATTTGTGTTTCTGAATTAAACTTGTTTTTGTAATAATGTTTTTCAGTACTTTGGTTCGTGTGACTACCAGCCTATATGCTTAGCTCTTGGTGTTCCTGTCCACTGTGAATATGACTCTAGAAAGGGGAAATTGTAATCTGTTAAAATACCATTTTACACGAGACACAGTGCTGTGCAATGATTGGCTTTCAGCAGAAATTGCCAGCTACTTTTAATAAAGGAGAAGAACCAACTCCTTGCAGTTGTATCTACTTGTTGGGGGACGAGTGACACCCTTCCTCGAGAGGAAACCTGAAGTCTCCTATTCTCATTCCTGGCAAACCCCATGGCAACACTTAATCCAGGACCGAACGTGTCCAGGTATCTGCCTGAGGTTTACACTTTATTACACTGCAGAGTTTATCTCCCTCTACATAAGCAGTGTGTACCAACGAAAACAAAGCTTCCCAGTTACATTAGATTTGAGTAGTGAACCACTGAAAATGGCGGTATTCTAAATATCTTACTTGGAATTATGACGTTAGATAAGTGTTCTAATTTCTATTGTGTTCTATTTAAGAGTTATGTGCTTGTCTGACTTAAGTCACGTTGCTGCTTATGTATTTTCCAGTGCCGTTACATGCAGTTTAACCAGAAAGTTATAATCAGACCATTATTGAATATATATGATTTTAAAATGATTTCATTGGCCATAGCTGACACCACGAAATGAATACACCGAACTGTTTTGTTGATGTTTGTCTCTAAACATATTGTACAGCTACAGGAAGATTTTTGTGTTGCTAACTGTAGAAATAACTGCGGCAGAAACACAACAGCAGTCATCATGATGTACTGAAGCCTGACTGAAGATGTCTTGGCTACTGCATTGCCATTTCCCTAAAGAGGTAATTGGGTTTTCCTTCCAGAATGTCATGACAAAACTACCGTACGTTTGCATGATTTTGTATTTTTGATCCTGGACACTACAGAGTTCATCAGAGTTACCATTGCCACACTTCTGGCGCCAGTCCAAATGAGGGCGGGAAATTGAGTGGGTTGTGGCTGTGACCGAGGGGACGTAACGCAGGAACGTAACGTAGTGGGGTCAAAGGTGAATAGGGTTGCAAACTGCCAAATGCGCTTGCGCCTCCTTATGTTTCTGCGATATCGGATGGCTAGCTGGCTATCGAACATTAGCTAGGTTAGAATAAAGCTGCTAATTCAACACAAAACGGACGGAAATCGTTAAAAACACAGGCCAGGTATGGCAGACGTTTTTTGATTTGCTAACCACTGAAATATCCGTTGCGTTAGACGGCTAGAGAAGGGATACTTTGAAAATGTATATGGACGTTAATGTTCGCGAGCTAAATTGCTAAGCAGTAACTGTTAGTTTGGTAGCGATCTGTATACGTTAGACGTACTTGGCAAACTAACAATAATTTCACATACAATTCAGGATTGTTTGCTAGCCCTGGTATCTATTATTTTCATTCATCACTGTTGTTGTCTATCCAGTTTGCAGCTAACGTTAGGTGCTGTAACTCTGAAGTGTATTTAAGGTTCGCTAGCTAACATAGCTTGCTCACTCATTAGATTACCCCTGGCAAATGCTAGGTAGGTGAAGTCATGTTCAGTTATTTATATTATTAACTGGTTACGAGTGCAGTAACTGACTAGACTATATTAATATAATTTTTTAAGCCATTAAGCCTGTCTGGTACGTCTGGTGGTTATCCAGCTAGTAGCGTGCAAGCTATATAATTTGAATGGTATTGCAACGTGCTAATATTCCTGCCAGCCTGCTAGTGGGTTGTACACATAGATTAAGTTGACTAATCAGGCTAACACTGAACAGTTCCGCAAAATGATGCTAACTGCTAATGTTTTCTAAATTGCTTCTTTTCCCCAGTGTTTTCGTCGCAGTCTCTGCGCTGCTTCCTCGAGGTGCTGCTCAAATTTCCGAGGAGTTTTCAGTCGTTTCCGAAAACCGTGCAAAATGCCAGCCGCACTCGCGGATACTAGTCAGATTATCTGCGAAGTCTGGGCCAGCAATGTGGAGGAGGAAATGAGGAAAATCCGACAAATTATCCAGAGTTATAATTACATCGCCATGGTAACCGTTCCATTCCTGTCAACCTGCAGTTCATGTTAGGTGGACAGCTCAGCTGATGTAACGTTTGCTTTATATAGCGGCAAACTGCATTGCATATAAGAGCCGTTCTTTGATGCAAAATAAATGCAAGTGTAAAATACATTTTACTGTGGCTGCTTGTAAATTGTGACCGCATTTAATGATATTTCCCGTGGTCTTCTGTGGTTGCAGGACACCGAATTCCCGGGAGTGGTGGTTCGGCCCATCGGGGAGTTCCGCAGCACGGTTGACTACCAGTATCAGCTATTGCGCTGCAATGTGGACCTGCTGAAAATTATACAACTAGGACTCACGTTCATGAACGAGGACGGTGACTACCCCCCAGGAACAACCACCTGGCAGTTCAACTTCAAATTTAATCTCACGTATGTGCACATCAGTCTTTCACTTGCGCCAGTGGCTTGGGAGTGACTGTTTTAAGTACGGCAAGAAACAAAAAAACAAAAGGAATTTAATATTCCTTCGACTTAATAATTGCTTGCATTTAATCCAAATGTATCCTGTCGAGAAAGATGATTCAGTTCTTATTCTGGACAGCAGCAATCCATAAGGTATTATCTGGCATTAATTTTGGCAAGAGCGAGCAAAGTTGGACCACATTATATCAAGCCCACAAGCAACCTCATGAATTCTGATGAGGACTGTCAGTAGGATTAATGATGGAGTGCCTGCAAGAGAATACATTAACATGTAAAGCTTTTTCCTCTAATAGATGCTGCCCTGATCTTCTCATTTTATTTTATCAAAAGATTTCAATATCTTTTCCCCCCCTTTTTCTAGAGAGGACATGTACTCCCAAGACTCAATAGATCTGCTCCAGAACTCTGGGCTGCAGTTCAAAAAGCACGAAGAAGAAGGAATCGATACCCTGTACTTTGCAGAGCTCCTGATGACGTCTGGTCTGGTGCTATGTGAAAATGTCAAGTGGCTCTCCTTCCACAGGTAATGACTGGGGATAAGTAGGGCATGTGGTGGCTCTCCTTCCACAGGTAACGACTGGGGATAAGTAGGGCTTGTGGTGGCTTGCCTTCCACAGGTAATGACTGGGGATAAGTGGGTCATGTGGTGGCTCTCTTTCCACAGGTAATGACTGGGGATAAGTTGGGGATAAGTAGGGCATGTGGTGGCTCTCTTTCCACAGGTAATGACTGGGGATACGTAGGGGATAAGTAGGGCATGTGGTGGCTCTCTTACCACAGGTAATGACACAGGGGTGCACAACTCCGGTCCCAGAGTGCCAGTATGCGCTGCTGGGTTTTTGGTCCAACCTAATTGGCTGAGCTTATTTCTCTGACAGCTCTATAAGCTACGCTGGTTCACTCCTGTACTTTGAGCACAGTAAAATCTTTAGGGTACACCTGCAGTCTGCAGCTGTAGCTGGTGCTTTTATGAAGCGATTGGGCTAGTGAAATATTTAAGAGCAGACGTTGAAAGGAAATCGTGAAACGGATCGGCCCGCGTTGCGCACCCCTGTACTTGACTGTCATTTGGATCTGACTGAAGTGCCTTCTGACCCTGTTCTCTGCTCTGCGCAGCGGCTACGATTTTGGATACCTGGTGAAGCTCCTCACAGACGCCCGGCTGCCCGAGGAGGAGCACGAGTTCTTTCAGATCCTCAACCTCTTCTTTCCCGCCATTTACGACGTGAAGTATCTCATGAAGAGCTGCAAGAACCTGAAGGTAAGAGCGTTCGAAGAGAAAATCGGTTTAAAAAAAAAAAAAAAAAAGCAGTATTGACGATACAGGTGTGTCGTTCATTTCAATTTTGAGTTGATTTGCAAAATCTGTTGTACATTTGTAATATTCTGAGTGTGTGATTGGCTGGGAAACTGATTATTATGAGTACGAAGCGCACACAAAATATTGTGTATCTGGTTGCTGCGGTGCTGATTGAGTCACTGTTGTTGCACACTGGTACCTCTATCATTTCAGGTACATTGCTTGTACATTCGTGCAACTAAAGCCTGAATAGGCTACAGCAGTCATCCTCTGTCCTGGTCTGCTTGTTTTTCTCTCCCCGTAACATCGCGCATCTAATTCACACTCAAGAAACCAGGTCACCTGAATTGGCCCTGTAATCAGCTGCTTTAACTGATCAGTTGCTGTGCTACTCAAGTACCGAATAACAAAGTAACAAAAGCCAGCAGACCCTGTGGCTCCAGGGGTCAGGATTGAGGACCCTGTGGGTCTCCAGGGTCAGGATTGAGGACCCTATGGGTCTCCAGGGTCAGGATTGAGGACCCTGTGGCTCCAGGGGTCAGGATTGAGGACCCTGTGGGTCTCCAGGGTCAGGATTGAGGACCCTGTGGGTCTCCAGGGTCAGGATTGAGGACCCTGTGGGTCTCCAGGGTCAGGATTGAGGACCCTGTGGCTCCAGGGGTCAGGATTGAGGACCCTGTGGGTCTCCAGGGTCAGGATTGAGGACCCTGTGGCTCCAGGGCCAGGATTGAGGACCCTGTGGGTCTCCAGGGTCAGGATTGAGTACCCTGTGGGTCTCCAGGGTCAGGATTGAGTACCCTGTGGGTCTCCAGGGTCAGGATTGAGGACCCTGTGGCTCTCCAGGGTCAGGATTGAGGACCCTGTGGCTCTCCAGGGTCAGGATTGAGGACCCTGTGGATCTCCAGGGTCAGGATTGAGGACCCTGTGGATCTCCAGGGTCAGGATTGAGGACCCTGTGGGTCTCCAGGGTCAGGATTGAGGACCCTGTGGGTCTCCAGGGTCAGGATTGAGGACCCTGTGGGTCTCCAGGGTCAGGATTGAGGACCCTGTGGGTCTCCAGGGTCAGGATTGAGGACCCTGTGGGTCTCCAGGGTCAGGATTGAGGACCCTGTGGGTCTCCAGGGTCAGGATTGAGGACCCTGTGGGTCTCCAGGGTCAGGATTGAGGGCCACTGCCCTGCGGTGTTTACTTGTGTCTCTGTCCCTTTTGTCAGGGGGGTCTCCAGGAAGTCGCTGACCAGCTGGAGCTGAAGAGGATTGGGAGGCAGCATCAGGCCGGCTCGGACTCCCTGCTCACGGGGATGGCCTTCTTCAGGATGAAGGAGGTACGTGTGCTGGCGTTAGGGAGCTGCCTCTGCTTGTCCCCAGAGGCTTGTGCCACTGCTTCAGCTGTGAGAGGCCATTTGGAATTAAGCGTTTTTAATTTGGCTTTGTTCAGTAATCTGTGATGAGGGTTGTGTAGTGTCATAAGATGGTCATCTTATCTCCAGTGCTTTTTATTGGGCGTGTGAAAAGCCTCACAGTGGCTCAGCTCTAATATGAATATTTCCCTTATGTGCTTATATTTTTACCCCCTTTTGAAGCTTAATGTCATAAAGTGTATCTCAGGCTGTTCTTTGCCTTTTGTTCTTATTGTTTTTTAGACGAGCTCTTATTTCCCCATGATAAATGTGCCTTTTTTACATTTTACATTAACCTCCATAACCGATGTTCACACTGAGCTACCGCTGTAGGATGTAAAATCGTTTTTTTTCCCTCCCCTACGCAGTTGTTTTTCGAAGACAACATTGATGATGCGAAGTACTGCGGGCGATTGTACGGCCTGGGGTCTGGCTCCTCCCAAAACCAGAATGGCATTTCCTCTTCCTCCCAAGAGGAAACCAACAACAAACACTGACCCGAAGAGGCCAGCGGCGCCAGGCAGACCATTGGCTTGTTTTATCCCATCCAGTAGTTGTATTGATCCCCTCCATCCCACCCCACCCGATGGCAGTAATGAATTTCTGTAAGATTTCCACAGCTATAAAAGGACGTTGGTCTTCACAGATTTGAAAACATTCCCAGACCCGTTCGGTTTAGTCACAGCTGATTGATATTTTGCCGTTTTCCCCCACAATCCTCTGCTGAACCTTTCTAGCTTGCATTATGATGACATTTGGATCATTTTATCTTTTTTTTTGTTTTACAGCATTGCAGTTTTGAAATCCAGTCTTTTAAAGCATGGGACCAGCACCTGTGTGCTACACACTGCTATTGACACCTAGCATTTCACTGGGATCAAACGGCAACTGTTTCCCAGAATTCCTACATTGCTTAAGAAGTTCTTTTGACCAATTTGTGTTTCAAGATCTCTTGCAGATGTTTGAAGAATCCGATCACTGTTGGATACATGTTTGTAGGAGTTGTGATATTTTAAATTATGCTGGAAAGGTATGTATATTAAAATGTAAAATTTCAAAGAGCCTGATACGTTTTACCATTTTTCCTCTAGTGGAATGAAATTTTAGACTCAAACCTTGCTCGTCTTGTGGTAGGGATAGGGATACATCCAAGGTCTTTGTAAGTTGTACTTAAGTTATTCGCAGCTACGTTTAATAGATGTTTGCGATTTCTATTTTTTTTAATCCTACATTGTTTTTAACAATTGTATATTAAAATGTTTTCTATCTGCTGAATGTGACATTTTAGTATTTATGTTCTCCGAAGTTTGAGACATGTTGGTACGATTGAGAAACAAAGTATTTTGCCATATTCAGAGCACTCTTCCATGTTCAGTGAATGCTTTGCTCACTGATTGAATAAATGATTTTACCAGCCATGTTTGCAAGAAGTGGCCTGATGTCAGATTTAAGTTTTCAGTTTCCAAAGCAAAATCCCTCGTGCATCACATCATACAGAGTTCTTGCCCTATGTTAGTTTTATACTGAGTATGTAATATGATGGACTGATTGAAAGGCATCCATTCACTTTAAATGCCTTGCACTTCATGCATAACTTTAAAGCCATGATGAAATCACTTAAGCAACAAGCACATTGAGGTTCAGGTAAATTGGAGCACTTCAAAGTATTCAAAGGTTTTTATGAAGTGCTTGCAACATTGCCATGGTGTAGATTATTTGCAAATGTCTTGCAGCAAAAAAAAACAAATACATCCAAATAGTACAAGTAGTAGCACAAGTCCAACAATCTTGCTTTTGTTACCGGGAAAATTAATTTCTGCACCTTATTGGTTATTACCACATAGCCAAGTAATTTTAGCAGGTAATTTTAAAAGGAGAAGCTTGCCTTAAAACATGCTGGAATAAATGTCGATATTAATGGGAACATTCTAGAAGCGCCAAAGGTTTTCACTGTATGTGAAATCCCAATGGGTGACATCAAGCCTGCTAGCCAAGTGAAATATTAGATTTTTGATTGTCACTTTTGAAGAAACTCCAGCAGCTCTAGTTTTTATTGGTCTTGACCCTGATGCTAAAAAGTTGTAGTAAAATCATAATCTATTCATGAACAGAATGGGAAACAAACTTAAGCATATGAATGAAAAGGTTTTATTACATATACACACTTGCTGTCAGAGCAAAGTGTTAAAAAAAAAAAAAAGAAAAAAAAAAAGTCCAGTCTGATTTCATAGTTTGATGTGAAAGTCTGTCCCCGTTAATTTAAGAATCTCTGACAGGCTTTGCGATGGACGCTCGTGGGTCCGTGTTTCTGCAGCAGACGCAAGGCTTCCTCCTTCAGGTGCTTTGGAACATGAGTACAGTTCCTGTCCATGTGCAGGAGGACGAGGCAACACTCGAGGACGTCCGGGAAAGAGTATTTCTGAAAAAGAGGTAGAACATCACTTAACACCCTTTGCTTTTCCTATCATTTGAATGACGAATAGTGTTCCCAAAGTAATCTTAAATGGATTGTAATTGGATTAAAAGTTTCCTTACCTTTATGTGTTCAGGAATTTCGGCCAGTTCCTTGTGGCGTTCAGACACCAGGGCAATCAGGGAGGGCAAAGAGCCGTTTGCATCCCTGGGGAAGGAGTTGCACATTTTAGACAAATTTCACTTGACGTGCGGATTCTATAAAGATGTTTCAAAGATGGGCAGCTACACAGTCCACATACGTCAGGGTTCGGCAACAAGGGGCGTATCTGTTTGGTTTTCATGCCAACTTCTGGCCTTAATTGGTCCTAACATTTTACCTACATTTCTTGATAAGCGTATGAATGACAGCCAAAGACTGTTCTTGCGTCCCTAATGAAATGTTTCACTTTGGCTCGCTCCTAGATTGGATTAATGTTGGTGTGTACAGCCAATTAGGTATTGAAGGACGGGGCCAACCTTTAACCACAGGGTCTTTCCCAACGAGGAGAAAGACTACATTTAAAAATGGTCCAACAAACCCAGGAATTGTTCCTAAAAACAGGAAGAGAGTGGAGGGATGAACTCGTACCTGTGGTCAGGATCCGTGGTGCTGTCCGTGTCTGTCTGTCCCTCTGCTGGGCCTGCGGAGGTCTGTGTCAGTCTGTGCAGCTGCACCAGGCCGGCTATCTGCTGCTGGATCTGCCCCACAGCGCTCTGTGTGGCCTGGAGGGCAGCGTGCGCGTCGGACAGCAGGGCCCGGCAGAACCCACCCAGAACCGCCGCCGTCTCCACGGCGACCAGCGAGTCCGAGGGATTCTGGGTCTCCGTGACGACCTGCGTGTCCGGCTCGTGGCCGGCTGAGGGATTCTGGGTCTCCGCGGCGACCTGCGAGTCTGAGGGATTCTGGGTCTCCATGACATCCTGCGCATCCGGCTCACGGCCGGCTGAGGGATTCTGGGTCTCCGTGACGTCGTCTGACTGGAGCGCGTCGCCGGCACAGCTTCCCACAGCCTGACCGCCAGCGCCGCTCCACCACAGCTGGTACAGCCGCACGTAGGACACCCAGGCCTCCAGGCTTCTGACAGCAGCCAGGCCGGCCTCATCCAGGGGCTCCAGCCTCTCCCTGTACCACGCGATGGAGTCAGCTCCTGCAGGAGGAACCGCTCGCTTAATGTACCCAAACAAGCACGTCCGCCTCACACAGACAAGAGGGTTTACTTATGCAAAATAAATCACATCTGGAGTGTCATATGAAAGCACAATGCCAGTTCAATGCCTCTCTCTCTGTGATAAGTCGGAGCCAAAATGAGAGCACCTCCATTTTGGGAAATCGGGCCCCGAGCATGTCCCCCCCCTCACCTTCAGGAAACAGCAGACTGCAGATCTCTGAGAGCAGGTGAAAGTGCCCCACCCCACTGCAGCGAGCCACGCCCCCGAGCAGCTCCTCTAGCCCCGCCCCCCATTCTCCAAGAATGCAGCTCAACAGGCCCATCGTAATGTCCAGCGACACCTGGTTCAGCAGCTGAAGGGAGACACGCGGTCAGAATTAGTCAGCGAGCAGGACGTTTAAAAACACGGTGATTTAAGACTAGATTCATTCTTCTAAATCACAAATGTCTGGCTTTCATTTCTCTATCATTGCTTGCAGCAGCATGGCTGTCACAGTGCTTTTGTCCCAGAGGTCGCACCCCTGGCCACAGGGCACCTGATTGGTGGGGATGTTGGGAGCTACAGGGCACCTGATTGGTGGGGATGTTGGGAGCAGCAGGGCACCTGATTGGTGGGGATGTTGGGAGCAGCACGGCACCTGATTGGTGGAGATGTTGGGAGCCGCAGGGGGCATGTCCATCGCTTTCAGCTGCTGGCGAATCGAACGGACTCTGTCCAGGTCGTCAGCGGACACACCCGTCTCAGTCTGCCACACGCTCTTCACCGCGGACAGGAAGTCCTCCCCACGTGGCTCAGACCAGCTGTGATTGGACGAGCAGCTGCGCTTGGTCACGCAGGACTCCGGCAGCCTCATGACGAGCAGCTCGTTAGTGCAGAGCATCACTCGATGGCCCTGCAAGGTACGGACAGAGTCAACTCAAACACAGTCAGAAACTCAAACAGTCAACTCCAACACAGTCAGAAACTCAAACACAGTCAACTCAAACACAGTCAGAAACTCAAACACAGTCAACTCAAACACAGTCAGAAACTCAGTCAACTCTAACACAGTCAGAAACTCAAACACCGTCAGAAACTCAACTCAAGTCAGTGCTTTTAACGATGATGTCATTAGCAGCCAGTTACACGCGCAGTCGTGCGGATGAATCACCAGTAGGCTCTCCTGCGTCCGCAGCACCTCCTGAGCCCCCAGCCAATCCTCGGCCGCCGTCAGCTCCCTGGTGCATCTCAGCGCCAGCGAGTGCGAGAGCTCGTTCTCTCCCGCCACGGCGGCCAGCTTGGCGGCGGTCTTCAGCGAGATCACGTCGCCTTTCTTGGCGATCACCTTGGCGGCGTCGAAGGCAGAGTCCGCAGCCAGGTAACTGAAAGATCGAAGAAACACGAAACATAACATCACGTATCTCAAGCTAATAATGTCCAACGTCCACACGCTGTTGGGGAAAGCTGAGCAGCCATGTCACTGAGCGGGAAGGGGGGGGGGGGCACGGGTGTTCTAGGGCTGCGAAATGCACTGCACTGTCAGATGTCACAGATTTTCGTGAGGACCGCAAACTGAGCTCGTCGTCTTTCTAAACGTACCATTTGGCAGCGGTGGAGTAATGCCCGTCCTTCTCCAGCACGGCCGCCCAGGTGGTGTACAGGTCCTTGAGGGCGGGGTCGTCCGGCTGGAGTCTGGCTTTGGCCAGCGCTATGGCCTCCCTGAAGGATGGACACATCAGTCACTCCCACGGCCTGCTTCCCTGAACGTCTAATAACTGAACCCTACAATCACTCGTGCAGTAACATTCTCTGGCCCTAAAGTGAATTCTGATGTAGTGTAATATACCTGTCAGGACACGGCTAATGGATGACAAACCTTCCATCATTCTAGTCTCCTGAGAGATGCACAGTATTTGATCATTCTGCCGTATGAATAATGTAAGACTTAATTCCATAATAATGATACAGTAACCAGACAGTCTTAAAGGGGGAAAACAGAAGACCTTGGACTGGACTATGTATGTCAGTGTTTAGAGGGTCAGTAACCTGTAGAGCTGTTGGGACTGGGGCTGGAGTGTGTGTGTGAGAGTGAGTGTGTGTGTGTGTGTGTGTGTAAGTGTTTTACAGGGTCAGTAACCTGTAGAGCTGCTGGGACTGGGGCTGGAGTGTGTGTGTGTGAGAGTGTGTGTGTGTGTGTGTGTGTCTGTGTGTGAGAGTGTGTGTGTGCATGTGTGTGAGACTGTGTGTGTGTGTGTGTGTAAGTGTTTTACAGGGTCAGTAACCTGTAGAGCTGCTGGGACTGGGGCTGGAGTGTGTGTATGTGAGAGAGTGTGTGTGTGTGTGTGTGTGTGTGTGTGTGTGTGTGTGTGTGTGTGTGTGTGTAAGTGTTTTACAGGGTCAGTAACCTGTAGAGCTGCTGGGACTGGGGCTGGAGTGTGTGTGTGAGAGTGAGAGTGAGTGTGTGTGTGTGAGTGTGTGTGAAAGTGTTTTACGGGCTCAGTAACCTGTAGAGCTGCTGGGACTGGGTCTGGAGTGTGTGAGTGTGAGTGTGAGTGTGTGTGTGTGTGTGTGCGTGCGCGCGTGTGTGTGTGTGTAAGTGTTTTACGGAGTCAGTAACCTGTAGAGCTGCTGGGACTTGAGAAGCTCGACGGCCTCGTACACTTTGTGGACGGACAGCAGGTGGGACGCGGCTTTGAGGAACTGCTCCTGAAAGCAGAGCTGTTTGACGAAGGCCTCCACCGTCCTCAGCCACACGCTGTACCCCGCTGAGAGGAGGGAGACACGGGGTCAGGGGCTAAAAGACCAGACGACAGAGCTGCGGTTCTGGCGAGCACATTTCCCCGGTGGAAACGCAATCTAAGCTCATTTATGAATGAAGGGAAAAAGGGTGAAACTAAAAACACAGCCCAGAGACAGCAGTAATGACATACTGTATCAACTCCATAGCATTACTGTTATTATTATTATTACACAACTCCTTTATACAATAGGAGTACCCCTCTCCTGGGATTCAGACTTCTGGGGCTTAGATAAACAACAAAACCATTCTTTGGCCGGCTCAGGCTGTGGGTTCACAGTTATCATCATCATTATGATTTTGTTATTAATATTAATTACCGCTCCCTACCCATTGGTGCAATAGAGACCAGGTGGTCGCTCAGCTCCCCTTTCTCAGTGGCCATTTTCAGAGCGCCTGTGATGTCACCTTTCCATAGCAACAGGTACACAGCCGAGTCATAGTGTCCTCCATCCATGTGGCTCTGTCCTGTGCAGCCAATCAAAATCGCGCAAGCAGATGAGCAAATATATTCACAACCAATAGGAGAAGTCTTCTGTTTGAGTATGCCATGAATGTTAAAGCACGGCAGATGGCTCTGTTGGTTCTCCTTACCCTCTTCCTGGAACATCCTGTAGAGCGCTTCCCTGTCCGTGAACAGCCCCAGCTGGATGTGGTCTCCGACCCCAGGTACACACTGACTCGGTCCTGCACACAGACATCAGCCACCACCATGTTAATGGCACCACTCTGCAATGCATGCTGGGATTGGCTTCATTGTTAGTCGTACAACCTCCCTCATAGCCCTCAAAAACACCATGTGTACTTTTTCCTGACAAACGTAGACATTTTTAGGTTTGTGTGGAGATGACTGGTTTCATTTATCATGCAACTTTTAATTGGGTTGGGCATTTGGGGGTACAAAACAGCCTGTAATTATAATATCCATTCAGACATTCAGAGTTTCTCTCATGTGTGCTTTAACTGCTGTGTGAGAATGATTTTCACAAAAAGTGCCATCAATTCACCACTTCGTTTTAATAAACTGTGTGTCTTGTGGCTTTGTTCCATGAACAGCTGTAGATGGACAAAAGCCCTTAACCCTTCAGAAGAGTAGGTTTTTTTTTTCCCCCTCCAAAATTCTAAGTCAGGGCTCTAGAACTCCACTGCTTTCAGTCACCAGCAGTGATTGTGACATCAGCATTAGAACTTTCAGTTCTAAGAACGTTCTAATCACATATCTGTGGTCCTACATATCTGGGGTTAAAATAGGATTTCCTAACCCTACTGGGCTGGACTCACCCTCAGAGTACCTGACTGCAGCCAGGGTAAGGCAGTCCTGCTGCTGGTCCTCCTTGGATCGATGATCCATGGTGGTACTGAGAGGAAGGATGGATCGAGCTTTCTTCTTCTTCCCGAGAATTTCTGCCAAAACCGTTCTCTCCATCATTCACTCAGGAAGGCCCTCAGTACGCTCACATTAGATATAACGCTTGAACAACAGCTCTGAAAAGAGCTCATCAAAACCCAATGAACATGACAAAGCAAGGCCATTCACTGTTAGCCTTGCAGCAGTAATGCATACGATAGCCTGACAGTAACGGCCTAATTGGACAATGTACACAGAGCTGCTATTACATATAACAAATAATATGGGGATAAAATATGAAAATGTTTTTATTGGAAAACAGACCTGCTGAATTAAATGAGGTTTATAAAATATGGAGTAAGAAACATATAAAACACTCTTTGCAATGATCCCTGAGGAAAATGTACCATTTAGAAATGACACGTATTGAGTGCGATTCTCAAACTGACCTGGTTTCTCTCTCCTTTTCTCTTCTCTCGTCTCTTTCTTTCCTTCATTTCCAAAGGGCTTCCCGCCATTTAGCACTTTATCTGCCGCGGTTCTGTCCATCGGCCGACCTACTTCTCTTGACCAAACTGAAACGACCGCGAGAGGAAATGGTCAAATCCTTCCCCAGTGCACTGACCAGCTCCGTTAAGACTTCATAATACTTTGTAATTTGCACAAATGACTGAAACACAGTGGCAGACCTTCAGTCTGAAACTGCAGGACATGATGTCATGGTGAAAGGTGGAGAACGTGCTGTGATACCTGTGGGCGAAGGAGTGCTGACTCTCTCCTCCTCATCCTCGTCGGACACGCCCTCTCCAGGCCTGGCGTGGTTCCCCTCCCTCTCTCCACCCCTCTCCTCCTCTCCGTTCAGGGGCTTGTCCTCCGCACCCCTGGCCCCGCCTCTCACCGCGGCCTTCTCCTTCTTCTTCTTCTTGGCGTACGCTTTCTGCTGCTGCGCTCTCTTCTTCTCCAGCTCCACGCCCTTCTTTCCTGGGAAAAAAACAAACATTCCAACGTTTAAAAGCGACCCTTTTGAGGGAAAGGAAAAAAAAAACGGTCAACTGGTTTAGATTGAAGCTTCAAAGAAAATGGTGACAGGATTTAAACTCAGACTACCCCTCGGAGTGTAACTGTTTGATATGGCCAGAAAAGGCACATGTTCTAAGGCACTAAGGTACTGCATGTAGGAACTGGAAGCGTAGTGGCAGAGAGGGTGAAACCAGCAGACCCCCCCCCCCCACCCCGAACACTCACCCCGGGGGGGTTTGGTGTGCTCCTGCTTGGACACGGACCACTCCTGCACGGTGAAGTCGTCCCCCCCCGTCCAGACCACGTCGGGGTCGACCGGAGACCACTGCACACTGAGCAGGCGCCCCCTGTGCCCCCTGTAGTTACACAGCGCCTCCTCCGACAGGACGTCCCACACCTGGAGACACAGTCGTCAGTGAGAGATACGTACCCCCCAGTTCCCTTCCCAACCCCACAGTCCCCTTCCCAACCCCACTGCCCCCCCAGTTCCCTTCCCAATCCCACAGCCCCCCCCCCCAGTTCCCTTCCCAACCCCACAGCCCCCCCCAGTCCCCTCCCAATCCCACAGCCCCCCCAGTCCCCTTCCCAATCCCACAGCCCCCCCAGTCCCCTTCCCAATCCCACAGCCCCCCCCCAGTCCCCTCCCAGTCCCCTCCCAACCCTGCCGCCTCCGCGCTGTGTTCTGCAGAGTTGGCGGTAAGCGGCTCGCTCAGGCGGAACTCTAAAGGACGCGGTTGCGGCAGACTCACCTGGGCGGTGCCGTCGTAGCCGACGGTGACCAGACGTCCATCATGGTGCGGGCTCCAGGCCAGGCAGGTGATTTTGGCGGTGTGCCCCACCAGGCTCCGGAACGCTTCGGTGATCAGAACGGGACTCTCCGGTGGGGACTCTGCGCGCGGACAGGGTAAACACAAACATCAAAATCACGCCCCCCCCGGACGCTATTATCCAGAGAGACATACAGTAGTGCAGCCGGTGAGGCTGAATCATTAAAGAGCCACTGGACCTTTGAAGAGCAACATTTTTTCAAAATTCTAAGTCAGTGTTCTAGAACTCCACTGCTTTCAGTCACCAGCAGCGATTGTGACATCAGCATTAGAATGTTCAGTTAAGAACATTCCAATCACACATTTGTGACCTCCCACCAAAAAGGATGAATTGCGTATTAAATGAGAAGTTAAAGACGATGGCTACTTCTGATAATCCCAGCATCCCCTCTGATTTTTAAAAACATTTTTCAGATTTCCCAGCGGCCCCCTCTCACCTACGACGCTCCTGAGGTCGTGCACGTAGACGACGGCGTTGCTGGACCCGGAGGCCAGCAGGTGGCCGAGCTCGGGCCGGCTGGCGTGCGGGTGGTGCCAGCGCAGGACGTTGATGATCTTGTGGTGCTGCTGGATGGTGCACAGCAGCCGCAGGTCTGGGGCCTGGTACACCTCTATAGACCTAGGGGACACAGTGCTCGCTATGACAGCTTCCTGTTTCAGGGTTCTAGACCTTCGCCATCGACCCGCGAGAGACACTTCCCCTCAGAGTGACAGGGCCCCCCATATTACGGGTGGGACCGGGGACCGGGCCCCCTATATCAGGGGTGGGACCGGGCCCCCCATATTAGGGGTGGGACCGGGCCCCCCAGCTGAGGGGTTACATTGAAGCAGACCTAGGAGGTTAGGCAGCATTTCAAACGTGAACTTGTAAAGAGTAATGAGAACTCTCATTCATTCAAACACACAACCAAAACTACAGAATCCTCTGACCACTTGTACACTAGGCTCAGTCACATTTTTCTATAGCCAGCCAGGAGACAAGCTAGCAACATTTTGGCTTGGTCTGGAACCGGATTCTATGATCAGAGGAGAAACCCTATTGTATTTAGTACATATCCATAGGAAAAGCCAGAAGTAGCAAGCGACGTACTTAAAGAGGCTTTGCAGTTGTGTGGGTGTGTGCAGGACTGATAAGTTACATACCCATCTTCATTCCCGATGGCTAGCACTTTACCATCTGGTTTCCAGCAGAAATCTGTGTGAGGTGACAGCTTGTGCTGCAAGAACACACCGCATGTATATGTAAGCACAACAACTACACACAGCAACATAATAATAAATGCTAGAAGACTACAAGAAATACATCTTACTTAAGCACAAACCCACCAAGTAAAACAGACGTGTTCCAAAGGGTGAACATTAAATGGAAGGACTAAACTGGTTTTAAATAAAAATGTGTTCACCTTGAGCAAAAGAATGAGAATTGATCAGTGAGGTGTGGCAGCTGGTAGCTCACCTTAATGTTGTTGGTGTCTCGGATGACCTTGTCGATGTCTGTGGCCTCCCCCGCCAGCTTCCAGGGGTCATGCTGAAAAATGACCCCCTCCCCAGCACAGCTGTACAGGCTTAATGAGGGCTTGTCTCCTCCCCCTGACAGAAAGAAAGCAGCCAATCACAGAACAGCTCACACCCCTTACCCACCACACCGACAGTATCAATGCATGGCATCCATCAGCGTAAACTGCATTTGGCTTCAAAACTTCAAAATGTCAGGTCTCGTCTGAGAAAAGCTGAGGCGATTGTCTTTACAGTCTCCAAGACGCACGACAGATATGGCACTAAAAGAGTCGTCCACTGCAACAGGTCAAATCAGCGGCCATCTTCTTCCAGTGAATCTCCCTCTTACGGAAGGAAGGCCTTTTCCAAACCATCTCCAGCTCAAGGGCGTATTTCAGAAGCGCTCATTGCATACACATTTAAACCTTCATCTACTGATGGGTTCTGTGTGGCAAACTAAAATTTTATCATTTACCAAGTCAGTCAGAAGGTACAGTTCAAGGTCACTGCACACCTTTAACCTACCAAAAGACATGGGGGGAACAGGGGGGCCCCAGGCCAAGGTGTAGACCGTCTTTCGGTGATAAGTGCTTGATATCTGAGGAGGCCTGGTAGAAAGAATTATGACTTAAATATATATATTTATATGTACATAAATGCATATCAGTGCAATGTTTTAGCCTAGCAACATATATAGACAAAACTACATGCATACACTTTTGCATACTACATTCATACTTAAGCACGTTTCAGAATACAGAACCTTTGACATGACCGAGCCATGACAGAGACCGAACACAAAGCCCCGCTTACTTATTGGAGTAGGCTTCATAGATCCCAACTTTGCCGTCATCTGTCCCGAATGCCAAGGACCCTTCTTTTGTTGGGTGCCAGGACAACTGGAATAAAAACAAAACCATGCAAAAGGCACTACTGTAAGTGGCTTTGGCTAAAATGTATCGGCTAAATGACCTAAAAACAATTGGACGTTTCATGTTTAAACACCATGAAACACTACAGCGATGGTTTGCAGTTTCCCAGTGATGACTCACGGCAGTGACTTTGGACTTGATGCCCTGCCAGAAGGTTCTGGTCTCGTAGCGGTTTTGGACGGACAGGGTGCTCCAGACTCGGATCATGCTGTCCCCGACCCCCAGGGCCAGGCACCCCGTCCCCACGGGGGAGAAGGACAGGGTGTACACAAACCCCCCCAGGGTGGGCAGGGTCCAGCAGCACTCCAAGGTGGACAGGTCCCAGCACTTAACCTGAAACACACAAACACTAAGGTCGATACTAAACAAGAGATCAGAAAATCCCAACTTTCTTAGTCAGGCGCTTTCTTGTCGCCAGGTCGCCCGCGGCCTTCCGGAATGTTCCCGGCGCGCGCGCCTACCTCCCGGTCCATGGACGTGCTGACGAGCAGCGCGCGGGTCTCGCCCAGGCACACCGAGCTCATGTTGAAGACGATCCGGCTGTGGTTCTGCCCGTCCGAGGAGGAGCCCAGCAGGCTCCACTTCTGCTTCCCCGCTTTGGTGAGGTCCCACAGAATCAGCTCGCCCCTGAAGTTCACAGCGCCACAGGGAGAGGGGTGAGGCATACGCAAAGCGAGAACATTTCACAGACAGCCCCCCTCCCCAAGAAGTTATCAACAGCATGAATAAGGAGAATTATATTTAATCATGATATAATCATTACTTTACTTTTACTTGGCCAACGCTTTTATCCAAAGCGACATACAATAAGTGATTACTGAAGGTCATTAGAACAACTACAAAACACAGCTCCAATAAGGCACAATACTCATTATGTACAGTTATTCGTAGCCATGAACACATCCTGGAATAACTCCACACTGAGTGACAATGTCTGAAGTGGTCACTACGAACCCGAAGCAGCTGGACAGGACCTGCGTAGGCCGCCCCCGGGGCCAGTGCACCGTGAGCCAGAGCCTCTCCTTCACGCTGGGGTCCACCCCCGCCCCTCTTCTCTTCAGGAAGGGCAGCTTCAGGGTCATCACACCTGACGGGGAGAACAGGAAGGTTCTGGAAGGAGTTCATCTGCATCCTGAGCACACACACACACACCGGCCCCGCTAACCGCTAACTCACACAGCACACCGGCCCCGCTAACCGCTAACTCACACAGCACACCGGCCCCGCTAACCGCTAACTCACACGCACACCGGCCCCGCTAACCGCTAACTCACACAGCACACCGGCCCCGCTAACCGCTAACTCACACAGCACACCGGCCCCGCTAACTCACACGCACACCGGCCACGCTAACCGCTAACTCACACAGCACACCGACCCCGCTAACCGCTAACTCACACAGCACACCGGCCCCGGTAACCGCTAACTCACACAGCACACCGGCCCCGGTAACCGCTAAGTCACACAGCACACCAGAACGCAAAAACGAAATGTCTCCCCTCAGACGAGATGCTGAGGAAGACAGGCCAATACTCAGACAGACAGACAGACAGACAGACCTTTGCCTCTGGCTGTGCTCCATATTCGCACCGTCTGGTCCTTGCTTCCCGAGGCGAGGTAACAGCCTTTATCCTGTTCCTCTGCCACTCCATTGGTCACCTCTGAGACGGGAGAAAAAAAGAAAACTATAAAGCATCAGCTAGCGGGAGAAACCTACAAACACGTCGCTAAGATTTTTTCTTGCTGTCTTTTTCAGAGAATGTTGACTGATGTTGTTCTTGTTCTAGTAAGTTCCAGCGGGGCCCAGCTGTCCGTCACCTGGGGTCTCCTCTGTTCGGCAGAACAGGGGCTCCTCTTTGGGCTGCGGGCACCATGCCAGGGCGTGGATCTCATCGTCATGCCCCCGCAGACGATGGATCACCTCGTTCTTCCTGCTGATGTCGATCACCACGATCATCCCATCTTTGTACCTTAAGGAAACAAAATAAGCTTTTCCTTTGGCTTGAGCAAGTGGCATTCTGCATGAACTCATTTACACATGTTCCAAATACTCTTAACAGATTACGTGTGTTAGTCACATACAAATATTCCACAGTGGGATTTCAGAGTGACAATTGGCATTGTGGGTATTGACAGGTGTGCTTACCCTACAGCGATGTGGTTTCCATTATGAGGGGAGCAGGACAGGCAGAAGATGTTTCTTGGCTCAGGAAAGAAGGTCTGCGTGTCGTCCCGGTTGTACCAGTAGCAAGCCACGATTCCCTTCTCATCGCCCGATACCACCAGGTCCTTCTCCACCGGAGACCAGTGCAGGGCCGAGATCGTGCCCTGTACAAAAAAAAACAACTGTATATATCACGTCGTGACCTAATGACGTAATCAAAGATGCAACACTGCTATGCTCTGGTGCAGAATGCTCTGATGAAGAATAGAAACGGATTAAATAACGGTACATTGAGTGTTGCAGAATTGGGGGGGGTGTTTAGTGATAATTTATTAACTCACCTGGTGAGATCTGTGCTCTTTCAGGGTGACCTTTTCATTGATGTCCCAGATTCTCACCGTCCCGTCATCAGAGGTGGTCGCGCATAGATTGTCCTGTCCGGGATGGGGGCAGAAGGCGAACCCGGACACTCTTTCTCTGTGACCATTAAGCTCGCCTGAAACCAAACGGAAATAAATCCATCAAGAGGCCGGACAGGAAACCAAGCTACACACAGACGTCTGGGCAACTGTACCATGTGTTGACAACGGGTTCCAGCTTGCAATTAGTTAGTTAAGTAGCTGCTAATTAAATTAATCGGTCATTAAAGTTGCCAGTGTGATAAAAGTATCAGAAAATTGGAACTTACCCACAACCGCAGGCGATGAGCCGGTGACGTCGATCAAATATACTGTGTTTTTAGCACCGAACCCAAATATACCATTTCTATTCGTGTCGCTGGACCGCGAGCAGTACCAGTTAGGAGAGGCTGGAAGAAGTCTCTCGTGCATTCTTTGACAGTTTACGGTGTTATTTTTACTAGACAAAAGTCATAACATGTGAGCTGATGGACATGCTATCAATTCACAGCAATATATTCCTCTGCACTTCCCATGCCGTGCATATGCCGAATCGTAAACAGAAACGACAGTCGTGAAGCTTTTTGAAACGTCGCGCAAACACGACGGAAAGCAACGCAGGATAAACCGAACTGCCTGGCAACATATATGAAGTTATGACTTCATCTAAATTAACAAACGTCGCTTACTGAAATCAATGAGATACGCGAAAGAGCTTAGCTATATATATCGTATGCAACTGTAGTGCCAGTATTCGCGATATGACTGATATGAAATTTAGGCAAATAACTAAACGTCTACTCTTTTTTATAGAAACGCGTTCATTGGTCTTGCTAACGTAAAGCAAGTCGTGTCAGAAGGTGCAATATGGCGGTCTCCTCTGTGGCAGGAGTGGGTAAGAGCGCATTTTGGTTTATTGTCTTTATAAGTGTACATCTAACAGCTCCTCAGATTTAAATTGTAGTGCAGTTCGTTTATTTACTTTGCTTTTTCACGCTTATTCCAGGTGTCACACTCCTGAGAAGTATTGCAGGACAGATGCATTCCAGGTAAAGATTTGGGTAGACTAGCTACAGTTATGCGGTTAGCTAACTGGATATGACCTGAGCTGAAGGTAAAATAAAATAAAATTTGCATACTGTAGTAGCTATGCTACAACTTATTTGCACTAGCAGGTAGATTCCATTCGTACTGATCTCCCACCGAGTATCCTGTTCTTCCGCTACCCGGCGAGGTATCCATCCCGGCAAATGTTAGCCACTAGGAGTTATACTGAACATTTGCTTTCACTGTCTTTCAGAATGCTCGCCTCAGTCTGTGCCGTTCATCACTCCTCCTTTCACACGAGCCCGACGTTAGAGTTGACTAGAAAATGGGAGAAGAAGAATCTAATTGTTTATCCACCGCAAACTCGGGACGAGCCGCGGAGACCAGCTGTGAGTCTTGATTTATATCTAGTAGCATTTTGTTGTTTTAGCATTTGTTGCATGGCTGTAGTTGGCTAGCTTGCAATGCAGCCGATTTCATGATCAGTGATGGTTGTTAATAATATTTTTAAATGAATCCTAATCTTGGAAGAGTCTTTCTTTCCAGGAAATCTTTCACTGCAGACGGCAAATAAAGTACAGCAAGGACAAGATGTGGTACCTGGCAAAACTGGTAAATAAATGGTTGAATTACTCTCATTCTTAAAATAAATCTAACGAGTAGTCATACTTAATATTAAGGTCATGCCTTATTGTTGATTGTGGAATATACAGTGCCTTCCAAAAGCATGGTAGCAGTGGAGTGAATTTTGTTATTCTTGCTATATACTTAAGGAATTTGAATTTGAGATTAAAAAGATGAATGTGAGACAAAAGTACTTTTAAGCACCTTTAGTTTGTGGTATTTACATTCATATGCGTTTACCATTGTACAGAAACACCTGTTTTGTGTTGAACTGTGCAAATAATAATTGACACAACAGAAAATAACAGTTGACAAAATATAAATGGGGAAATCATCCAACACTTCTTTTTAATATTTCACCAAGTATTCTTTTCTGTCGATCTCGTAGCCGCGTGCCCTGTTGGTTGAAAATGGCGCGTTGATATGGGTTGTTTTCCCCACAGATCCGAGGCATGACAATCGACCAGGCCATCGCACAGCTGGAGTTCAACGACAAGAAGGGGGCGCAGATAATGAAGGAGGTGGGCACAGGGCCGAGCTACTCTTCCTGCGTCTGCAGCTTAACCATGTCTTACTCTGCTCTGCTGCTGAATTTTAAAGTGTTTTTTTTTAATGTGTCTGTTTTGTTTCTCTCTGTCTGAAGGTTTTGTTGGAGGCCCAGGATATGGCAGTTAGAAATCACAATGTCGAGTACAAATCAAATTTGTACGTTGGTAAGTGTTTGCGGCTAAAGGGTATAAACCCCCCCCCCCCCTTTACAGAATGCTGAGTCCTAAGCTGGTTCAAACCATTTCCTAATGAGAAATGTGACTTCCTGCACTCTGGCCGTATGGCCATAAAATAGTCATTAGCCTTGTTTTAAGGGGCCGTTTTTATTATTTTATTTATTTATTTATTTTACAGTGTCTCTAAATATCACACTGCAAAGTCCCACCCAAAGAAAGTGTGGATTCCCATTTATTTTAGGAACTGAGCTGCTGAGAAATAATTTTCCTCTGGTCAGATTTGGCCTGCTTTGTAAGGCATAAAAAATAATCCTAACTTAAAGAAGTCCGTACGATTCTGTGAATTAAAAACAAAATAAAAAATGTACACGTGTACTGTACGATTGTGTAATTATAAAGTTGCTCTTTAATGGGTCTTCGAGGAAAGTTCTGTAGCATCACCGCTGATCATTATTGTTATTATTTATTTTGTGTTTTTGCGTTTCTTCAGCCGAGTCCTTCTCCGGCAAGGGGAAGTACCTGAAGCGGATCCGGATCCACGGCAGGGGCATGTTCGGGATCATGGATAAGGTGCACTGCCACTACTTCGTGAAGCTGGTGGAGGGGTCGCCGCCCGCCGTGGAGCAGACGACCGGGTTCGACAAGGCCAAGGAGTACGTGGAGCAGCTGAAGAGCCGCACCATCATACACTCGCTGTAGAGCCAGCCGTGGACCCTGTACCAGAGCGTCTCTGTAAAAAGCTGTGTCGTTTTTTGTTTTTTATTGGAATGACTCTACCCCCCTCCCTCGACCCCCCCCCCCCCCCCGGTGTTCTATTCCGGAGGACATCAGCCGTTTGTTTCGGACTTTAAAGGAATGCTTTGTAAATTTGCGCTGGTGTTGAAATGATCTTGCACTGATTCTGTGTGGATGTTTAACACTGGGGGGGGGGGGGGGAATGCATTTCCTGCCATCATGAGGTCAGGTTTCAACAGTAGCCATTCATACATAATCTGTTGAGTGGAATCAAAAGGATGTGTTTATGTAGCCTGAAGCTATTCTCGCTTCCTAATATGATTCTCAATGTACAAAACAACGCCCATGCGCTTTATCATTAAAATAAAATTTATTAGGACTTTATACCCACTGTAGGCCTGTTTCTGGTTTCTCTCCTTGGTCACTGTGACGTGCCCTGGTGTCTTTTCTTCCTTTAAATCCTGCCAGTATAAAATTGCACTTCCTAGTCTCTATATCGGCAGCCAGTGCCCTCCAGTCCAGCAGGGGGCACTGGTCATTTCCTGGTCCCTATCTCTGCAGTGTTTTGAAGCCCAGGAGGTGCAGTTTTTGGGTGCTGCCATGTTGTCCAAATTGGAGCCATAGACTGCAGTAGGGAAAAGGGGGGCCCTTATATGAGCATGAAGTCTGGTTGTCCACTAAGTGCGTGAGATACAGTGACTCTGCAGTGATGCAAACTGTCCCTAATTCATCCACAAAATATTACAGTTTTGTCCCAATAACACAATAACTTAATAAATCGGTACATGGAGAGACATTAGATATAGAAAAAAAAAACACCTATTGCGACTACATTTCTTTGTGGGGAAAAAATAACTGACCTTGTGTTTTGGCTGTACTGTTACCATTCACTTACAACGAAACGGGTGGCTGAAACACCTATACTGGAGCCAGGCGCAGTGGCGCTAGTGGGAAACGTCTCTCAACAAGATCAGGAAGCGAGCTTCAAAAAAGCCCAGTTTCGGCCACTTGGGAGAGACTTGTGCCTCTCTTCCACAGGACCCATCCTTGTGTAAAGAGCTCAGAATCCTGTCAGATCACTACATCCATTTTTCATACATGAGGTATGAAATATGAGAATGCTGCAGGACTTCTGGAGCTTCAGGAGTTTGCTTGATCAGACTGTGTGTGTGTGTGTATGTGTGTGCGTGTGTGTGTATGGGTGTTTGTGTGTCTGTGTGTGTATGCATGCCAGTGTGTGTGTGCATGCCTGTATGTGTGTGTGTGTATATGCGTGTGTGTGCGCGTGCATGTGTGTGTGTGTGTGTGTGTGTCTGTGTGGGGCTCAGCTTGTCAGTACATGCAAATTAGTGTGGAAAATGCTGCTCCCAACTGGAAGCTGTAGCCCGAGTGATTAACTTTAACCACCAGGCTCAGAATGAAAAGGTGCCTCACAGCTGCAGTGAAAAATCTCATCCCCAGGGCCTTGGCTTCTATTTAGACCATTATCCTCCACAGCTGTGGGTTAGGGAGACCATATGGTCCCTCAGGCAGTTAGGCAAAGAGAGATAAGTGTGTTAGATAAGAGCTTTTCTGACCACTCAGGTCTTTTATACGGTCTGATTTTAATACCAGACGGTGTGTGTAACCTGTCTTGTTGCCTCTAACAAAAAGGTACACCGATTATGGTACCCCACGAGTTGGCAAGATCATGATTTTTAAAATTATTTTTGACCATTGATCTGGTTTTGGTGGCAAGGAAACTTTAAGATTCCATTAAATTTTTTTTCTCCATTCCATCGATCTGACGGTGTAGGATCCAGCAGTCCTGTTTGCATTTGTTTTTTTGCTTTGCAGTGCTGCCTTGCACTTCCAAAAACTCATTAAATCAGCACATCTCTCAAAGGAAAGAAATGACAGGTTTTACTCTGGGATCCCTCTCTGTCACACCACTTAGGTTAGGCTGGCCTCAGGTCTATTGATTGAAGAGACTGAAACAAGATGGATTGCAGGCCCTTTTAGAAAATGCTATTTTGTATATGAATTTCACTATGTACTTTTAGCAAACCTGGGAGGACTGAACGAGGTACTACAGCACTTGGGAAATTACTGTGATGCTGAAAACTACTACGTTTGTTCTGAGTCCTTCGGAACATCCTATCATTTTTTTTGGCTGAGTATGCGGGCTTCATGTAGCATTCTGATCAATCTACGAGTCACTGCAGTAAAACGTGGCTCGGTGGTCGCCTTTGCACGGTTGTTATGTGATCATATTCCTACTCTGAAAATGAGTACTATTGATTTTAAAATGGCAGCTCTTAAGCCAGTTACACTGACACTCGACAAATAAATAAATAAATAAATAAATAAATAAATAAATAAATAAATAAATAAATAATCAGTCATTAGAGATTCTGACGGAGGCAAAAACACGCGAAATTGCAGAGGAAATGGATGTCGGTCGTACACAAGCAGAGTGAAGCCTGCCTTTGAGACATCTTTGTTTGATGGGCACCTGCAAATGACAGCTATTTCCATTACTCCCCTGTGCTTTGTTGAGGTTGATAAACGCAACATTTCTTACAGGTGATTGTATAGTAATAAGAGGTATTTCTGCAAAAAAAAAAAAAAATAGCCATTAGCTATTCAGATGAGAGCTGTAATACTTCCTATGTTGGCTCTCTTCTATGACCCAGATGTTTTTAAAAATGAAAGAATTTTAAAATGATTAAATAATGCATTGCTTGAACAGCATGCTCACTAGCTCCTGATCCACCTGCATGTTTGTAAAATATGCTCTGAGGACTTTGGTTTTTGAATATCTTTATTTTTTGGAGTGTCCTTTATAACCCACAACAGTGCATTAAAGCTTGAGTTAACTGTTTTTTTTTTTTTGTTTTTTTTTTTTTTTACAAAGAAAGGCATTGGGGAACGGTCGCAGTCACAGAATGAGCTGCTTAAGAAACATCCAGCACCATTAACTGCATTTCTACCCTCAAATTCTGTCTTCGAATCCCGAGGCATTCTGCCTGAATTTTTGCTTTCAAAACAAGCGGTTTATAACGTAAACCAATCAAACAGGTAGGCCAGTCACGTCGTACGCCAATCAACAGTGAGATTGACCTTGAGCGAGGTGGGTTGAGAAAGAAAGTTTGTGGCAAACAAAGTACTGGCTCAGGCGCTATGTAATGTTAAAAAGAAGAAAATACAAGTAAAATGGACTAGGGATCGCTCTAAAACTAAAATAAACACCAGAGCACAATTCGGAAAGTGGCAAGACCGCGGAATCGAGTGTTGAAGCCGGACGCTGAGCTCCCATTGCTTCTTCTGGACCGGTAGGTCTACATTTTTGCAGTTTACTGGACTGTATGCTTGCTAGCCAATTAAGTAAGTTACCTTGAATGAATTTAGCCACCGAAGTAGCTAGGTGCCTATTATTGATAACGTTGTTTAATTCGTTAGTTAGTTGTTGGTAGAATGGAATGTTTGCTAACGTTATCTGTGAAATAGGTGAAGTGAGGTAGTTTACCCTGGCTTGCTAGGTTAAACAAACATTTCCAATTGAAAGCGGTTCCATTTTGTATTGATTCGGTTTCAAACTGACAGGTAAAATCAGTTGGCTCCCGGTTGCTCAGAGTGTGGAAACCTGAAGCCATTTGTTTTAAACGAATGGAGTTTACTGACAGCAAATGGCAATAAGCCAAACCTGCATTGACCTTAAGTAAGTTTAACCACACAATTATGGTAGAACACATTTTCAGCAACCTTAATTGATTAAGAGATTGGCGGTGGCAAAAACCAGCACACACAGTGGGCCCTCAGGACCAGGGTTTAGAAAAACTGATCTATAGAACCAGACTCCCAAAGGGGCATTGGACTGAGGCTGCCCTAGCACATGCTCTGCTGCACAACTCCAGCTCATTATAGGCAATTAGAATAGCCTTTATTACAATAAACAGCCACTGCTAGTAACCTAAAAAAACATGGTCTGTGCAGTGTCAGAAAGGCTTGCTGGATGTGTTACAATAGGACTTTTCTGAATGCGGACAGCATTATAAAACATCCAGCAGAATATCGAATTGGCGCTGGGTGTATCAGGTAAGTGTTAGTCTGCGATAGAGGGTAGCCTTGTTCGAGATTTTACATGTATAAAAAGTATTTCACTTTGTTTTTTTGAGATGTTTTCGCAACATTGCTCACTGTTAAGAAACTCTAGCTTCAACTGTAGAGGTGGTTCTGGAAGACAGAGAACTCTGAACCTCATCAGGTGGATATTTAAAAAATGTAAACAAACTGCTGTGTGTGTGTGTGTGTGTGTGTGTGTGTGTGTGTGTGTGTGTGTGTGTGTGTGTGTGTGTGTGTGTGTGTGTGTGTGTGTGTGTGTGTGTACCCTGCATATATTGGTAGGCTATATCAGTGACTATGTGCTGCTTGTGTCTGTGTGTGGGGGACAGAGAGGTGCAGGTGACTTGGGGAAACACATTAAGTTACAGACAGAGATCTGAGCTCCTGGATGGTGCTGTGGGGTGTTATTTCATTGTCTCCGATCAGAGTGACAGGCGCAGAATGATGTTGGCTAACAAATAAGATCCATCGCGCAGGCAGCTGGGAGCCCCCTCAGAAACTGCAGACATTTGCCCTGGGGGGGGGGGACTGAGCGCCAAACCCAAACAAACCTTTTAGTGCACCTGGGCCTGGAGCTCTACTGGAATGCGTTTTAAGACCATATTTATCTGCGCTGTGAGATAAACCTGCTCTCTCACAGTGTGGGGATCACAAAGTCAGTTTCCCGACCAGCCGCTGTGTCACCAAACCTGGAACCCAAGGAAAAATGCAGCCTCTCCAATTTTGTATATAAATGACTTGGCCGTTTTCACATTCTGTGAAAACATCCCTCCCACGCACCAGTGTTTTAAATGAACATTTCAAGTGAAGGTGAAAGAAAGAACTTTCTAGACAAACCCTTATGCTATTCCTGCAAAACTTTTATGTTTCTTTTAAAGGGTATAACAAAATCAAAACACTTTTCCTCTTTTTACAGCTGTTTCCTGCATTTGTGTGCCCCCCCCCCCCCCCCCCATTTCCATTTTGCCATTGATGTGCTATTGGGGGAGGGGGAGGGGGGTCAACAACCTTGTCTTTACGTCCAGGTGTAATTTCAACCCCAGACTTGAAGCCCAAGTTCAAATGCATGCAATGCTCTTTAAATTGTTAAAAAGAATGCTTTTATAAGCAACTTCTGTGGTGAAACCAGCTGATATACTGATATATGATTTTTTTCCCCCTCACTCTGAGATGGTACTGGCTCTATCAGGGCATATTTCAGAATGGGAAGTGCTGCCCCATTATGTACAGCTCATCATTCGGTAGTTCACTCTGCGGCATGTCTGTTTAAAGATCAGGAATGTACACCCTCTTCAGCAACTAACAACCCCTCTCCTATTTCCAAACGAACCCCCTGGACCCCTAACCAAACGAGTAGGCAATGTTTCTTACTCTCAGGGGAAAAGGTATGTAAAATTCTTATAAAGGTACAAATGCTTCTCACTGGAGTGGCACCCTATAGGAACATAAAATTTGACCCCTGTCCAGCAATACATACCTTTTTTTGCTTTGCTTGTAGAAGGTACTTAGTGCCAAAACAGACCATCATTGTACTTTCAGTGTACATTTGTTCCCTTAAGAACAAAAATGTACCTCCACTGTACCCTTAGTTCTCTCTCTCTAAGGAGCACAAAGTGAATTTTCATTAACAATTTCCTGCTAATTAATGCTATTCATTGCACATCATGCAACATTGAGCAGAATACACCGGTGTGTAGACGCGGCAGTGGATTTTGTGTGATATAATTGTAATTCTCCCTGCTTTACACAAGGTGGCAGTGTTACGATGTTATACATTAGTACTTTGCCTAAATATCCATGGAAAGGTTATTGAATCTGTCAGTTTTATTGAGATTGACAGTGAACATGTTTTTGCTACACGCTTTGCAGCAGACGGTACTGAAAATACATTTATGTGCAGATCATATTCATTTTAAATATTATAAACAAAATCGAATTATTTTGCGAACACTCCCATGTATTCAGTTTGCTGAACATAACCCTACAATGTAAAAGGACAGGGCTCTGTTTTGTAGTGAGATAACAAGCATTCAGAATGCGATTACACAGAGGCACAGAATGCTGATCGGTGCTGCGTGTCTGACACTGGTAAATTATACTGCAAACCATATTAAACTCCGGCAGTTCCACCGGTATTCCTGACTCATGCCGAAGGGGCTTTCCTGATCGCTGTTTAATAACCGCTCTCCAATTCCCAAAGTTTTTTTTATTCTTCCTTTTTTTGAACGTCTAACATAAAAATCCTCGCGAGCTCATTGCAGCCGCTGATTACTGCTTGTGTTCGTGGTGCCGAGCTTCCGTTAATCTGAAATGAGTTAATACGGGAGCGGCTATATTTCACCGCGCGGCGTTCGCCCCCGTGACAGTGCCCCACCTGTCCCTGTCACGTCCTGTCTCTTTAATTTTCCCGTCTTTACACAAGCCGAAACTGAAGACCTGGCCCTATTCGACAGAGGAGTCTCCGCGAAACTACAACCGAAGGCTTGAATTCGTTTAACACTTACACTTACATTAAAATGGAAAATGGAAGCAAGTGTGTGTGTGTGTGTGTGTGTGTGTGTGTGTGTGTGTGTGTGTGTGTGTGTGTGTGTGTGTGTGTCTGTGTGTGTGTGTGTGTGTGTGTGTGTGTGTGTGAAGGAAACAAGTAACACAAACTTACAAATGTATTTATTTGTATGTCACAGTTATTAATCAAATGTTGACTGAATCCAGGCTAAAATCTTTCAAAAGAGACAGTTTATCATGAATTCAGCAAAATAAATAAATAAATAAACAAATAAAGGGAATGTGTTTTATTCAATAAAGAACATTGTGCCTTCTATCCAGTTGATGAAATATTGATTTGGGAATGTATTGTGAGTCTTGGAACTTTTTAAAAGAGTTTTGTTGATCTTTGTCATCTTTGATTTATCTAAATAAATTTTGACTATTTTACCTATATCTGGACAGTTTATTTATCAATTCTTCTCACAGGTGTGATATTAATTGTGCTGAAGGTACATACGGTCACCTTCCTTTGCAGAAGTGAAGCTTCCACCGCATCCATATTGAAGACACAATAATCTGAGCGCTTAAGTTTTTTCCAGTTATGTGTTTTATTGTGCTCATAATGATGTGTCATGTGGTTGGTGGGTTAGGCCTCCCCCTCAGTGACACACATCAGCGTAATCCTCCGCGTGACAAATGTAATATGGGGCATGCCGCCCCGCCAAGGCGTAACTTGGCGGGATGGCATACCTGCCATCCCAATATGAGAACCATTAGAGAGAATCGGTACAGCTGCGGGAAGCTTTGGACATCCTTGGCTCCCAGAACCATGCGAATTGTGCTAGTTGCATCAGCGTTGGATGCTGGAATGAGTTTTTATTCTCACATTCTGGCAGCTGTTTTAGGTATTGTCCTTCACCGACACATTTCGCACGTCCAACGTCCTGCATGTGGCATTTCTCTCTGTAAACGTGCGTTCGTATTGGTCGGAAGCGCGCGCGCACAGGCGATTCGTTAAGTTTTGCTCTGCCCGGTAGGCCTGCGCTGAGGCGTTGGCGGAATTAAAGTCGCTCCTGCCATGCTAACGAAACGCGCGTCCTATGCCACCCGCGGCTCGCGCGGCTGTAAAATGAAGAGAAAACCCCAGCCGCGCCGCGGGCGCTAATCCCTCCAGTAATTTAATGATAACTATCAACCCGCCACGCGTAATGTTTCATTTCACATTGTTTGTGAATAATTGGACAGCCCGTTTTAATTAATTTGATGGCCGCATTACTCACCGTCTCCTAGCGCGTCCTCTGACGTTACAGGTGTTGCATTTCATTAATTAAAACCTTAATTGATTTGGAAGCAACTGTGCACAGGCTTGGGATGGAGATGGTGTGTGTGTGTGTGTGTGTGTGTGTGTGTGTGTGTGTGTGTGTTGTGTGGGTGGGTATTGAGGACTTTCTGAGGCAGTGTTTAGGGTGAAGAAGATAGCTCGCAAGATAAATGAACCTGATTTAAAACAAACAGATGAAAGTTCAGTGAAGCTTTGTGCCACACAGCGCAGTCTGTTATCTCTGAGAGAGAGCTGGGGAAGCTGCTCAACAGAACACAAGTGGTTATCTCCGTGGAAACTAGGAGAGTTATTGTTGAGTTGTGTGCTTTGGGATGCTCTCAGATTGCCTGTAATTCGCTAAAATATTTGGCTCACTTTAATGAGACACAACAACTGGATGAGTCTGTTGTGCTATGACTCTAAACATCCCAGTGTTATGTTTAAGGGTGTTTTCATCAGAAGGTTGTTTTGATCAGGGGCCCAGTTTATTAGAGCAATCAGACAACAGTGTTATAGGAATTGGCAAACATACTGTACATGTGGACCAGTTAATGAAACATTACACAAATTAGGAGATTCAATCTTCCAACGTTTGTTAATTAAGCACACACAATTATTACTTAAGTATCTTGAATATTATTGGTGTTTTTTTGAGCATATCTCGTAATATTGTAAACATTCTGCTTGGCTGGATCTCTCCTGCAGTTTGTCAGAAACGCTAGAACTGCAGAAACGGGTACATTAACAAAATAACAATAATAATCAAAGGAAATGGAGGGTGTCACTAATCCCAAAGATAACTGAGAGGGAAATGCACTTGTCAGATGAAAGCAGTGTTTGTTTCCCCGCATTCTAGCTCTAGCCCATTCTAGAACACTGTAATTGTAGGTAGTGTAGGGGACCAATTAAAAAGAGATGCCTCCATTTCCATAGACTTAACATGGATTCTTAATATCGGTGATCTTGCCTTCCCTCCTTTGCGGCTGAAATATTCAAGTTCTACCTGTCACCTGACATCTGAGAAGGAATGACTAAGCACAATACAGGCGGTGTGGATGGAATTCTGTAATGTGGCACAGAACCTCAGCCTCCTAGGAGGAGAAAGTAAGGGAAGAGGAAGATCCACAGGGGTCAACCATTTTGGTTTCTATACAGCAGGGGTGTCCAGTCTTACCCGTAAAGGGCCAACATAGGTACAGGTTTTTGTTTTGTTTTGATTTGACAAATTTACTCATCATGGTCTTCAAGCAAGACCTTGAAAAGAATAATTAGGTTTCTTACTGCTGGGCTAAAACAAAAAACCTGCACCATACCGTCCCTTTTCGGATAAGATTGGCCCATCGCAGCTGTAACAGAAATGGCATCATAGTATCGCATAAATGCAAGATGGCTGCCATTGATTTCCCCGCTCTGCTGTTCCTGGGGTAAAAATGAGACGAGACGTATAATAAGGGAAGAATAACCATAAAATGTAATGGTGTCATAATTTGGCTGTGATGACGAGTGTGTTATTTGGAAAAGGAATTCCCAAAAGAAGTCTAGTCTTGCAGAGCTGCATGTCCAGCTGAAGACCAGCGGGCACACTCTTTGGCTGAATAACTTCTGCTTCTAGAATTGTTCAGCACACAAGTCTGCTGAGCCGAGGCTTTCTGTCAACAGCTGCACCTTGAGGGCGAGAAGCCAGCATTATTTATTTATTTACTTATTTATTTGTTGTTGTAAAATACCCATTTCTTTCACACTGTGGGTCCAGCACATGGACTGCAGGGCAATGTCCAGGGGAGAGTGGGAGCGCTTTCCTGCTGTAGTCTTCTGTAAGTAGATTTTTTTTTCCCCTAGTTTTATTTTTTACGCAAGGTATTATGTACATACTTTACATTGAATTAACAGTGAGGCATTTAGACACGTACACAATGTAGGTCTCACTGAATTAACAGTGAGGCATTTAGGCACTCTTATACTCTGTAGGTCTCAGTACAGTGGTTCTCCTTGCCTCAGAACACCAATCATCTAATCGAGTGATTGGAGAGAAGTGAGAAGCACCGTTTAAATTGGATCGTTTTCCTTTCAAGTAAAAGATGAACATCCCCCCCCCCCCACCGCTCATTATTCTCCACTCTCAATCATTCATATGCACCATGCCTAGAAGTCTATACCCCCCCCCCCCTCCCCACTTTAACCTACCTCTGAAAATGAATCCATGACCCCCCGTACACTTGACCTGTGTGCATGTGTTTAATGGTGATCTGTCTACTCTGGGCCGAACTGCCAAGATCATCCCGGGGGGGGGGGAGCGGCAGCCACTGAACCGCGGCAGCCGCTGAACCGCGGGAGGATGACCGTACGGTTAGTGATGTCAGTGGCGGTAAGACCAGCGCCCGGCGTGAATACATACACAGCCATCTCTCCAGTGACGCGATAACCACCAAGTGATTCTGACCGCTTAGTCACGAAGAGCCCAGAAATGAGAGATCTGCTCTCTTTCACATCTTCTCAGCAGGAGTGTGTTTTTCCACTTAAACTGTACGGTGATGAACCCGTCTTTCGGATAATTTGCTAGCATCACTGCTTTCTGTGTAAGGCCTCCTAAAACGGGTGTAAAATGGCAGCTATGACTTCCTTACATGGGGCCTCTGTTTTCAGTGGTCAGGGTTTATAGCCTGTAATGAAGTCCTCCGGCAGCAAGAGGGCAGTAGTGTACTCAGGAAGCCTCATGATTTCCATTCATTAACAGGCATCCTGCTGCAGAACCTGAATAAAATCAACTAGTTCTTCATTCTCTGCTTATATTCAAATGTATGTTTACTCACACAGGTGATAATGCTGTCCTAATACTGTAGCTTATTCTTCTGCCTAGTTGGCTTTGCAGAGGTTAGGTTAGAATAGTGTTCACTGTGTGAACTGTGTTCTTGGCTAGAAATAGCTGTACAAAATAAGTATTATACCTTTCTGAACTTGTGTTCAGCAGTTGCCTACGGCCATGATATGCACTTTTTGTACGTCGCTTTGGATAAAAGCGTCTGCGAAATAAATGTAATGTAATGATACTTGCAGTTATAAACAAAACATTTATCTGTTTCATCTTGTAGAATCCATGATAATGTGTCAATAACATGTTTATGTTAGTTGTTTTTCTCTAACACATCACCTTGAGGAAAATAAATGCTTTTGAAGCTTGGTTGAAAGGGTTAAAGGATTTTTTAAAAAATCAGGCTGTATAAACAGTCATCATAACTGACATTGCCGCTGCATCACCAGAGTTAAATTGACGTTGCTTCACATGAAAACACATCATTAAAATACAGGCTATAGGTTTCATGACATTTCAAACTTGAGAATGTTTATCTTGGCAATAGAATAAAAAACATGATGCACTTGTAAATAAAGATGGAGAAATGAAAAAGGCATCCATTGTGCAATAAAATTAAATTCAGTTCAATTAAATTAGATTTGTGCAGCAGTCTTTACAGAGAACTTTCACAAAGACACTTTACAGAGTTGCAAGGCAAGAGACATTACATTACATTACATTACATTACATTTATTTGGCAGACGCTTTTATCCAAAGCGACGTACAAAAAGTGCATTTCATGGTCATAGACAACTGCTAAACACAGGTTCAGTAAGGTACAATACTTATTTTGTGCAGCTATTTCTAGCCAAGAACACAGTTTAGTTCACACAGTGAACACTATTCAGACCTAACCTCTGCAAAGCCAACTAGGCAGAAGAATAAGCTACAGTATTAGGACAAATACAAATTACCAAAAAGTGCTGGGATGGGGCAACATGTAACAATTGTCATGGAAAAAAAGGGGGGGGGGGGGCGGGCGGAGCAAACACCAGGCCTGAACCCCCAAATAGCAAGCACATGGGGTACAAACTCCCAGTGGGGGCTGGAGCCTCAAACAGTGGCCAGAAAAAACTCCCCAATGGGAAGAAATCTGGAGAGGAACCCAGCAATAGAAGGGGAGCCCATCCTCCACGGGTCTGCCTGGTGCGTAAAGGGGTCGATTAAGAAGCAGCGTGTTTTAAACTTTGGGTCGAGACCCAGAATGGATCGCGGGAGTGTATGAGGTGGGTCACAGAATGAGTCTGCAGTTCACTAGGCTGTGCTGGTATGGGCATTTGATGGGGTACTAAATTTCTAACCTGATATTAAAAAAGTATTCTTAATTTGGTCTCTATTAAAAAAGTTCTGGACCCAGTGGTTAAGAGTGTCCCTCTTCTTGTTTTCAAAGGGCAGTTCTGGCTTCCTGGGTGGATGTCTATTAAAAGCTGTAATTATTTTCAATGCACATTTCTTTTTCCTTTGTAAATGATGTATTTCTGAGTGGCAGAAGATAAAACTTATGATTAGATTTCTCATTTTATCACACTTCGGAGTAGGTCTGAGTGTCCCTTAATTTTCTTTCCATCAAGCTTGTTATGTTTCTTCACATTAATGAAATAATCACCACTTAATTACAATGAATTAGCGCATGTGTTCTGCTAGAGAGGTTATGGAGATTCATCTGAGATACAGTCAACAAAATGTGGTAATTAAAAAAACAGGCATAATTTTAGCTCAGTGACAGATTATCCCACATCACATCTACACACAAGTGTCTCAAAAAAAGTTCAAAAAATAAAAGTAGCCAAATTGTGGGGGGGGGGGGGGGGGGGCATTTATGTTGAAACATTCATTGTATTCCATTTGAAGTTATAATGTGCCGTTGGTATTTTGTGGGTAGCTTCTGGCAGAATTGAAAATTTGGCAGTTCCAACATTTGAGAAGATGTTTTTATTTCCAGGTTGGTTCAGTGCTGGCTACATTTCAGCCAGCCTGGAAGTAAAAGGATTTTAAGAAGTTTGACCTTAAGAACTTTGAGCATTTCTCATTATTCTTCTCCACACTTATTGTAAATGGGGTGAACAGCCTGAAAAAAATCAAGTACCCAAGAAATATGGGTATCCGTGTTCACTGATAAATCCAGTTACTCTTTTTTTCCCAGCTGAAGGTATTCAGTGCTGAATTCTGTTTATTTCCTCGTGTTGCCTTTTGTGATGTACTGTAGAATGGTCCATAACCAGAACCCTTTTTAATCGATGTGATCCCTATTGGTCCATAACCAAAGCCATTTTTAATCGATGTGATCCCTATTGGTCCATAACCAGAACCCTTTTTAATCGATGTGATCCCTATTGGTCCATAACCAAAGCCATTTTTAATCGATGTGATCCCTATTGGTCCATAACCAAAGCCATTTTCAATCGATGTGATCCCTATTGGTCCATAACCAAAGCCATTTTTAATCGATGTGATCCCTATTGGTCCATAACCAAAGCCATTTTTAATCGATGTGATCCCTATTGGTCCATAACCAAAGCCATTTTCAATCGATGTGATCCCTATTGGTCCATAACCAAAGCCATTTTTAATCGATGTGATCCCTATTGGTCCATAACCAAAGCCATTTTAATCGATGTGATCCCTATTGGTCCATAACCGAAGCCATTTTTAATCGATGTGATCCCTGTTGGTCTTTGCTGCAGCCTGGAGCCAGCGTAGACGTTTTGTGCTGTTGTTTCTAAGCGTGAGGTTTTCCGGGACACCACAGGGCTGTAAAGCGCTGGAAATGTTCTCCGTGTCCCTTTGCTGGTTTTTAGGAAACTGTAATGAATAGCCTGTAAGTGTGATTAAATCAGGGGGAGGGCTTTTACGCTGGTTGTTTTTTTTCTGTTGTGTTTGTTTTCATGTCTCAAACTGTCTGATGCACGGGCGACGGCACGGAGGCTGCAGGACTGCCATTAACGCCGCCACTTCCTGTTTGCACTTTCACCGAGTTCTGCCCCGACACGCGACCCCCCCCCCCCCCCGCCCCACCGTACTCTCCGGCTCTGCGATGGTGTCAAAAAACAACCAAAAACAAGACTGTGGAAACAGACTCAAAAAAGCAGCTGAAAATATTCCTCCTCTTGTTTTTTTCCCCCCTTAAGGTCTTGTGTCCTTCTGGCAACTTTCAGAAACGGTGGAGCGGCAGCAGAAATGTGTTTTTCTTTCTGTTAAATCCCCCGGCGTCACGGCCGGCAGGTCGATAAAGCCACTCGCTGGTATCGCCTTTAAAATACAGCGGGGCTGCATGCCTATGGGGTGGCAAAGCGTAATTCGCCGTTGTAGATCAGACCGCGATAATGAAATTTCCCATCTAAAAGTCACAGATTGGCTCTCCATAGAAAACATATCCCGGCAGCACAAAATGTAACTGACAGTGTAGCGGCTCTACATCTGCAGACGGTTGATTTTTAAAAACAAATTCCCCAAATTTAACTCCGATTTCACTGACTGCTGGGTGGAACATCTTTACTATGTCACATGACAATAAGGATGATCGGTCAAACAGTGAGGTTTGCTCTGCTGTGATTCTTTTGCATCAGATAAAAAAGATGTGAAGATAAATTCACAACTGAATATGAATATTGCTGAAAGAACTGGGTTGGGATTTGTGGTGAGCCGGGGGAACTGTGCCTGCCCAAAAGAGACCTGAGCTCCCCAGAACGCAGTCTACCACCCCCCCCCCCCCCCCCGCTTAGCAATCACCCCCCCCCCCCTGTCAGCGATCGCAAGCCCCCCCCCCCCGGATCAACAATCACCCCCGCCCCCCGGTCAGCGATTGTAACCCCTACCCCGCCCCTCAGTCAGTGAGCACCCCCCCACCCCCCTCACTCACAACCTCGCACACACCCCGATAGGCAGTGTATATCAAACCCTGTGATTAATACAGTACCAAGCTTTGGCTTCGTGTGCATTTGAAAGCATTTCCCTGCATTCCAAGTAACTGCAGGCAATAACATTTATGCAATAACTTACGGGTCACCTGATACCCTAAAGTCCCGAAATGGAGGTGTTTGGCAAGTACAAAAACAAATCTCATTATCTGGCTTTCATCAGTGATATGGAGCTGGAGAAAATGCAGGTGGAGAATAAGGCCGAATGCCCTCTTTTAGCTGTGCTCTGGGCTCCTTTAGGCTCTGGCTTTGTACCCCAGCCCCCAAAGGTTTTGTACAAAAAAATCGTCTGAATCTTCAGTTTATTGGCTGGAAGCAATCAGCTCTCGCCCTGCACAATTAAACTGGTGATCTGCTCCATGTTGTAATTAAGAGATCATTTGGAGCAAGTATCCCAAAGCCCAGTGGCTCTCAAGGACTCGAGGCTATCGCCCTTAACGAGCTGTACGCGTGATTTCCCAGCATTTCTGAAACTCCAGCACGTTTAAATTATGCCAGTCGACGTTCTGAAGCTTTTTTTTTTTTTTTTTTTCTCATGCTCAAAATATTTCATTCTGAGAAATGAATGCATTAGCGACAGCGTTCTGTTCTGCATGCGCTTCCTTTCCCCTCACGGAGGCATGTGTGCGAGCGCTCCATCCCGGGTCATCTGGCTGAAATAAAATCGGCGCTCTCCGGAAAGCGATCTGGAGCAGATAATGCTTATAAACGACGCGCGGCTGGTCCCGCTCGGGGGGGGGGGGGGGGGATGAGTTTCCCGTTCTGCCTCCGGAAGGGAGAACGCATTTTTTACTTTGCGTCCGGCGCTCAAGGTTACCGTCCCGTTTAAGGGTGGCCTTCCATAAATCAGAGCGTGGTGCAGCCGGGCGGGATGGAGACGCGAACGCGGAGGCTATTCATTAGCGCCGCTCCTGCGCGGACCCTGCAGGGGGCATCACTACCCCCCCCCCCCCCCCCCAAACGTATCATCTCAATCAGCCGGCCCGCTGGAGCCCGCGTCTCATCGGAGGGGGTATAAATAAAGTTTGAGCGTGAGGGGCGTGCGTTTGGATGGGCGGTTGGACTCCCCCGCGCCCCCGCGGCTGAGCTGAGAGTCAGACTGATGTCTCTCGTTACCCATAAGCCCCGTAAAATATTCCACCGCGAGAAAGCGGCTGGAATGGCGACTGCAGTAATGTACACACAACTCTGAGTACCCCCCCACACACACACACACACACACACACACACACACAGTCACACACACACGCGCACACACACACACACACACACACACACACACACACACACACACACATACACTCACTTACTCACACACACACACACACACACACACTCTCACACACACACACACACACACAGTCACACACACACACACACACACACACACACACACACACGCGCGCGCGCCATGCAGGACAATAGGGCCGTATCTCACTGCCATCGTAATGTTGGGGTATACTCTCAGCTCTGAGGCATCGCACGCTATCCCCACTGATCACCTCCCTGCTGTCTCAGACACGAGCCACGGATGCTGAACCATAACCTACCGTGTGTGTGTGTGTGTGTGTGTGTGTGTGTGTGTGTGTGTGTGTGTGTGTGTGTGTGTGTGTGTGAGTGAGTGAGTGAGTGAGTGAGTGAGTGAGTGAGTGAGTGAGTGAGTGAGTGAGTGAGTGTGTGAGTGTGTGAGTGTGTGAGTGAGTGTGTGAGTGTGTGAGAGTATGAGTGAGCGAGTGAGCGTGTGTATATATATATATATATTTATCTATGCAGTGCGATAGAGAAAAATGAATTTTTAATAGAACTGTTAAAATTTAATAGTGATGACTGGAATTATACACTGTGGCTCCTCAATCTGCTATTTTTCAGTTATATTCATCTTTGGTGTATGTGTGGGTGTGTGTGTGTGTACGCGCGTGCGTGTGTGCGGACCCCACCCCTCCTACCACACTTGCACAAACGCACACTTTCTTTCTCACGTTCAGCCCTGTCTGTGCTGCCCACTCTCTGCTCTGCCTCTGCGTTAAAAGTGCTGCGTCGGCACTATCCTCAGCCCTGGTCTCTGTTCTCTGTGCGCTGGGCCCTGTCCACCATGGCCCTGTTCCCCTCTAGGAATAGCACAGCTGTACGGCTGAGGCGGTGAGAAAAGCTGAGAGGAGGTGCCAACAAAAAAAAAAAAAAAAATCTCTCACACTCCTGTGAACTTGGCGTCAGTCTCCCCCTACCCTGTTAAAAATAAATAAAGAAATAATCATCCTGCTCCAGGATTCTCATGAACGTTCTCATCATCACCCACCTGAGAACGGTGGATGTGAATCTCTTTCCATCGCCCTGTCACTCTGTCAAAAAACCACCCCTGCGTTGTCTGCCAAATTTGTGAGCCCACCACTTGTTAAGGGGATCCCACTGTATTCCCATCCCTGTCCCCTGTCCCCTGTCCCAGGATGTCCAGCTATCTTATCTAAAGCTATTCTGCCCCTCGGTCTCCATTACATCACATTACAGGCATTGCAGATGATCCAGGGCGACTTACACAACATTTATACAGCATCCAGTTATACAGCTGGATATATACTGAGGCAACGCAGGTTAAGTAACTTGGTCAAGGGCACAACGGCAGTGTCCTACCTGGAAAATCGAACCTGAGATCTTTACAAGACCAGCTCCTTGCCCATTATACTACACCGCCGCCTCTCAAACTAGGCTTTTGTCAGACTTAAAAATGTATAAGTGGATCCATGTTGCTTGCGTATCAAAACCCACTTTTGGGCCATTAGATTTATGAAGGCCTCTGTGCAGAAAGTACGTGGTCTGTCTGGTGAGAGGTCTGTCTGGTGAGAGGTAATCATAATGCGAGGCTGCTCAGGAGACGAGCTCTGTCTGCAGGTATCTGCGCTTTCTTTTCAATCAGAAGCTGATTAAGACCTTGAGAACAGAGTGTGCACATTCTTTAGTTCAATGAGCCACTGGTCCTGGAGACACTGCCGCAGACTCTGCAGCCCTCCAGGACTGGATCCTGCAATCCTGAGATTCCACAGAGAGAAAAAAATATTTTTAATTTTTATTGGCATAATACAAGCGTCTTAGATGGGAAAAAAATGTTGAAGTGAAAATATTTTGCAGAAGTATTTTATAATTTTTTATTTTTTATTTTATCCCTTGCAGCGTCGGCTTCGGCATAGTAGAACACGGTTCTTCAGACTGAGACCAGAGACTCAAAAATTAATCACAGAGTCCCAGGGGGTTAAGACAATAGCACTGCTTCTTTATTATTTCCCAGGTTCTCAGGCTGTTTATTTCAAATTTGCAACCTTAATACCGGCTAATAAATCCCAAATTTATTTATCGCACATTTTTGTCCTGTTTTTAATGCCTTTTTAAATGCCATCTTTGCATGTAATTAAACACTGAGCAATCAACCGTTTCTTTTTTGTCCTTGTTTGGGCACAGAAATGGCCCAGTTCTTTTCTTATAAGGCCTTGGAAAGTTTGGCTGCGGCTCGGCTCGTCTGTTTAAGACGGTGTTCTGTTCTGTGGGCGTTCCCCACGGGCTGGTATTGTGTCCAAACCCTGCCAGTTCAGGCTGACGCTGGCAGCTCCGCAGGACAGCACAATAATCCTCTATTGATTTACATGGCTATAACTTCATAAACCTCGTCCGGGGCGAACATTAAACGTGTCAGTGTATATCAGAACAGACTGTTGTAAAGTCCATTTTTACATAAAAAGCTCTGTCAGGAGATGAACATCGCCGTTAAGTAATGGCAGTGCAAGAACGATGATTTTTGAAAGCAAGGTTATTACCCAAGGTGTATCCAAGAAACTTAATAAACAGTTTCCTCCTTGAGCTATGAACTTTGTTCCATAGCAGTTTGTTGCTGTCATTCCAGGTGAGTAGAATAAGTGCTGGCAGGCCTAGCATGTGTGTGCTAGGCTGCCAGTTTAGCCAATCAGCTACCTCATATGGATAATCTCTAGCAGTGGTGTCCAGTATTATCCAATAAATAAATTAAAATCTCTGAATCTGAAGCTAAGCAGATTAGTACACTGTTATGTGGGCAAACTAGGCGCTGTTTGAGAAGGTGTCAGTGGACCAGTAGGGGGCACTCTTTCCTCTGGGCAAAGCAGAACTCCAGTGCCTCAGCACAGTGATGGGGACACTGGGTGGCAGGAGGTCCTTTAGACATTAAACTGAGCTCCTGACTCACTGTGGTCCGGGTTCAGAGACCAGTTAAACTCTTAAGTCTGCTTGGAGCTGCCACTCCACACCTGTAAGCTAACCTGCACGGCGACCTGCTTCCATTATGCGGACAGTGACTAGCAAGGCCTCCAGGTGCTCTACATCCTTCACGTTAAGTGAGGCAGAGCAGAGAGGTAATTTACTGAAGAGCAGAATCTCACTGAAGGGTGATGGGATGTGGTCTTCTGCAGACAGGACTGCTCTGGATATCACAAATAACCCAAATTATTCCCAGCTAATATTTTTGGAGATTTGGAGTGGCAATAGCGCACCGTCAAAATGGACCGTTTCGGTCTCGTGCTCAGCTTTTCCTGAGTCTTTATCTCGCTTAACCCCACACTGCCTTTGAAATTGGGTTTGTGGAAGAGCTCGGCTGAGAGAGCACTGCTGGAGCTGGAAAGTATTATGGAGCTAAACAACTAAATGACATGGGAGGACATGCAGGAGTCATGTGCGTTGCACATAAAAAACCAAACGACATCACAGTCGTAATAAGAGTGTCATTAGTTCCCTGGCTTTGGTGTTTTTGCTCAATGACCTGATCAGTTCTGCACTCAGCTCTAAACTGGGCGGAGGGCCTGCAGTACCTGCGTTAGAATCTCTCAGAAACTCTGCTGTGGAGGTAAGCCACCTAAGGTGGCTACCATTTTTTTTTTTAACGATTGGTAACCTTTAAAAAAATAAACAATAATAAAAAAAAAGAAGATCATCAACTAATCCGGATCTCCAGTGAAGTGGATGGGGCGGGAATCAGCCAGAGCCATCTCACACCGTAAGGCCCGACGGCTGTGAGCCGGTCCCAGGGCAGGTGACTCACTTAGAGCCCAAACAGCTTCCTCTCGTGGGGGGGGGGGCTGTAAATGTGATTTCTCGCCCGGAATGTGACCTTTATGCACCCCCGCATGAATACAAAGGGGTGGGGGGGGGGGCGTCGGGAGGGCCCGGCGGGCCAGGGGGTTCCAGGGGGCCGGGGGGGGGGGGGGGCACTTAATCACAGCCTAACGCTGTCCCACCAGCTATCGCTCGCTAAGATAAATACAGAAACAGCCGATGACAACCTTGGGCTCCTGAAGCAGAGAGACATAAATCCAGGAAGGGTTCCAGAAAGGGGCGGGGGGGGGCGCTCATGGCCCCATGCAAAGCAGGAGGGGGGGTGGGAGGGATTTGGGGGGCGGGGTGAGGGGGTGAGGGTGGGAGGGAATGGGGGCGGGGGTGAGGGGGGCGGGGGGCGGTGCTTGACTGTAACCAGGCGTATACGTCCTTGGGTTCTGTTTTAACGCCTGGCTTTATGAATCAGTCGGCTTTCAACAGGCTTTTGAGAAATAAAAGGCCGGGGATTGTGTTGGATGAGCACAGTGTTGCCTCTCTGCACAAGTATTCACACCACTAAATTGACATTGTGCTTCAAAACAATTTATAATGATTGCTGACCTGAAATTGCCTGTTGAGGGTGAAGAAATGGCTTTTTTCTTCTTCTTTCTTTGAAGCCTTTCTTTGTATTATCTTGTCCACATTCCTTCCATTGAGAAACAATGTTCAAATTGAATTGATGTTTGAATCAATTATAGACCAAGAATATAATAATTATGAGGGAGGAGAGTATGTTTTAATGGCATCTATATATTGATGCTGTTTTATGAGCAGCTGTCTTTAGATAGCATGAATCGTATCAGGGAATCAATTAACTTTTGGTTAGAAATCCAATTTCACTCCAGCTGAGCTGTGCAGGCAGCATTCTGACTACCTGTGGGCCCCCCCCCCCGAGACTCAGCCATGTCACTCCCTTTCTCACCCCCTCTCTACTCAGCTCCTGTCAGATTCAGAACCTTGGTGCCAGCCTGTCGAGCAATTGAAGGAACAGCTCCATTATATCTTCAAGATGTCATCAGACCCTGCAAACCCCTGTCTGACCCCCCCCCCCCCCCCGTTCTACTGCCTGTGGACATCTGACCCCCCCCCCCCCCCCACCCCGCACATCCAGGTCATGTCTCCTGTCTGTTCTGCCCCCTGGTGGTGGGATGTGTTCAGTCAGATAAGCAGAAACCCTGCCCATCTTTTACATGACATCACATTACATTTTATTTGGCAGTTGCTTTTATCCAAAGCGACGTACAATAAGTGCATACCGAAGGTCATTGTAACAACCACACAACACCGGTCTGAGAAGGTACAAATCTCATAGCCATTGACACCAAAACCAGTTCACACAGTCAAGCTTTGGTGAAGTCAGCAAAGTTATGGCAAATCATACACTAGAAGTGAGACATGATTACAAGAGATATGATAAATAGCAAGAACATCAAGATGCACCATGAAAGTGCTAGATGAAGATGCAGGCTTTTTACAGGTGTGATAGGGGATTGGGGGGGGGGGGGTAACCCTGCGGAGGAGTAGTGTCAGAGTGAGTCATCTTTCAGCGCAGGCTGAAGACTCACCTCCTCAGATAGATATCCTTTCTTTATTCCCTTTTTTCTGTGGATTTCAATTTGGATATGAGTTATAAATATAGCTTCTGTAAAGCCAAGTGGTTTGTCTAGTCATACTTTCTTTCCGTACAATACAAATTGTGGTTTGTTAGGTTTTGAGTACACTTACTGATTATAAACAGGCCTTTTTGGCCTTCTTGGTGATGTCACATTTTTGTATTCCTGAGAGTGACCCTGATTGTCTTCCGTGTGTCACCCCAGATGAAAGCGTCTGCTAAGTGATTGTAATGTGATGATGTGCACATTTTGCAGTTAGCCTTTGAGAGCGCAAAATAAGATGGTGTTTAGAGAAATAACTAACTGCAGCTGCCATGTTCTCCTCCCTGCGCTCCAGAACTCTGACTAGCTGTGCCGTGCATGGTCTGTATGCTTTAAGCACTGTTAAAATGCCAAAATCTCTTCAGAAAATGACTCATATTGTTCTGCGTTAAAATGAACGAAAACTTTTATTCCAGTCTGGGGTCTGGAATAGTACACATTAGTATGGTGTAAAAATAAACATTTGTGGTTATGCCGGTATTAGTAGGAGAAACGGGGTGGGGGGGTCTCCTAACAGGCAGGTGGGTCTGAGTAGCTGGGGGGGGGGGGGCAGCGGGGGCTCCTAACAGGCAGGTGGGTCTGAGCCGCAGGTGTGGGACGGAGGGCTGATGATGGAGTTTGGACAGGCGGGACGGCAGGCTCAGGGGCGGGTGTGTGAAGGCTGAGTGACAGAGCGCTCGGGACGAGGGCGGCTCTGCTGCATTTATTTGAGTGGCGGGTCCAGCAGGCCGGGGGTTTAAGCTTCACAAAAACCACGGTGAAAAAAGTCATCTCCATGCTACACTTGTTCAGACAGGCATTTGATTTTTTAAATTTTATTTATTTATTTATTTAAATCTTAGTGCTGTTTCTGGTGACTGTTGCCAGGAGTGAAGTGGTACATTTTATAAGAAATTAAAGCCAGGCACTCCTCTTTAGGAGGGAATAATGAGAGTGTGGCCACATTATTCATAATTACCGTGACTGCGCTGATCATGCTACGGTTTTAAACTGCCACCGCGATGAGAAATGAAGTCACGGAACGCCTTCCTCGCAGAAGTTCCCAGTGCATCCCTCAAAAGTTTCAAATGACAAAAAGTGACATTTAAAAAGTATCATCTTTTTTTCCCCCAGCATTTTGCCGGGTCTGGCTCCTTTTACGGCCTGGTATAGTCTCCGCAAACTGCATGCGCTGAATATTGATGCAGGTTGAAATGGCACAGTGATTTAGTTTAGTTCAGGACAAAAACCGTCTGGAGGATTTCATTTTATTTAACCGTTTCTGGTACGGGACGCAGAAATGAATTCATTCCTGGAGCGCGGTTGTGCTGCTGGGCCATCCATCTGTCTCTGCCCGCGTCTCTTTACAGAAGCTGAGAGTATTATTCATCTTTTTTTTTAAAAGTTGTTACGGTTGCGTGATGTGGTCCTTTCTCAACTGCCATTTTATTTTGGTTTGGGAGATGACCGCACTATAAGCATAAAACCGTAGCTGTGTTTGGACAGATTTAGCTCTTGCTTAGCATTCAGTATAGTAGTTTTGTTAACTGAGTTTCTTCCTTGCCCGCAAGCTTAATCATCCCATTCATGTGAATAGTGATAGTATGTTAAAACCAATTGAGTGTTAAGCTATTGTTATTCACATATGAAATTAACGCGCTTTTACATAATCTTACTCATGAAGGGTTTTAAGAGAAATAATAATGCGACAATTGTTCATTAAACTCTTGGTAATTACTCCTGAAACTTCTCTGACAATTTATGAGTTGTTTTCTTGCTCGAATGGTAATGACAGTGTATGGAACCTAATATCCTGCTCGGTTCTCCTGAGGAAACAAGACAATTAAGAATAGCACTTCTCCCCTAAGAAGTCACGGTTAATTGCATGGGACAATTAAAAGCAAATAGCCTATGTTCTTGATTAGAAGAATATAGAATTCTTTGTTCAAGCATGTAAAAAGTGCGTAATTGTGTCATCTCTTTAATGGAGGAGCATCGTAGGAATCCGCACTACTCGTTTCTATGAGCGGTATGAGGCAAATGTACGGAATCCCGGCATTGTTGTCGATGAAAAAGGAGGGGAAAAAAATGTAATTTATCTATTTCCAGCGCTCATAGGGGGGCTCGCTCTGGAGAGTTCTGTTGTACGGGGGGTTTATTTTACATTTCTCTGTCGTGATTGTTTGTTTTTTTCTCTTTAACTGTTGCACCAGCGCAGCATAACAACAGTACGCATATTTGTCATTTTTATTTTCACCAACATGACCAATATTATTTTTTCTGTGCCGTTTAATTTGAAGTGTAAAAACAAAACACCCCCCCCCCCAAAAAAAAAAAACAAAAAAAAACAGGCCTATATGTTGCATGAATGAAATAGGAAATAATAAACATGGCCATAATTCTTGTTCCGCTTAATTGAATTGTGAAAGGAAAGATGAGCTTTTAATAACGTGTCTTGTTACATGAGTGTGGATTGCACGCATCATTGGTTAGTGAGTCACATTTGGTTTATGACGGATAAATCACGCATTGAAAAGCAAACAGAGACAATAAAATCTTGAATGTAAAGAGCATGAATAGGGCTAGTTCTGTTGTATTAAGACCGTGTGCTGGCTTGATGATCACCATTCTCTCCAGTCAGCGAGATTTATTAGACCGGGATTGGTTTGGATTACGTATTCATTAAGTACACCTTTTTCCCTCCGCTCATATAAATTGTTGCCTTATTCATTGTTCCTAACATATTGGCCAGGGTCCGTCGCGAATTCGGTGTAACGTAATTCAGATTTCTAAGCGATTTCGGATGAAGAGGGTGCACTAATTGCGTTTATCCCGCAAGAGACAGCCATCGCGTGTGATAACAGATCTCGAGCAGTTAGAATAATGTTGGTTTTGCGCTGCGGGGCTCGAGCAGAGCGAACAGCGCGGGGGAGGACGTGCCTCGCGCTGACACTCTGGAAATGCGTTTGGACGTTTAGTTCGCTCCCATTTTAAATTGCACGTTCGCGGCTGTCAGACGAGCCGGCGAGAGAGCGGAAATAAAGCCCGTCACTGTCCGCGCGCTTGGATTTGGGAATTTTGCTTAGGACAGGGGAAATTCTTTCCAGTCGAGTTCATTTACTTCAGACCGCGTTTCGCTAAATATTTTTTTTTCCAGCCCCGGCCTCAGGGCAAAGACGAAAATGGGGGAGCGGGGAAGGAAAATGGAAATTCCAAACACGCATTTCTCCTGAGTTTCCAGAGAGTGTTGTTATTCATTGACTGGTCCGCTACAAACAAGGTGCTGTGATGTACCGGCTCAGGACACAATGCAGATCGGCAAGGGGCTGCAGTCTGCTGTGTGAAACCCAAGCTAATTATTGTGTGTGCTCATTTGTCAACAAATGTGGGGAGAAGACCGATATCTAAGAGGTCACTGGACACCTGATGTGATTTTTTTTTTTTTTTAACCCATCTGTTTTTTTGTTTGTTTTTTTTTACGAATCCCCAATTTTCTCTGTCCTCCAGTTCCAGAATCAGCTACTCTTGCTCAAAATTTCCCACCTATCCCTGGCGGCCTTCCATTGTTCAAGCAGTTTGAACAAATCCATCCCCACGTGGGGAATGGGGAATGGTTATAAAGGTTATACTGCTTCAAAATATTTTCTCGCAACAGTTTTCAGTTATATGCAAGGCAAAGAAACTAACCTGTTCCAGCATCCATGATTTCTGAAATTCCATCTATGTGAATGTGTATTGATGACACAGTCCGCGAGTGTGTGTGTGTGTGTGTGTGTGTGCGTGCGTGCGTGTGTGTGTGTGTTTATGTGCTTTGGCGTGGAAGTGCATTTACCACATGATGTTTGAGGGTTTAATTCATCGGCAGATTGTTTAAATACATTATAATAGAGTCAGTCAATTAGATGTACAATTAATAATGCATTATATTTGAATGTAGTCGCAGTTATTTTAATTGTGAGAGCTTAGGAAACTAATCACCCATTAAAAAGATAAACATCCTGCATTATTTATCAAGAACTCAAGATAATCTGGTTGTGTTTACTGAGAGCGATATTCATAAGATGTTCATTATTTACATATGTATTAACGCTGGCATTTGCTAAAACTGCTCACTTGGGTTCGCTGCTTGTGTTTTTTCTTGAAGCATACAATTTTCACCTTATAATAATGAACTTAGCTTATGATACACCTCTGAATGTAGTTGTCGACCAGCTGTTCTTGCTGACACAGTCTGATCACATCCTGCATTGACATTCACAGTCACCTGAGTTGTTGTTCTGCTTTTCCTTACATGTTGCACTGATGCACGAGCATCACGGTCATTGAGTGTGCGCTCTCAACCACAATTTCAGACCCTATTTACTGATGTCTTTCCCATATAACTAAATGCAGATGTGACTTTTGTCATTGTTCCTATTGAAACACTAGCCAGTTGAGCAGTCTTTGTGACTGAAGCTCCTGCCATCCATGCCCCAATAATGGACCCTCTTCCAATGTCACTTGGATCTTTTCTTGATCCAAAATCGAGGTCAGCATTTTTATACATGCCACAGAGCATGATTGGATGTTAATTACTTAATTGTATCATGCAGTACAAGCATCATTTTTTCTCCAATGATTTATTCAGGTTTTTCCTTTAATTTGTCGCCCGTCTGTGTGTGTGTGTGTGTGTGTGTGTGTGTGTGTGTATATATATACACACACACATATATACTTGCAAACTTTCCATTTTAAATCGATATCTAGTCTCTAGTTTCCCATAGTAAATTGGCTTTCTAAGTAATTTTGGATTTGAGCTTAAGTATAAATCGGCAGACAGAAGTCTTCCTGGAAAAGATTTGCAGAGCCATAGATCAGTGGGAGAAAATGATCTCATTATACTGAGAAAGTGCATTCGTGTGTTTATATTTAACATCCTGGGCCTAGTGTGCATGTAGGAGCAGCCGAAGAAGAAAAAGCTTCAGAACTGTACAAGCCTGATGGTTTGTTTGGTTGTGCATCTCTGTTAGCAATAGCAGGCCACTGTAGCTGGAAAAAAGCTCAAATATTTAAGCATAGAAGAGCAATAAATATATAAATAAATATATCTATGAGGGGGAAAACAATTAGTTGCCTGAATGGCCTTGACTGAATGAATGACTGAATGACTGAATGAATGAATGGATGAATAAAATTGTCTTGACAGCAGTGGTAAAAAAACTGTCGAAAACAGGGTGTCAGGGATTTTGGGTTAGGCCACACTGACTGGAGGTAGTCTGTGTTTATTTGTTATGCACAGCCTCTCTGAAAACAGGAAAATGCCACATTCACTCAAGAGCTTCCTTTTTACTCAAACTTTCCAGTCCAGTTTAACATTTTAGAGTGACAGTACAAGTGTGAGTATCTTCCCTGTACAGACACCAGTATGAGAAGTAAAGGTATGTGTGTGTCTCTCACAAACCACCACAGCACCATGATAACTGTCAAAGGGAATTTTTATTACAGAAATCAAATATTAACTATGAGTGCAATCACATTAAAAATAAAAAAGTATTATTATTTATTTTTGTCTTCTTGAAAGCAGTCAGCTGATGGACAGTCTGATTAGTCTCAGAGAGCAGCACGGTGAGAGGCCACGCAGGGCCGATCCATCTGGAAGAGGTGAAACGGCACATTTATTCTCCCGGACTTAAAGTCACCACCGTTTACTGTAGGTAAAACCTGCTCTTGTTGTTGTTTGTCGTTGTTGTCGTTGACATTATTGAATGTGAGTTACCGTGAACCGGAGTCAAACTCCTTACATGTGTAAAAGCGTGTTTGGCCAATAAAACCCGATTCTGATCCTAAAGGAATTCACATGAGCGAAGCTCTGCTGAAGCTCGGGGTCACTGCGCATGCTCTGCTGAAGCTCGGGGTCACTGCGCATGCTCTGCTGAAGCTCGGGGTCACTGCGCATGCTCTGCTGAGGCTCGGGGTCACTGCGCATGCTCTGCTGAGGCTAGGGGTCACTGCGCATCATGACCGGGCTCAAACTGCGCCGTGCGGACCTCTGGAGCTGAAGCCACTCGCGGTGGACTTCAGAACTTCACTAGTGTTAGGGTTGATCTACGGCCCCCTAACATGTTTTACAGATTTCCATTCACAGACGGCACAGTTCACTTTTTATTCCCCCTCTTTTTTCCCCTCTACTGGCTGCCGTGTCGAACCCAAATACCATTATACCAGTTATAATTCATTATTGCTTCTATGACAGGGGTCTTGGTCGGAAGGTGACTTCATTACATTATGGGTTATTGGCTCATATATCAAAGCCGCGTGGCCCCAATCTTAGTCCGCAGTCTGCTCCCGGCTGTGAAATTGACTGCTCTCTATCAAAAAAAAAAAAAAGGGGGGGGGGATTAAATTTCCCTACTGTTACTTATAAAGCAAGTGCGGAATAGTTAGGCTGTGGAGGAAAAAAAAGTGTTTGTGTGCTTGTGTTGATGAGCGACAGTCGAGAAGGCTGTTTTTATTGTGGAACCTCTCAGTGAAACAGCCATTGGAAGGTGCATTCGTTGGTTTGGTTTAGGTCCTAAAATGTTGTTTACTCTGAACACCCCCCCCCCCACCCCATCCACCATCCCCTTCCCCCTTTTTCCCCCACCCCCTATTCTTCCTCCCCAGCTTCCTTATTGATCTTTTTCATTCTTAGAATTCCCGATAAAGACGTGTCTGGCTCGTATTTGAAGGAAATGAAATGTGCTTGATCCCGATGTTGTAGTATCTGATGATGGTCACGTGCGCAAACATTACCGTGCAATACTGATGAAATCTGCTGCTAGCTTTATGTATCTACCCTGATATCTTATTACCAAGCATTATTACAGTAATTGCTGAAGTCAACCTTTGTGTAGTATATAAAGAAGAAAGGTGGGCCTTTAAAGTGATAGGGTCAGTACTGGAATAACACGTTTCAACATGGGGTAATGGATCATGCAAATAAATAGTTAGCACTGTTGTTATTCAAATCTAATAAAACTTTCAACAATCTAATGTTGTCATCATGGGTCTATTCCTGTACTGTGTTTATTTATACTGCAAGCAGCCTTTCTCATTGACACCTAAAGTTGAATCATGAATTAGACTTTGCTTCTTTCATTATGGTAGCTACTCTTATTCTACTGCGTTGACTAAAATAGGTTGACTTGAAGCTCTCCCACACATCTTGTTTGTCATTAACTTCTCCTGTCAACGTCATGCCAAGGCTCTGTGATTGACGTCAAATTAAATTCAATAGAGCAGGTCTCCCACGGTCGTAGCGGGACACTCTGGGCTTGTGAAGTACGTGACTCCGTCGCGACGGCGCTTGATTAATGGCGGTTTCGCGGGGAGGGGGGGGGGGGTAGAGAAGGGCAGATGAACGATCCCCGGAGTAAAGCTCGGTAGGTGGGTCGGTCGGCTGCAGTGACGGGTTTCATTTTCCATCCGTATTAACGGGCAACGGTTTGAGCTGCCGGTGGAGGAGCTCCTCGATGACGAACGTTGATGAACAGTTTTTCTTCCTGACGCGTTTTCCGTAGGTTCGCGCTGAGTTTCTGAGCTCATGGCCGTTCCGGGTCGGTCGAACTTCAGCTCCCGTTTAAAAGCCAGGCGATTTCACACCGAATCCTTACGGCGAGCGGCAGGGCGACTTGCCTTGTATACGCGTGTATGTAGGGTATTGGCTCTAAATGATTTAATGCGTGAAAGACAGTCACACACACGACTTATTTTCAGAAACTATTTATAACGTTAGGTGAGTATTGCGACGATTGTTCAATATAACATTGGTTAAATAATTAATAGATCTAGGATTGATTTGGTCCGGGGCAGATGCTTCTGATTACATCATGGAGTATAGACTAATGTATCTACTGAAATCCCCAAGTAATTACCACTAACGATTTAAAGAAAACGCTTAAAACTACTCTTAAAAATAATGGACAAAAAAGATGAATGCAGTTGTACAGAATTAAATAACATAATAAACCTCAAGAGCAGAAGGATTCCGGAGCCTTTTCTGTGGTCTATTTAACTATGTTTAAAACTTAAAGCAACATAGAAATAAGTGTTTGGTTAATCATGGCTTTTGTAATTATGCAATCTTTCATAATTGGATAATAAGAGTTTTTTCTTCTTCACCATCATAATTGGACATGTTCAGTTGACACTAAAATGAAACAAGAACAACGACATTCTCATTGACCCCTTGCAATAAAATGCGAGTGATCAATGCCACCCGGTCCTCTTCAGATAAAAAAAGAAAAGAAAAAAGGTCCACGAATAATTTCAAATCTCATACTATACAAAAAAATCTTGGTGGAAGAATCAGCCTTTCTCATACAAATATAGTAGCCTGTTTTATGTCCTTTATGATTTATGTATTTATTATCTTTGATTACCAGGAGGGTCAACAATTTGGTCTGTAAATTGAGATGTCGAAACAGCCCATAAAAAACCAGGTAAAGGGGACCACTCTTTGGCTTCATAAATAGCTTTACTTGGCCATTTCCTCTGTGCCTCCTGTACATGTGTAGACTGCAGTATTAGGCTAGCCATCATACGGTGTGAAGACATAGAAAATTACGTGTTTTTTATTCTCAGAAAAACATGCTGCAAGTGAACATTAATGCTGAAACATGAAAGAAGCTCTTCCTAAAAAAATACCAAAAATACAGCAACAGCGGGCCTTGGTGCAAAACAGTGACCGGTCTCTGCTGTAGCCATGGTTTAGCCGTGAGTACAGGTCTTCTTAGTGTGAATCTGATGGCAATGCCCAAATCTACTGGGTTGGCAGGGTGTTGTTTGCCAAATACCAACAGAGATGATGTATGCTGGTATAATTGTCGAGAAGTAACAACGTAATTACAGTCACAGAGTCATATTTTATTTTGGGTAAGGCCTTCCCAATGCATCATTTTTATTAACGTGTTTATTTATTGCCTTTCATTCTTTCCTTTGAAGGTATCATTTTATTTTTACATGGATGCAAATCGTTCTGAGCACTTTTTTCGCAGTAGAAATTTTAAAAGGCCACATAAGAATGCAGTTGGCAAGGTCAGACGCCGCATGCACTGAATGCATTACAGTTGCCTGCCATTTCTCATCCACTGATATATTTATATATGTATGTATACATATATATATACACTGTATATCGTCATAGTGAGTCACTCATTGATCACAAAACAACGATCACTTTTAGAGCGGAATCCTGCACGATGTGGGTAAATTCCCTCCTTTGTAACTAGGCCATTGCTGAATGCAATCTGCAGTAGATTTAACGTAATGAAGCCAAAGCAGGTTTAATTCCCTGCACTTCTGTGCTCACGGACAGGAATTCACACTTGGCTAGCGGTAAACAATTTCTTTTCACGAGCCCGTAATGCAACTCGCAGGCAATTATGATAAATCACAGTAATTAACTGTTGCCCAGGAAACCTCATGAAGTTGATGGGGATGCTATGAAGATCATAATATAAAGCGCTTTAAGAATGGCTTTATGTTGTGTTTATGCAGTCAAACCCACTCTCAGTAGTTTATAGCATAATGCAGTCCTAATATGTATATATTTAATTAAAATGTGCAAGCGTGCTGACTGAAGGAAAGATCCATTGAGTTAGAGAGTCATGGAGAGGCGAGCACAATGTCAGCGTTTTCGCCTGATTCCTCTGCAGTGACTTACAGTCTGAGTCTCTATTACTGCTTTCCAGAAAGTTCCCTTACAATCTGAGTCTCTTATTACTGCTCTCCGGAAAGTTCCCTTACAATCTGAGTCTCTATTACTGCTCTCCGGAAAGTCCCCTTACAATCTGAGTCTCTATTACCATTCTCCAGAAAGTTCCCCCGAGGCAGTGGCTTCCTGCATCGGCAGCCATTTTGGAAAACACAGCGATGGCGTGATGGCGTGCACTTCCATTACGCTGCGGCAGGTGGCCCAGGCAGCTGCTCTGAAGCCGACTGCCTCCGTACAGTAAAACCTGCCATTAGACTGTAAATAAGATCTGAAGCTGGCTGCCTCCGTACAGTAAAACCTGCCATTAGACTGTAAATAAGATCTGAAGCTGGCTGCCTCCGTACAGTAAAACCTGCCGTTAGACTGTAAATAAGATCTGAAGCTGGCTCCCTCCGTACAGTAAAACCTGCCATTAGACTGTAAATAAGATCTGAAGCTGGCTGCCTCCGTACAGTAAAACCTGCCGTTAGACTGTAAATAAGATCTGAAGCTGGCTGCCTCCGTACAGTAAAACCTGCCATTAGACTGTAAATAAGATCTGAAGCTGGCTGCCTCCTTACAGTAAAACCTGCCGTTAGACTGTAAATAAGATCTGAAGCTGGCTGCATTCGTACAGTAAAACCTGCCATTAGACTGTAAATAAGATCTGAAGCTGGCTGCCTCCATACAGTAAAACCTGCCGTTAGACTGTAAATAAGATCTGAAGCTGGCTGCCTCCGTACAGTAAAACCTGCCGTTAGACTGTAAATAAGAGAGATGCTCACAGGACCACAGTCTGTTTAATTTCAGTCTGAGGAGGCAGGAAAGGTTTTGTGTGGAGGTGATTTGTCACACAAAATGGCCGGGCTCACCAAGGGCCTGTCACACCTCTTCTATGTAGTGCCAAAAAGAAAACTTTAAGCCACAACAATAACTGAAAATGAGTACCCTTTAATGAAAAAGCCATAGTTAGATGCAGTCTGCAGGCCTGGTAAAAGAAAAAAGAAAAGAAAGAGCATAGTCTTATTCGCAGTATCGCTGAACAGAGCCCACATTGCCTACAGACGGCTTGGTTGTGATATTCCTCCGATAAACGCTGAACAAACGCACACAGGCTCTGCCTCCCAGTCTGTCTGCCTTTAACTGGCCGTGCCATTCTGACGCATGGACCAGCAGCACAAGGGTTAAACAGGCTGGTTTGGTTATACAGCTGCTGACGGTGCTGTTTAGAACATGAACTGGCACACTTTCCGTTTCACGTTGTCACACTTTATCATTACCAGGCAGGGTGGCAGTGTAGTATAATGGGTAAGGAGTTGGTCTTGTAACCTAAAGGTCACAGATTCGATTCCCAAGTAGGATTCCGATTCCCTGTACATTGTACTTGAGCAAGGTACTTAACCTGCAAGGTGCTTAACAGTGCTTCTGTATATATCCAGCTGTCCAGTGTATGCAGTGTAAATGCTAAATGCCTGTAATGTAACATTACCAGGCAGGAACAGAGATTAGCCATGGGCAAATGAACATGGTCGTACATAAAGCAGAGTAGGAGTATATTATCTGCGTGGCTGCTTTGATCCACCTGACCAGTTCTCAAACACAGCATGTCCAGTCAAACTATTTTGACTGATGCCTTCAATATATAGCTGTCTACCTGAATGTTTTATATTGCCTTGAACAGGTGCCATCATGGCATCCAATCACACGGGTTACCCAGAGGGCAGAGAGGAGAGGAACTTCGTCATAACCCCTCACAAAAACACGTGCTGCTGCTTTGAAGGATTTCTTCTTGACATGCCAGGGTCTGTAGAACATTCCGGAAGGTTCTCAGTGTCATTGAGCTCTTGGGCCTGACCTGTGTGTGCACCCTGGTTACAGCCAATCAATAAGCACGGCCTCTGTGATTGACACCTGCGAGGCCTTGAACGGAGCCTCGGTCAGCCGCTAACGGTTGGGGGGGGGAAGATGGACGGCGCGCTTAACCCAGCGCGCATATCTCTTAACCCAGCGCTCATATCTCTTAACCCAGCATGCGTATCCCTTAACCCAGCACTCATATCTCTTAACCCAGCGTGCGTATCTCTTAACCCAGTGCGCACATCTCTTTACCCAACGCTCATATCTCTTAACCCAGCGTGTGTATCTCTTAACCCAGTGCGCACATCTCTTTACCCAACGCTCATATCTCTTAACCCAGCGCGCATATCTCTTAACCCAGCGCTCATATCTCTTAACCCAGCGTGCGTATCTCTTAACCCAGTACTCATGTCTCTTAACCCAGCGCTCATATCCCTTAACCCAGCGTGCATGTCTCTTAACCCAGCGCTCATATCTCTTAACCCAGCGTGCGTATCTCTTAACCCAGTACTCATGTCTCTTAACCCAGCGCTCATATCCCTTAACCCAGCGTGCATGTCTCTTAACCCAGCGCTCATATCTCTTAACCCAGCGTGCGTATCTCTTAACCCAGCACTCATGTCTCTTAACCCAGCGCTCATATCTCTTAACCCAGCACTCATATCCCTTAACCCAGCGTGCATGTCTCTTAACCCAGCGCTCATATCTCTTAACCCAGCGCGCATCTCTCTTAACCCAGCGCGCATATCTCTTTACCCAACGCTCATATCTCTTAACCCAGCGCGCATATCTCTTAACCCAGCGCTGTAGATCACTCAGGCGTCTGCCTCATTAAGACCCCGGGGGGGATTAACGATGGCTCTGTGCATCCAGGCCACTTCCTGTTATCTGACCGTCAGCCCATTAATAAAATGGTCCCGCCCGCCGAGAACTTCCTGCTTTGATTCATGGCAGAGAAAACGGCAATAAATAAATTGGCGGGGTTCGGTGTCGTACTCGGAAAGATTAGCACCCGCGATCTTTAAATGCAATGTGTTTGGTCTCGAAAGAATGCTAATGTCCCCTCTTTCTCTGCGTACTCTGTGCAAGTGTTTTATTTAAAACATCATTTTGTTTTAAATACCGTATGCTTAGTACAGAATCGTATTTGTAAACAAATTATATTTAAAAGTACAATGTTGCTTTCAGCACATACAAAAACACAAAGGTGGGGGGGGGGGGAGGGGGGAGGCTATGCCCCTAAATCTCCTCTTCAGTCATGTTTCGGGGAGAGAAATACACATTGGAGAGAAAGTGATGCCTGTGTGGAGAAAGTGCTCCTGAACGTGATTGATTTCCACCATATGCGCGAAACATATGGCCATAATAACGTGCTCATCTGCGGCCTGATTAATATGAAGATGTCATGTTCGCCTGTCCTTGAAATTGCGGCACATCGTGCCGAATCAGCGGCGTGTCAGAGCCTCGCGGAAAACGGGCGTGTGGCGGTGCCGGGGTCAGCCGCTAATGGCAAATCCACACCGATACGGGGCATGGCAACCACGGCACGCCGCGCGGTTGCTAAGCAAATTACTGGCATGGGCGGAGTGTACAGTTCCGGCAAAAAAAAAAAAAACAAAACGCAAATGAGCGCATTAGCGAATGCAGCAGAGCTCCTTTATATGCAAAGCGGAGAATTAGCACATTTGTTTAAAGACGGCGGGTATAAATAAAAGATGCGGTACAAATAAAATCCGTCTGGGAGAAATGTAATGCTATAAACCTCAGCTGACAGTCCTGGCTTTTCACCTGCTCTTTCAGCTCGCAACAATGGTGTGAGGTCTGAGGAGGGGAATCAATGGAGGAAAAATAGCCCCTGAGTCTTCACCACATAAGTGTGAGAATTCATCACTTTCAATATAAAAGCTGGCCTTCTTTAAGAACTGTTTTCGGGGGGTGGGGGAGGGGGGGCGGGCATTATATTGCAGGGCACCAGAAGTGGGGAAAGTCATTTCAAAGACACTGTGGGGGGAACTTACTCAAGTCATTTATCACAGAAAATGAGAAGGGGTGTAAACACGGGAACTGGCGAGAACGTTGACGGGGGAGAGCGGGTCTTTGTACGGACGTTAATGGGGGGAGCGTGCTCTAAATGCCCAACTGATCTCAGCCAATCAGAAGGCTTCGCCCAGTCTACATCAGTGATTTATTAAGAGCTCTTCCCCAGTCCAGGCAGTCCTGGGTGTGGGGAGGCTTGATCGTTCCTCCCCTGCATCTTAACTGCCTGTTTCAGGCTGATCTTAACATCTCAACTGCCTGTTTCAGGCTGATCTTAACATCTCAACTGCGCGCTCTGTTTGCAACAAAGTAATATCACATTTATCTGATGGCAAAGTTAAGAGTGGTGGTGTTATCTAAGCTGTAATGGCAGCTTCTTCTTCCCTGAAATGTAGCTGAACAATCGAGGTGATGTTTGTTAATAAATAAGTACACTCGGTATTGAAATCTGCATTCTCGGGCTGTGTCAGTACCCCATGGCAAGATCATCATTTATCTGGTACAGCCGGAAAAATGTTAATACTGCACTGGGCAGCTTCAACAGCCATCAGCATTGTGGCAATTACAGCTTTCAATTGATTTCTTCAACTCAATGTCAAAGATTGCTCCTTTTCTCCTTATTGAAAGCTCAGGCTGTTTAAATCCAAGAGGCAACAGTGGTCCCGTGGTGTGGTTATGTTCATGCTGAGTAGCTTTTCTCTTCTGTTGTTTCTTCAGAGAGGTAATAAAACCTTCCAGGAGAGGAGGTGCTGTGACACCCTGTATTCGTGCGCTTTGGCTATGGGCTCCCACGCCTTTTAATTGCCTGAGGAATTCCCCGGGCGCCTGAGGAGGACAGAGAGGGAAACAAATGCAGACACAAGCTGATACCGTCTCTCTCGTATGTCATATATGGGGGCGATATAGCTCAGGAGGTAAGAGCGGTCGTCTGGCAGTCGGAGGGTTGCCGGTTCGATCCCCCGCCCTGGGTGTGTCAAAGTGTCCCTGAGCAAGACACCTAACCCCTAATTGCTCCCAACGAGTTGATTGGTACCTTGCATGGCAGCCTTTCACCGTTGGTGTGTGATTGTGTGTGTGAATGGGTGAATGAGCGGCATCAATTGTAAAGTGCTTTGAATAAAAGTGCTATATAAATGCAGTCCATTTACCATTCATATTCTAAAAACTAGCTATTCAATTGTCTCCTTTACTAAAACGTTTCCAGGATAAACATAGCGTCTTCTCTTTTTTTTGAATGTGGGCTATATCCAAAATGCTGCATGAATAATATTCGACCTGCATATGAAACTCTTTTTCTGGCCGTTAGTTCCCGTTCTCGTTCCGGTCGCGGGGGCATAACGAGCTTTACTTTGTCGGTGTTTTGGGGATGGAAATGGAAAGAACCCGTGGGCAACTTGCACAGAATATGGATCAGCTTCATGCACAATACATGACACTGTCTCCAAACCAGATGCCATGCAGACAGTTTAAAGCCTACTCTCGGAGTGTGTGTGTGTGTGTGTGTGTGTGTGTGTGTGTGTGTGTGTGTGTGTGTGTGCGCGCGCGCGCATAATATTATGCCAGTGTTGTTTATTCTTCAGCTGGGATTCTCTAGTGTGAAACTGCAATACTGAGCCCCAACACATTATGTGTAAATTTAAGTGAGCAGTGGCCAGTTTATGAGCTGGGGTGTGAAATGGCACTAGAGGTCATTTAAAAAATCTTATTTCATATCTTATTTTCTTCTCTTGCCAGGTATTCTGCCAGAAGTAGCTTTATTTTTGCCGCAGCATTAATTTTATTTTGTTTGAAATCAAATCCATCACAGCAAAAGAAAACTAGTCGGCGTGTTGCTCTGGTGGAGAGTCTGACTGCCAGCCTAAGATGAAATCTGGCTGGAGTTTGTTGATGGTCTTTTGTCTGTACCAAGTTGGCCCGCCAGCTGGCCATGGTTTTGCCAGCATGGTTGCTGTCTCAGCCATCTTGTTGCCAGCTTCACCATCTCCAAACCAACTGAAAACCAGATTGGAACCACGCTGGAATTTCCACTAGGGTTCTGAGGCAGGTGAAACCCTTGCATGTTTTAAGCTTTGTTTGACCATCAATGTACTGTTAGTGTGACATGCACAGTACTCAACCTGAGCTCTACAGTTGAGGGTAATGCTTTTCATATTGTTATGGTTATTCAGTTTCAATTCAGTTTTATTTGTACAGCCCTTTTGTCACAAAGACACTTTACAGAGTAGCAAGGCAAGAGGCAAGAGCAAACCAAAACAAATAGAAGTTACAGTTGTGTTATGAGTTGGGCATATTTTAGCTAGCCAATGTTTGCTCACTATGAAATAAATCAGCATTACGTAACATCAGACCAATAATTGTCATTTAATTGACTTGGCAAGGTTAGCCTGTACAGCTCATCCACGTGCTTCCCTGAGGTACAAACCACCCTGCTGTTCTTCTTCAGGCTACTTTTTTATTATTCCAGTTCTTAGAGCCCAACTCCTTGCGAGACATTCAAATTTCACAACTATAAACCTTACCTTTTAAGCTGCTTCCACTTTGTTCAGCTGTGCTGCTTTTAATGTTAAGCTTTAAAAACAGTGCCATCATTGGCAGAACTTTCATGAAGTATACATAAACAACAGTATTTAACAGCTACTTGACGCACTTAAAAAGCAAGTATGAAAAATTGCCAGTGAAACCTTCTTTTCCTTTGAGCTGCTGCCCAGTGCAGACTGAACTTGGTCCTGTGGATTGGACTGAAATCACAGGAGGCTGGAGCAGATGAGAACACACTTATCACTGTGTAAATCATGACAGATAACAATGCACTAATCCTCACCTTTTCGTTTCTGCTGGTGAGCCCAAGCCGGGAATCACATGCCATGCCCTGGAGTCCTTCGTAAGATTAAGCCTCTTTTTGCTTTTCCCTGTTTGTGTGTGTGTGTGTGTGTGTGTGTTTCCAGAGTAGCCTCATGAATGCTTCTGCCAGATCAATAAAGTCTTACGATTATTCCACTCGGAGTAGATGATGACATTTGCTTTGGCTCCATGTGACACCTGATATAACAACACCCCATGCGCACGTTGTTGCTCTTCTCTGTTCGCCCTCTGGGGGTATTTACGTCCCTCTGCTATTCCAAGACACAGAAAACACAAGTATCAGCGGACAAGCTTCTCTGTAGGTATTTAAATGTGTGTGCGACCTGATCCTTTTTTTTTTGCAGTTTTGGGCAATCTGGTACATTTTTATACGTCTTCTGGTTGAGTAATAATGAGGTTTGTCACGTTCATCGAAGCTATAAACACCAAGAAAACGGACAAAAAAGGAGGCAGTCAAACTTGCTATATATTTCAGTTACTCAACCAAGCTTATTTGTCTTGGGAATAAACAACAAGTTTCGGACAGGGAGGTGGAGATTCCTCTAAACACATTTCCGCTGGCTTACTGACCATGAAAAAGGCGGGAAAGAGATTTGTCACTCGGAGCCCAGCTTAACGTTCCGGCTAACTGTTACAAAATGGATGCTGACACAAAAGTGGCAGATTCCTAAAACTGACACGACTGTTAGGATTTGGTGTAGCGGCCCTGTGGGGATCCCTATAAATAAATCTGACAAGAGATGATACATCACAGCCCCCGGAGACAATGGGGAGGTTGTCAGGAAGCAGACCGGCAAAAAAAATGAACCAACAAAAGGCTTTCGCCTCGGTTCAGTCTCAAGGTCCACGGGCAACAAGCTTTAGAGTCTGTATGAGGCTGCTTTGAATTTCTGAGTGCAAAAAAAAAATAGAAAAACTAAACAACACATAAGACCAAACACTTGGATTTTCAAAGAGCCTTTTTAATCTGACTTGGATGAACTAATAAAATCCCAGGCAATTATACAAGACTGCAGGGTTTTGGTGCTGTGTGCTTAACTGTGCTTTACCTTATTTGAAAATGCCTGCGCACTCCTGTCAACGAGGATGACCTAATCAGCTGCAGTGATTGGGCATTAAGCCAACGGTGCTCTCATATTAAAAAGCAAAATTGCCAGTGAATGACTGCATTCTCCGGTTCTTATTAATACCCTTAATAACGCGTTTGACGATGTTAGTTTAAAATGTCCGCCTTTCCAGTTCCTTTCTCAACACCATATTTTTTTTTATTTAGCTGTTATTTCCATACTGCAGTCACGGGCCTTCTCTGGCTAATTACTTTTCCCTGACACCTGCTGTAGCTCCGTACCCCCCCCCCCCCCCCCCCCGCCCCCTCGCTGCGGATGTCACCCGTGAGGGGCTGGTTAATTAGTTTTGGGACAGTCCTGTACTTCAGTGCTTTACAACGTTCGCATGTTGTTGTCGCCGTGCACTTACAAATTAGAAAAACTGACTTCGTTTTTTTGTTGACCCAAATCTGCTGCTTATGGTGATAACAAAAAAAAAATATATATTAAAAAAAGACTTAAAATTGTGATGGTAAAAAGCAATGAAAAAGCTTTGAGGGTGAGGTTTACAGTATGGCCTGTCATGTGCGCTGTCATTAGTCTCCCCTTTCCTGGCTTGTTAAGACGAGGTCACCATCTGGACAAGAAACGGAGCCAAAACAAAACAAACACCTTATTTATTCAGTTCGGACACCTTGTCCAGGTTTTCCACCTGTGCTGCCTCGTGAAATATTTAAACTATTTAAAAAAAAAAAAATTAAAAAAAAAACAGTTGTGAAAAATGTACCTGTAGCATAGTACTCTGATGATATTTAGGCACTGCAATACAATTAGACTTAAACAAATTTTCATATTACAACTCAATTCATACTCAATTTATGTTTCACAATAAGTTTTAGTCCTTAGAAGCAGGAACAAGAAAAGTCTAATAGATGAGGTGGTGAATAGATTTGTAATGGGACGATTATATAACCCCAAACACTGGTCCCTGGAGTACGGTCCTTTGGAACAATATAAAAATCACCAAAAATTAAACGGTTTGTTTCTATTAGTGTGACAGGCCCCTGATGTCCCCCTGGAAGCTTAGATTTTTTATTTTACTTATTTGTAAATTTTCTTTTAACGGTTTTGTCAGTGCTATTATAAGCAAGCTTCTGGGAAAGCTGGAGTTGATCATACAACATTAAACTTCTGGTATTTTAGCATTCTTAAAAAAAAGAGTTTTAAATGAACAGTCAAAACTTAAAATGTTATAATGCAGAAATCACCATGTAATCATGAAGTACTGTTTTCCTGTTATCTGAAATTTGCAGCTTTTATTAATGGCAAAACTTGGGTCTTTGTTGTCTTTCAATTGATGCATTGGTTTTAAACTCATGTAATAACTCATTACTCTCTAACACGTGTACGGAGTAACCTTCAAATGTATTCATATGCTCAGTGAATTAGAAAAAAAAGTTAATGAGTTAACTTAGGAAACACAAGGTCAATCATATTTTCTGAAATACATGAACGTTTCCAAAATTTCTTTATTAAAGGAAATTATATTTTGCTGGTTGAGTGTTTTTTGAAGGTTATGGCAAGGAGTTAGGAAGTTGAAACCCTCCCTACCCAAGTCAGTTTTTGCCAGCCAGTCAGTTTTACTTGAGAATTTAGGCAAGGATTGTGAGCATAAATTATAAAGACGTATGACTTGAAGTTTTTAATGTACAAAGATATAATGGTGCCTAGTGCAGTCTTTGTAAATGGAAACAAAGACTTTGCAGGTTCCCAAAGAAGATATCACCACAACCCAGGCAGTGCTGAGCAAGGGGTTTATAACTTGTGATTCTTAAGGTGCCCATGATAATGGAGACTTGCAAAGATGATGACGCAGCTTGCATATTAAATTATGTCACTAAAATCATTTTGCAGGTAAGAGAAGTTTTCCTTGCTACAAAGTTTTAACAGGACCTATGCAGAAAGAAAGAAAGAAAGACAGACAGACAGACAGACAGACAGACTATATCAGCTTCAGCTTAAGTTTTGTGAATGTGAACTTGTGATCATATGAAATGCTGATCTTTTTCAAGCCAAATGTACTCATAATGTGACAGATGCTCAATCGGGGTGTCATGCCTCTACAGTATCAAATGCTCTGGATGAGTCACTGCGCTCTGACATGAAGATCAACACAGGGCTGAGACTCAGCCATTTTTATTGTTTAACATTTTAAAGATACAGTATATGGGATTAAATTTATTGAAGAATGTTTTTTTTTGGTTGGTTGGTTATTTTTTAAAAAACTTATTTCTAATGAGGGGAAGGGGTAGATAATTAGTGACTACAGTAACATGATGCTGTAACATGAATGTAAGATCCCAAACGTGTTTTTAAATGACCATTCTAACGCTGATGTCACAATCACTGCTGGTAACTAAAAGCTCTGGAGTTCTAGAACACTCGACTTAGAATTCTGAACAGACATTCCAAAAGATCTGCTCTTCACAAGGTTGAAGATAAACAACAGGTTTCATCACAAATAAAGTGAGCATTTTCCAAACAGATCAGAGATTTTCTGAAAATACAGGGAAGCACTGAGGCAGTAGATGATGGAACGTTCTTTGCGGACGTCAAAAATGACCTCAGCGTGATGCAAGGACTTTGGGTAAAAAGGTTTCTGGTCAACTTCAGAAGTGGAAAATGAAAGCTTGGAGAGCTGGGACACTCCATGGTACATCACAGGTGGGCCAGGACTTCTTTCCCTGCATGTGCCAGCGGAAGTAACTATTTTTGGGCTTCTCGGCACAAATAATGACATCATACACCTGCAGCCTCGTAGGACTGTGCTGTAATGTCTGAAGAAGAAGATCCCTAAAAATCCAGAAACTCCGATGGAGGTTTGCCATGTGGAAAGTAGGGCTCTATCATCGCAGTCTTGTGCGTTCCCAGTATGCATTGCACGAGAAGCCGATCAGGAAGTACGATCGACCTCCAATCTCCTCACTGTGCTGAAGTACAGGAGTGAACCAGCGTAGTTCATACAGCTGTCAGAACATTGAAACTAAGGCAGTTGGTTGGAACGAAAACCAGCACACAGACTTTCCCTGCAGGAATGGAGTTGTGCAGCCCTGAGTTACAGGGAAGACCCGGGATGACTGAAAACAATGAAACGGGACTCTTATTGCCCCCATCGTCATCAGGATCGCTGGCAGCGAGCACATGTTTTTAGCGCACGCTTGATCATAATATCGATCGCGTTTCCATTATCCTCCAGGATGACTGCGCACAGCCTCTCTGAGTCTGGGGAGCTCTCCCCCCCCCCCCCCCATGTGTGAGATACGGCTGCTCAATATTCCGTCCGCTGCGGAATCCGGGACGGGAGAGGAATCGAGTGGAGCGCGGCATGGCGGGAATGCGGGATGAGATCTGAAAAGACAGCCTGCGCAAAATAATCAAGGTGACTTGAGCGTGTGAAGACGTTCGCTAAACCTGCGTGCAAATGACAAGAGCAGGAGCAGGCCGGTGTTCAGGAGCTGTGACCGCTCGGGTGGGTTCCGGTGCGCGAGATCTTTTTGTGAAGGGAAGATTCCCCCCCCCCCCCCCCCCCCTTCTCTCTTGCCCTATCAGAGCTCGTATTTTATTTGACTGACAGAAAAGTTCAGTGTATTATATGTGTTTATTGTGTCTTTAATGATGAAATAAAATTCTCATACTGGTGCTCTTTTTTTAAGATACCCCAGTTTTAACAGTTACAGTCAGTACAAATGCTGATGCGAGAAGATTAGCCCTTCCCTAACATGTCTACTGCTGAATCACAACCATAAAATGAGATTATGCTGTGAGATCACATACAGTACTGTAAGCCAAGCCAACTAATTTCAGTTCAAATGGCATTAGAAATTAAAACAGACATTGTTTTATATGCTGTATTATTATTTAGAACTAGAAGCAACTTGCACCCATATCCGCAAACTACAAAAACGAACTTTTAAACAGATCAGTAGTTGTGAAATTGGGGGGAAATGTGGAAGGTAAACATTAATCAAAAAAAGCATAATTCCCAGATAGAAGCGTTTGAATATTGCGGCTCTCGTGTTCTTACCCAGCTCATTATTCACATTATATCGGCCCAGTGAAAGAAGGCACACTCAATATGACAAACGAGAAAGGCCATGTGTTGAATCACCATTCTAAAAAAAAAAAGTCTCATTTACACTGTTCATTTTTTTTGGCACGGACTCACTGGCACTGAGCTGTTTTTTCATTATGAGCTTTTGGATTCTGCTCTGTACAAAATCCCTGAAAAAAAACTACATTATTTTAATAATCACAAAAACCATGCCGCAACATTAACCCTTAGAAGAGGAGGTTTCTTTTGTTTTGTTTTTTTGATTTTGTTCAAAATTCTAAGTCAGGGTTCTAGAAGTCCACTGCCTTCAGTCACCAGCAGTGATTGTGACATCAGCATTGGAATGTTCAGTTCTAAGAATATTCTGGTCACATTTGTGATTGTACAACTTAAACTGGATTGATACCCATCTTGGATGTTTTTTTTCTTCTAAAAACTCTTTCACTAAATTGGTGATGGAGTAAAATGCATTACTATGCTTAAGTCGTTCTTTTTTCTGTGGAGAGCATTCATTTGTATTCTGTTACGCACCCCCCCACACTTAGACCCGAATTTGATTTGAAAGAATCATGTACCTGCGCTAGGCTCTTTGTGAGAATATTAATATTACTTATTAATGTTCCCTTTCAGTGTTACCTGAAAGCAATGAGTGTTTCATTCATCTAATCTAGGAAATGTCAGTGTAATATTTTAGACATTAAACATGTTTAAATTGTTGACCTTTCCGGTGGCGCTTGCCTGATATTTGCAGTGACTGGTATACTGCTGTAAGCGTGATAAAGGAGATGAGGGGCGCGTGGTCAATGCAGAAGGTGAGGCAGGGAGGGCATGTACTGGCCTGCCAGCCTGTGGGTGGCACGGTGGCGCTAGGACATAGTGGCGCAGTGGCGGGTGGCATTGTGGCACAGTGGCATGGTGGTGGGTGGAATGGTGGCATGGTGGCATAGTGGCGCAGTGGCACGTTGGTGCGGTGGCGGGTGGCGCAGTGGCGGGTGGCATGGTGGCATAGTGGCACGGTGGCATTGTGGCACAGTGGCATGGTGGTGGGTGGAATGGTGGCATGGTGGCATAGTGGCGCAGTGGCACGTTGGTGCGGTGGCGGGTGGCGCAGTGGCATGGTGGCACAGTGGCATGGTGGTGGGTGGCATGGTGGCGCAGTGGCATAGTGGTGCAGTGGTTGGCGTTGTTCGGACAATGGAGGTCTGGGGTTTTATCCCACAGCCAAAACGTACAGCCCAGGGACTACTGATGGACATGAGCCTCCCTGGGTAACAGGGAGAAGATAACGCACACTGTGAGGTGTCTCTCTGCATGGTCTGTAGTGTTGTTCCTGGAACTCTACTTTCTGGTGTTTATGTGGTTTTATTTGTGCCATTCTTTACTCTCCAGTTTGTCGTCTTGTATTTTATGTTTATGACAGCATTGCTAAAGCGCTATTCTTTATTATAACAGCATTATTACAGAGGGAGCTCACGGCATGTGTTGACTGCACAGGGAAGCCACACCAGGGTTTTTGTTTTTAAAAAATGCCGTGTCAGCGTTTCAAGCCCTCATAAGTCACAGAACAACACGACTGAAAAACTGTGTGCAAATCATGCCGGCGTCTGGAGATTAAAATCTTCAGATCACACACCAGAGATAACTGGCCCCATTAAGTATCCTGCCACATTACGTGTATTCTTATAATAAAATATTTTTTGTGAAAAAAAAAAAAAAAAAATTGAAATTTGCCGTATAAATATAAAGCCAAGGCTGGCATCGGCTGTGCCTTCGTAATGTCAGCCAGGACCGCAGCGCTACCGGTGGAAGACAGCGGGGGTTTATGAGATTTGTGTAATGTACCTCCGCCCATCTCTTTCTCCTCTTACACACTTAAACAGCTGTTCAGCTTTGACCCGCGAGCTTCCATCAGAGCGGTGGCCTCTGCCTCTCCGCGCTGCGCGAGGATGAGCGTTCAGCGTGCGCCCGCACTTCATCTCTCATTCCAGATACGCAGCAGGAATTTAAACTGCTTTCTGTTCCAGAACTGCGTACATTATTCTGAAGCTGGTAGCCCCCTGAATTCCAAAATAGTCCTTTTTGCTCTCAGACCTCAGAGGTAACAGCGTCTACTTCTGCGTAACTGTTTACCTGAAGAGAATGAACACCTGACCTGGTATTAGAGACACACTGTCTAAAGAGATCTGATTTGACACGTCGTCGTGAAAGTGAAATGTAAGGTATTAATCATCTAACTTCTTATTTTCTTGTTAGCTATTTGGTATTCGTTGCATAAGCATTGTTAATTGATGATTTATAGAAGAGAATTTATATAATCTAAAAAAAGATGTCGATGCATTTAAAATGGCAAAAAGAGAAGAAACTGTCGTTAGGCATTACAGTGAACTTTGAGTAAATACAGCCCCGCGATATCTGTGCATCTGTCAACCCACTTCAGTTGTTTAGAGGACTTTAAAAATAAAAAAAATGAATAAGTTAGCGACTGCTGTTCACAATAAATAATGCAAGATCTGGAAAACATTGTTATGTTTGCAAGATAAGAGTCCACATAAAGTTTGGCGTTTCTTTCTATGGTACGTATTGCGTGTTTGGAGCTCCCTGTGCATTTACTCTATGGTGAGATCATAGCCAACAGCTGAGGGGAAATTACCGCTGCCACATTCTCAGACGAGCACGCGACCACCACAACCTGCAGGCGCTGAACAAACGGGCAGCAAACTCCTTTTCATTGGTCCGTCACCTCCGGGACCGGCTCCCCCAAGTCGGGAGGGGAGGCGGTGGTTCGCAGGCCAAACCAGCGCCCCCCCCCCCCCCCAAAAGCACGTCATGGCGCTCTAAATAAATTGGGAGGAACGGCTCGGTTTCTTCAGATCCCGGCGGGAAAAACGAGCGGATCAGCCAGCCGGCGGCCTCGGAGATTACAGATTAAGAGCGCGATGCCATGGGCCTGGAAGATTACAGATTAAGAGCGCAATGCCGTCTGCGCTGCTTCCTGCTGAAAGGAAGATTACAGATTAAGAGCGCGATGCCATATGCGCTGCTTCCTGCTGAAAGGGGTTAGTTCATCTTGAGGGACTGGGACGGGAAGGGGAAGGGGAAGGGGTTTGTGGGAGCCGTTTCCGCGCGGCGGCGCGTGATGGATGAGCTTCGCTGGAGCTGGAGACACGGCAGCCGCCCAGTGACATGAAATGTGCCGCGTGGATTTATCTGCGGTTGCTGAAAATCAATCAGCTTCTTCCAGACTTGTGCGACAGAGAGTAAACTAATTTTAGCCACTTTCTTCTTTTGAAAGCGAGGGCATGGACACTGTTGGCAGGCTGAGATGTTTCTCTTTGTTAAGGTCCTACAAATGGCTGAAAACTAAGAGAATTGAGAAAACTTTCACAAAAACATTCATGTATAAGAAGAAGATATGGGCAGGTGTAATTTGCAATGAGGTGTGCATTCATTGTGTGAGGATGTATAGTGCAGCAGAAACGGAGTCTACAAAATATAAGTGTCTAAAGTAATATTATTAGTCATACGTACTAATTATATATTAATCTTATCAATAATACTATCAAGTCAGTGTACCCTTGTACTGGGATTCAAATCTGGCTTTTTTCTAAGAGTTGCAATACCTCCTTTAACCACTGGGGCTGGTGACCGTCAAACTTTCTACCAGTACTTGGACCATTGTTCTGTGCCCTTCTATTGAATCCACAAAATAAAAAATAAAAAAACAGATGCTAGAAGGTTTCACATATGCAAACACACACACACACTCACACATGTCGAAGCACAAGCTTGTGCACACACACACATGCACCTGTGGAAGCACAAGCTCATGCACACACACACAGACACACACATTATTATTTCTGAACGACAGCTGAAAGAGAGGCTGAGCCTGTCGAACGCACGACAGAAAGCCCTTCTCCTTCAGAGGTTGTCTCCTTGAAGACGGAACGCAGTGTTTTTCCACCTCTCCTCCTCCTGTGTGCAGAATAGCGCTCGGTATTTACGCGGATATAATTCAGCCTCTGCTTATCTAATGTACAGCTGATATAAATTACTGTTAGAGGGCTTCGGTGAAGGCCTGCTTTTGTGCCTCCGCGTGCCGTGCTGGTTCCTGTGTGCGGGTGAAGCATCGCTCCGAGCGGGAGCCCGGCGCATCTCAATAATTCATGCCCTGTCGTGCTGAATCACTGCACGCCGTCCTGTTGGAGCGGTCGGCTACGGTTTGTTTAGCGTCCTGCTCCGGCCCCCCTCCCGCTGGAGCCACAACCCCCCCAGTCCCAGTCCCAGTAATTAAACATTCACATTGATTTCACCGCCAGCGGGGAGCGTGATGATCACACAACATAAAACACCTGGTAAACGGATAGATGTGAGTTTGCTTATTATTAATGTAAAGCGATAAAATGCAGACGTGCATCCACATTGGGTGAGTGGGTTGAAATGTGGTACATTTTTAATGTAAACAAAAGGAAGCGGTACTTGTGCTGTGACGGTGTGGGGTCGGAGTTTATCAATTATGAGAAGGGGGGGGGGGGCGGGAACTGCAAACAGCACAGGCTCAAACTCCACGGCTTTTAGAGCCCACAGCGTTTCCATGTACAGTCAGCTCCTCACGTTCACAGCATGTTCGCTCATGCATTAAATGATCTGGGCAGGTCACATGTTGCATTCACACCGCCCCCACACACATGCCCCCCCCCCACCAAGGATCTGAAAACGCTGCACATGGCTTGATGTGGTTTCACAGGTTATTTGCAAGCCAAAAAAAAAAAGAAAAAAAGGCTTTGGCTATTTTTAAGCCGCTATCGATCTAGCGTTGGGAAGCGCGGATGCCCCCATGATGCTTTGCACTTCGAGGCTCGGAGAGCAGCCTTCCGTCCGAAGACAGGCCCGTGTGGCCCCACACAGCACGCTGCCTGTATAACCCCAGTGTCAGATTCTCGCTAATCGATCCTTCCTTTCTCAGGCAGGAAATACAGAAACTTCACGCTTTACTGCCTTCGTGGTTTTTTCCTCCTTCAGCTCGCAGATAAACGGAAATGAGGCTGGCAGGGCTGGCCACAGCGGTGGTGCCCGTTCACCAGACAAAGCAGAGGGAACGATAGAGCTGCTAAACTCTTACTGCTTTCCAGTTACTGTATATGCAAGCAAGATGAAAAATGTAGCTGAGTAAGAGAGCAGCTTCTCAATGCACTGACAACTAAAATTAGCCAGACTATATATATATATATATATATATATATATATAGTTGTATATAGCTATATATAGCTGTTTACTATTAAATATTTGGCTAGTAAGGCCATCCTATAGTTGTAGTGATTTTTGCCAGTCCAAATATGAACAGCTGCTAAGTCCAAATATAGAACATTTTATTTATAAAACATGAGGTTTGCTGAGATTTAAGAGAAAGAAAAGGAGGACAATTGAGCAGGAGAAATCCCACTTATCCCCCATAATCCACTGAAAACAATGTGGCATCCATGCCGCTCTCTGTCGGAGCTCCACAATGCGAGTGCGCAAGTTCACGCAGCACCTTGAATCCCAAGAGGCTTTTCTCTTCTGAACAGAGACCCAACATCGAAACAATAATCTTCATTTGTTTGATTTGTTGTTTCATTCGTTATGAATTATTATAGATTCTATTTTGTTTTGTTTTTTTTCTCATATATTTACTATCACTGATAACATTGACAGACAGAAAAATGGTCATGGTTTGAAGCACTTAACTGATTCATTGTTGTTAACCGGTTTTTAGATTTTGTGCTAACTAGTTTCAAAACTCAGTTGTGTGAGCTGCAACCACATATAGAATATGTATATTCTCTTCTGAATTAACCAAAAAAAGTCCTCTTCTATGCCTTGGGTGTGTGCCATAATTGACTGCCTTGTTAAAGTTGCGTGAATCTGAGTTATCAGTCTCTAAGGGTTTATGCAGACTCATTCCACCCCATTCCAGCACCAGCCAGGTCATGAGCTGCTCTTCCGTCAGACAAAGCCTGGGGCACTCCGGGGGAGGAGGCTGTCCCAGGCCAATACAGTATAATTAACAGGCTAACAGAAAGATCACAAAAATAAAAGTCTTAACAAGGCCTGGTGGACTTACCCCTCTGTGATGGGCCCTCTCAGTAAAAAACTGGTGCAAAATCTCATCGGCAGGAAGCCTGCAAAAAAACAAGACAAACTATTTTTTACATAGTAGAAAGTAAGGCTCAGGGTGAACAGTAGCAGGTAAGGCTCAGGGTGAACAGTTGAAGGTAAGGCTCAAGATCAACAGTAGAAGGTAAGGCTCAAAGTGAACAGTAGCAGGTAAGGCTCAGGGTGAACAGTAGAAGGTAAGGCTCAGGGTGAGCAGTAGATGGTAAGGCTCAGGGGGAACAGTAGAAGGTAAGGCTCTGGGTGAACAGTAGAAGGTAAGGCTCAGGGGGAACAGTAGAAGGTAAGGCTCAGGGGTGAGCAGTAGAAGGTAAGGCTCAGGGGGAACAGTAGAAAGTAAGTCTCAGGGGTGAACAGTAGAAGGTAAGGCTCAGGGTGAACAGTAGAAGGTAAGGCTCAAAATATGTAATATTAATCAAACAGTTATCCTTATATTTGTATAAATACTGTGCATCTACCTTCTTTTTTCCATCACTGTTTCAATTATTGATTTACGAACACCAGAAATGAAACCCCAGGCTCCCCACGGATAGAAGATTGTGTTGAGGAGACCAAAGCTAATCTTGGAGGTCTGATTAAATTGTTCATGCAAATGATATAATTGACTGTAATTGGATGAAATTACATTAACAGCGCCTGCCCGCATTACCGCTGCAGTAAAGAACAATCAGGGGGAGACAGAATTCTGTTATGACGAACTGCTTTCCATTACCTTGAGAATGCACAGCTACATAATCTTTAAATTGTTTATTTACAGTAGTTTTCCTGTACTGCTATTTCAAATGACCGGGGTTCTGCAGTCAGTGTGATTTACACCACGTTTGGAGGCACCAAACCATATATTGAGCTGTTATTACACAACAGACTGCTTATGAGCGACCATGAACAAGCAACGGCCTGGATTCAGTCCTCTACTTTGACACACTGTTGAATACATGGCATTGTTTGTTTTTAGTTTTTTTTCCTCAACTAACTAACTAACTAACTAACTAACTATTGGTTAGTTTAAAATGAACTTGCTTAAATGCATCTTTTATGCAAAAATAAATATATATTTGTAAGTCACAGTTAAGGACCAGCATTGATTAAATCCAGGGCGACGTCTTCACACTTCACACTAGATTATGAAATTGATTAAATTCATTTTTAAGCGTACTGATAGCGTAGCGCTCTGCTACAAGCATTATGCTACATGAAAAGGAGATTGCTTTATCCAGTGTGTGGTGAGAGATCATTGTTCAACTCCTATAATTTCATCCTCGCCCGGACACCCAGCTTCCACACTTTCTTTACCTTTGACCCCACTGGCAGTCTAGAGTTTAATATATCAGCCCCCCTCCCACCCCCCCACCCCCCTCATCGCCCCTCTCACGGGCATAATGAACAGGAGTAATCTGGCTGTAAAATGTGCCTCAGAGCTGGGGAACAGAGCATTGTCCATGTTAATTAATTAGAGGTGTAATTTAAATGCTCAATGCTTCCTCTTCGGCCTGCAGTACTTCATTCGTCCAGAAATTCGCAAATATTTCTGAATATCGAGCAAGTAAAATGAAAGGAATATCCCTTTTCAAGTCTTTTAGACTTTATGCAAAGTGAAACTGCACATAATTCTTCAGATGAACATTTATCAATACAGATCTCAGAAATGTATTAAATGGATACTGTGACTTTTTTTTCTTTTTACATTTTCAGAATTTATATGCGGAGTGTATTGAAACTTGGAGAAACCTGTTTAAAGCAAATGGCCAAAACATACCAAAGACCACCAATCTCTTTATTCCTTGCACAAGCACATTGTACAATTATGTTTATGTTATTGCTGCTGTCCGCATGAATATATCAACCACTGCTGCTATTACATGCGTTACTAATAAGCTAATTCAATATTTAAGTGTATTATAAACTAAAAATGTTTCTGTGTTTTTAGATTCAAAGCCATGAATAAGCACATACTCGGGTGTGTCAGGGATTACAGTAAGATACTATAGCAGTAAATTAAATATGTCCGGCTTGTTCAAACTGGGCCTCTGGCTCTAACATCCCCCACAGTTCCCTCCCTCCCAGATTAGCTCAATGACTTAACTGCACAAGGCCCTATTTCTGCATTCAGGGTGTGACTGCATTATGCTAGAGCTAATTCAGGACAGGGGACAGAAATTTAAAGCATATCCAACTCTCAGTTTCAGTAATTCTGTGAGCCGAGGTGGCAGCGTACCCAATGTTCTATTTCAAAAGAGGTTAAATCCAGAATAATAGCTTAGCTGTGGGGCGTGGTGAGTGATTTCATTAGGGCCAATCAGATCAGCTGCTTTCTTTTTTTTGCCTGAGAAGTTAATGTAATACCGAGCTGGCGGCGCCGCGGTGCGGAGTTAGCCTCACGGCCGTTTATTGCGCCTCACGCAAGCTTGCTCAGGGAAATGATGTCAGACAGGCCGCAGAGCAGAGGAGGAGGGTTTGGACACGGCGCACTTCAGCTTATTTTATTTTCATTATTCTCATCTGAGCTAATATGCCTTCAGTGCTGCCTTATAATGTTACCCTCCTGTTCCTTTTTGTTATTAAATGTTATGTTACTAAAACTTTTTTTTATATATGTAAACTTGTACCACTTTTTATGAGTTCACCAGGCTATGGAAGAAACGAGATTCACATTCAGCATGGCCACTAAGTTTCTTTTGACGCACTTGTGATGAGTCTGAAGCAGATCTGTCCAGCGTTAACCAGGCGCTCTGGACATGCTCTGAAATTTAGCCACTGCAGTTCTGTTGGCAGGATTCACATTTAGAGGGCAGCTTTGTGACGTGACGTCCGCTCTGTTTGATTCTAATGACTGTTAGGATACATGGCAACGTGTGCGTACTTACGGTACACTAGCGTCTCAGGGACACGCTCTGTGGAGTTATGAGGAAACTTGGCCATCAGCAGCTTAGCCGAGTATGCCTCGTCAGTATCGAGCTCTGATGCAAGCATTAAGCCAAAAAAAAAATAACCAAAAAAATCATCAAAACACAAAATTAGACAATGAGTTATGTGTTTTAATAAGCACTGTTGTTAAAGAACACAATTTTGGAAAATTGACATTTGTTTGATTTGGGAAAGTCTCAACAGGGTGCACTGTAATGAAATATAAAACCTTCTAAAAGAAAAGAAAAAGTGAAATAGCAGAAAACAGAGTTTGTTAGTAGTGGGCAGTACCTAGACGGGCTGCATAGTAGAAGCACTTCAAAAACACAAATATATAATTATTTAGATGTATAATTATCCAGAAGAAAACTCATCAGAGTGCAGTAGCCTGCAATTCCCAGTCCAGGGGGTCGGAGAGGAGCTGAATGAAAAATAAGCGTTAAGTCTCCTCTGGTAATTATACCGTGTGATTCTTACAATGTGTGATTACCGGAGTAGATGCATCAGAGTGTGACAAAGTAGGCATGTTTTCTGAGATTGTGTAGATTGTGTATACCTTAAGACGCATGTCGGGCTTCATTCAGCTAGCTGGATTTGAACAAATCTCTTTGAAAATCATTCGTACAGACATTTACACAAGAAATGTGGCATTCGTTAAAGTTTTCAGAAGTCAAGTTAATTCAAAACATTACAAAATGTTGCATGACCTTACAAGACATTACATTACAGGCATTTAGCAGACGTTCTTATCTAGAGCGACTTACACAACTTTTATATAGAATTTACATTGCATCCATTTTATTCAGCTGGATATAAACTGAAGCAATGCAGGTTAAGTGCCTTGCTCAGGGGTACAACAGCACTGTCCTACCTGGGAATCGAACCTGTGACCTTTATGTTACAAGACCAGCTCCTTACCCATGTCGTTTAAATTATTTTATTGTAACTCACCTCTCCATAGTACATACATTAGCTATCTCATGAAGGGTTATTAGAAAGGATAAAATAAATATTCCTACCCTACATTTAAGTTGCACACCAAACATGATGATCATATAATTAATAGCTGCAGGTTTCTCCACCCCCGGATAAAGATGGAACAGCTGCAGGTTTCTCCACCCACAGATAAAGATGGAACAGCTGCATGTTTCTCCATCCCCAGGTAAAGATGGAACAGCTGCATGTTTCTCCATCCCCAGGTAAAGATGGAACAGCTGCATGTTTCTCCATCCCCAGGTAAAGATGGAACAGCTGCAGGTTTCTCCATCCCCAGATAAAGAGAACAGCTGCATGTTTCTCCATCCCCAGGTAAAGATGGAACAGCTGCAGGTTTCTCCATCCCCAGGTAAAGATGGAACAGCTGCATGTTTCTCCATCCCCAGGTAAAGATGGAACAGCTGCAGGTTTCTCCACCCCCAGATAAAGATGGAACAGCTGCAGGTTTCTCCACCCCCAGATAAAGATGGAACAACTGCATGTTTCTCCATCCCCAGGTAAAGATGGAACAGCTGCAGGTTTCTCCACCCCCAGATAAAGATGGAACAGCTGCAGGTTTCTCCATCCCCAGGTAAAGATGGCGTCCCTGAATGGCCGCCCTCTTGCCCGTGTTTCCAGTGTGTGCAGCTGTAGGGGAAGGAACAGCTCAGAGACGCCTGCATAGCCCGACTGACCTGCTCCTTCCTTTTGGGGGTGGAACCGCAGATAGCGCAGGTCACTGGGGAACGGATAGCAATAGCGCTTTCTTTCCTTGTCACATTATCTTCCTGGATGGCTGAGGAAATGAAGGCCCTTCGCGCTGGAACGTGATTGGTGCAGAAAGTAGCCACGGAAACAGGCTGACCCCGATTCCCCCCCCGACTCTCAGATTGCGCCGTCAGGTTTCTGATGAGAGCGAATGTGCGGGAGAGCAATGTTCCAGACTGCGCGGCTGAACCTCGTACGGCACACATAATAAGAAACCAAATGTGCATAATGCAGCGGGCCTGGTCTTACTCTCACTGCATTGCACCAAAGTGAGTCTTTACCTCATGAAGCACGAGGCCCGCTTCTGTAATAATTATGAATTGGCTTTTGGCTTTTTTGTTGTTGTATCTTATTAGCAGCTCTCCCTGTGTAAAGAGATGCTGATGAAACATGCTGTTTCTCAAAACAACCGTCTTCAAGGTAACACGAAGGGTCCTGTGTACCAGTATTGATGTTGGTAAAAGTTAATAAGTAGCAATAAGGTTTAAATTAGGGTAGCCACTGCAGGGGAGGCTTGTGAATCTCATCAGCGCGCGGGGAAGGAGCCGGTATCTCCCCAGAACACTGGAGCAGCTAATAACCTGATTAAAGCTGAGAGAGAAATGCAAATTTCACTCTTATTTGGCAGCTTGCTTTAGGTCTATTTTAGACTACTGATATTTACCACTTCCTGCAAGGAGAAAAGCATATATATACACACACACACATATATATATATATATATATTATATACACACTGTATATATTAATCAAAAAATATTCACAACCTGAGCTTATAAAAAATGATAGAACATTACATGAATAATGTAGACATTGAGATGTATTGCATGCCGAGCAAAAGTGGGGAAAATAATATTATTTTATACTAACCGCGCAGTTAAATTGCTTTTTTAACAAGACTTTTTTTTTAAACACGCATCTCACAATTATTCCCACCCCTAGTGATTTCTTCAAATAACGTCCAACGAAGATGCATCTGCTTTTCACATGCTACCTTTTATGTTTGCGTCAGGGAACTATTTTGTGACCTTCCTGTTTCACGGGGGAATAAAAAAGGGGTAACGCTCAAGCATGCAAAATGCATGTGTCTGGGGAGCTGGTTGCCATCAAGGGCAGGATGGATGGAGCCAAATGCAGGGCTCAGTCCTGGAAGAGGACCTGTTTCGGTCCTCAAACAGATCTGCGTTTGGGGTGAAGATTCCTGTCCCAATGGGGTCAGGAACCAAAGCACATGGCAAAAGCTCCAAACGTGAAATGTGCCACAGTACCGACACCAGGCATGTTTATATTACTGGCATAGTGTATGTGTTACACATGCAAACAAACACACACACAAAACCACAGTTTCTTATATCTCTTCCATATTATTGGGAGAACAGGCATGTGCAGTTAGTTGCTCTAGAATAATTTGAACTATGCTTATGCTAAGCAGTTATACTATTCACATAATGGTGAATAAATATTTTCAATGAAGTTCAGATCCGGGTCGGTCTCTCAAAATCTCAAAATGTTAACAACCCCCCCCATGTTTTAAGTTTCCTTTTTAGTTGTTAGATACTCTGTTGATGGTACACTTTTCCTAAACATCAAAGCACTTGCATTAAGTTGCGTTTCACCTCGATCTGCACCCATGTACAGAACTCTCTCATTACTCCGGTGGGTTATCTGCAGAGGTTCCTGCAGGCTGCTTTATGCTCAGATTGAGACAAATTTTTATTCGTCCAATTAAAGTGTGTGGGGGGGGGGGGGGGGGGAGAGATGGGATGGCCTGACCTGACAGTGAATTATTGCAGGGCGGCAGGGAACCTCCTGCTCTTGACCTCGAGTGGATTTGGTTTTTAACAAGCACAGCGGGGCCAGGACCTCGGGTTATTGTTTCATTACTATTTTATTTGTTTCATCTGGAATCTCTAGAATGTTCTACAAAGGGCCTCGTCTTCTCTTCGCCAGTCAACAGTGTTGGGGCAGCAGTGTAGTATGACGGCTAAGGAGTCGGTCTTGTAACCTGAAGGTCACAGGTTCAATTCCCAGGTAGGACACTGCCGTTGCGTCCTTGAGCAAGGTGCTTAACCTGCATTGCTTCAGTATGTATCCAGCCGTATAACTGGATGCCTGTAATGTAACTGCATGTGATGCATGAGGGACGATTACATAGCAAGGCTCTTCTCTGTCTCAAACACCACCTGCCCCCCCCCCCCCCCACCACCTGAACCATGTAAAACCAGGTGGGGCAGTTGGGTTTCCGTTGCTGAGCACCGTTCACAGTAGACGGATATCAGGCCAAACTGTGCTGTGCTGAGAGGAGCTGGTCATGGTTGAGCGATGAGGGTCTGGAGGCACAGCTCGGCTTGATCACTGAAAATGGCTGGTTGACCAAGTTTGGTTGGCATGATCTCCTGATAGAAACGCATGTTTTATGCATTTTTCGTCATGCTGGCAGGGGTATTTTTCTTGACACAAACACAGAGACAGACGCAGATGGTCGCAGATGGTCTTGTCTCTACACGCTCTTAATGGGAACCACAGCCATTAATGTTGCCCAGCACTCGCTGTATGGCCTAAAGAATCTGTTCGACGTGTTCGTCCAGTTTTAATATTGCACTCATGCGTTATAAATCAATCATTTAACCTGGGATGGTTTCATTTACCCGTAGTCTCGGGTCAGAGCTGAAACCAAATGCTTTTCCGCAAGTGGGAGGCGAATAAAGCTGTTTCTGCAGAATATTTAATGTTTAATGCTTAATATTTAAAACCGTACATGCGCACAATAATAATTTCCTATATATCCATGGCCCTGCATTAGCTAGTAAAGGGCTTTAAATTAGATTCCCTGGCATATATATTTAACAATAGATTATAATCAGCATTTTATCAATGAGAGTGAAATTCAGTATAATACCCTGTGCCCAATACCTGGCCAGAGCTTCCCCAAAGCCGCATGCAAACCGAGTAGTAAAATTAAGAAGCTGAGTGTACTTGGTCAACACTGCAAACCGTGAGGAGGGAAACGTGATTATTACCGAGCGGCCTGGGTGACTACAGAAGTGTGCTCTTAAAATGACAATGTAGGGCATGTGTGTGTGTATGTGTGTGTGTACCCCCTATACATAGGAGAGAGAGACAGAGACTGCAAATAATATGGGGTTGACCATGCTCACATTTTTAAGGACAAAAAGTAGGAATGTAGCATGAATGCAATTGCACCCTGACTTTTTTTTTTTTTGTTACAATCATCCAGACATGCAGAAGTCTCTTTTCCGGTCCATTTAAGCGGCTGAGACATTTGACGGAGGCCTGTAATTGTGGATTATATCACAGACATGCCCTCCACAGGGTGCCTCATAAAGCACAATGACTTCCCCATCAGTCCCTGACAACAGTTATCCTTCTCCACAGAAATACACACCAATCATTATGAAGCCCTGATAAAAAAAGCAGCAGAATCTCCCAGAAAACAAAGAATTTCAGCATCAGCCAAGGCTGCCACTCTTTCAAAACCCCTGTTTTAAATGGAGAACCTGAACTTTGCACTGAAGAAATGACAGCAAACTAAAGAACTGAAGCAACAATAAAAAAAAAATATATAAAATGTATACAACAATGATAACAACTTAATGACTTGGAGAAAAAAAAAGTCTTTTTGCAAGTTCAGGGGGCGGTGAACCATAAAATTCAGAATGAGAAGCAGGATCTCGGCTTGTCTGTTTTCTCCATCTCTTGCCTTGACGGGGGGGTGACCCCAGTCCTGCATCTGCACACGGTGTGCCCACCACAAAATAAAGATAGGACTCGATGTTTTTCTCAGTGAAAAATAGCTGAGGAACAAAAATGCACGAATAAACACATAGGCATGCCACAGCAGTTTTGGTGTTCATCATAATAAATGCGTTTCAGAGCAGAAAGTAAATCTGCCCCCGCTGTATCTCTGTCCCTCCAGTGCTGGGACAGAATTCGTGCTCGTACTCAGCGAATATTTACCACACCCTGCGCTGCGATTTGGGCTGCCCGCGGGACTCATCCAAGATAAACGGCAGTGCAGCCGCTAACTGTAACCACTGCTGGCTATATATCCATATCACTCATGTAAGTTTAGCAAAACTCTGAATTTATTTCACAAATGCAGTTGATGGGTTTGGCCTTAATGAACATTCACAGCACAAGTGGCAATCGACAGAGAACGTGCAATGGGACTTTGATGCAGTGAAGCAATAAGGAATTAGCATGAGCTGGTGGGGCTATTAGCATCAGCTAGCTGGGGTATTAGTATCAGCTGGTGGAGCTATTAGCATCAGCTGGTGGGGCTATTAGCATCAGCTAGCTGGGGTATTAGCATCAGCTGGTTGGGGTATTAGCATCAGCTGGTGGGGCTATTAGCATCAGCTAGGATGAGGCATAACTTCCTTCAAAACTGAAATATTGATATTTGAACACAAGGCACTCAGAGAGAAAGTAATGACTCAATTTGAGGCACTATCACAGAACATCCAAACCCAGGCTAAAAACCAGGGTGTTATCTTGAACACCCATCTGAGCCTTTTACCACTTGAGAAACATCGCTGAAGTCAGACCTGTTCTCACTCAAGGTGACACAGAGAAACTAATGCACGCTTTTATTACGAGCACGCTCGAGTGTTGTAACACAATATTCTCTGGGCTTACTGAAAAAAAATCATTTGGTCAGTTACAACAGAGGAGTGCTATTGGAATTCAAACCTGTGAACGTTAGGCCACAAGCCCAGTGTATTACCATGTACCACTCTTCTGCTCAAGATCTGCACTCATATACTTTACTTCAGGCTAAACTGGAAGAAGTTCTGACAGTATTGGTGCCAAACATTTTCTCACTATATCCACACGGCAATTTCACTGTATTCAGAAGCCTATTTCACTGTATTCAGAAGCCTATTTCACTGTATTCAGAAGCCTATTTCACTGTATTCAGAAGCCTATTTCACATCTCATTGCATCTAAGGGAGTTTTGATCCACAGAATGTCCTTTTTGTTCTTTCCAACAAAGATAGAATTCGGTTTGATTTTTCTCATCATAGAACATTATCTTAATTAACCAAAGATTAATGTATGTATGTATAATAACAATAATAACAATAATAATAATAATAATAATTTTAAAATAATAATGACTTACATTTATATAGTGCTTTTCTCTTAATGTGCTTGATGTGGAGATACTCACCTGTTCCTGCCTCTCGCCCAATGCATGCTGGGATAGGCTCCAGCACCCCCCGCAACCCTGCCCAGGATAAGCAGGTGTAGATAATGGATGGATGGATGGATGGATATTGTAAACAAAGTATGTATATGTTCTTTTCTTTCTGCAGTAAGTGGGTTCTGTTCGTTCTACAGTAAAGGAGTACGTTTCTTACCTGTGTTCCTGTGGCCCTCGGTGATGGAGTTAGTTGGAAGTCATATTTATGGTGATGTATGGTCTCTTTATGTACTGCAGCTGCTTGATTTACAGCTTGATTAGAGGGTGTTACAGTTTCCATTTAACACGACTCAAAGTAGCAGATCACATTTTAATTTTATGCTTTCTGCTCTGGCTCGGGCAAAAATGAAAAATGGACACTTTGGAGAGAGACACAAAGGCTTCGTTTAATAAGCCAAATATAAATGATGAATTCAAATTATTGAACAGTTTGTCATATTATGTAAAGTATAAAAGAATAACATTATAGAGGTGCCCCCAAGAGCTTTCAGCCAAGAGAATTACACATTCTACGACCACATTCTAGACCGGATTCATATTCTGTTTCAGTTATTTTCCCCACAAAGGACTTTCCCTGTAGCCTGTGTGAGTTTTCCAGGCTGGAGGGGATGGGGGGGCTGGGGGGATGGGGGGCGGGGGGATTGGGGGATGGGGGGCGGGGGGATTGGGGGGATTGGGGGGATTGGGTTGGGGGGATGGGGGGCGGGGGGATTGGGAGGGGGGGTCTTCTCTCTCCCTTTCTTCCGGGGGCTTCTCCTAAACTCTACAGCACTTTCAGCAGCTCAGCAGTGTTTAATTTTTTTAATTTTTTGTACACAGAATCTACACCACTTTTCTTAAAACAATGCGAAACAAATCTTCTGGCGTTCCATAAGGCCTCGGGGACGGCGCTGCGGCTGCTAGAATGATCTGGAACGCCCCTGCGGGACGATGCGCGAGGCGCCGAACCGCGTTTTTCCCGCCACCGGGAGCAGGAATGCCGGCCCTCGCCGCGCTCCCATTCGTCTGGGGCTGAGAGACCGTGCCAGAGCCACTGCGTAGGAGCCCACGCTTCAGAGAGGATGTCCTCGTTAAAAAATTAAATAAAAGGAATTCCCAGGGTCACTAGTCAAACCCCACGGTCGGCACTAAGCCGTTATGACGACGCTCCAAATGAGCGCTCATTAGCGCCTTGTGCTGCAGCGTGTGGGTGGTTCGTTTGGAGGCCTTGTGATGCAGCGTGTGGGTGGTTCGTTTGGAGGCCTTGTGATGCAGCGTGTGGGTGGTTCGTTTGGAGGCCTTGTGATGCAGCGTGTGGGTGGTTCATGGGGAGGCCTTGTGATGCAGCGTGTGGGTGGTTCGTTTGGAGGCCTTGTGGTGCAGCGTGTGGGTGGTTCATGCGGAGGCCTTGTGGTGCAGCGTGTGGGTGGTTCATGGGGAGGCCTTGTGATGCAGCGTGTGGGTGGTTCATGCGGAGGCCTTGTGATGCAGCGTGTGGGTGGTTCATGCGGAGGCCTTGTGCTGCAGCGTGTGGGTGGTTCGTTTGGAGGCCTTGTGATGCAGTGTGTGGGTGGTTCATGCGGAGGCCTTGTGATGCAGCGTGTGGGTGGTTCATGCGGAGGCCTTGTGATGCAGCGTGTGGGTGGTTCATGCGGAGGCCTTGTGATGCAGCGTGTGGGTGGTTCATGGGGAGGCCTTGTGCTGCAGCGTGTGGGTGGTTCATGCGGAGGCCTTGTGCTGCAGCGTGTGGGTGGTTCATGCGGAGGCCTTGTGGTGCAGCGTGTGGGTGGTTCATGCGGAGGCCTTGTGCGTAGCACGTTTGGCTGCTGCTGCATGTGAGCGGCAGGACCTCTGTGACCCGGGTCCAGCTCTGAGTTAGCGGTGGCAGAGTCATCACTGCAGGGGAGCCGGGCTCATTCCTCCACAGATCAGCATCGCCGAGGAGGCCTGCTGTACAGGAGTCAGCGGTTTAATACGCGCTTTAGTAATTACCGAATTCCTGCTTACCCGGGATATTAATAAATATTTGTGATGAGGTAAACAAACTTTTTGAAAAAATGTCAACGAATAGGCCATTTTAAGTTTACCTGAGCTGCTTTGTGTGTGTGTGTGTGTGTGTGTGTGTGTGTGTGTGTGTTCGCATGCATGCTTGTGTGCGTGTGTGTGCTAAGCCATAATTAGCTTATGTGTGTCCCTGTATACAGGTGTTTGGATGATTCAAAATGATTCAAACATTATCATTAATTTGTGTTTGTTTCTAATAATAATGGTGATTAAGACCCAGTTAAATACAAATTTCTGATTCCCCTGTAGCCCTCAAGGACGGGAGTTGAACATGTCCCCCGCAACAATCTGGAATCACACTCTCCACATAATGGCGTCTCTGCGTGTACAGCCTCCGATCAGCATTTGGTCTGGGGTTGTAGCCGACGGCATGTCTAATATTCATAGAGAGCGCATGCACTCCCGTTTCATAATCACGTTTTTATTTCAAGCATCAGCCGTGAATCCAGCCCGCACTTAGCCTGCTCGCGTACCTTCTGAAGAGGGCCCTTTTTTTCGCCTCTTGTCTCCGCGCTCGGTGCTCGGCGCTCGGCGAGGTGACTGTGCCGCTGTAACTCTGTCCCGCACCGGCGAGCCGGCCGCGGTCCCCAAACGAGGCTCGGGGGTGTTGGCGTTGGCGCAGCGTGGCGCAGCACACGAGTCCTTCCCGTGGGGCGGGGCTGATCCCGCGCGCGCCTGGGGCAGGGACGCCCCCGGCGGGACGGCGGACCGGCGGGACGGGCGCTGGATGGACGGCCCTTTGTCTCCTCGGTGCCTCTGCGCAGCGATCGTGTTCCCGGATCACTTCCTCTGGCACCCTTTCCAGCGCTCTTTGTTTTTTTTATTTACCGATCTTTTCGGCAGAACGCGCCCCGTCGCGAAAGGCGGGAATTAACTCTCCAAGTTTTCGCTTTTCATGATGTGCCAGTTGGCGGTAAAGCTCATTTTGCTTCTGCGAACCGGCGGGTCCTTCCCCCGGCGTTTCCAAACCTCCTTTCTTCCTCGCGCTCCCCCGTCGGCATCAAAGGCGCTTATAATTACGGAGAGAACCCTGGAGCTGCACAACGCCGCGGATTCCAGTTCTGGCTCTTCAGGAGTGCGATCCCTGGCCCCGGCGCCTCCGCACACAAGAGCGGCTCCAAAGAGAAACAGTCAACAAGTCTGAAGTCTGCAAACTGAGCGTCTTGAGTTTCAAAGTCATTTTCTTCATCAATTCATGAAATTTAAATTTGGGATGGTCCAGGGACCGTCAACCCAACTGTGTCATTTAATTATAGCCATTAGAAATGGGTTCTTTGTTTTTTTCTTTTTTTTTTAACTTGCATTGATAACCCCAATGCACAGATCCTCTTCCTTATTATGCACTTTGCCTAAATGTCCCATCAGATGAACCAACACGTTCTGAACAATTAGGTAATGAGATGGGAGACATAAGAGGCAAGGGAACACAGAGGATGTGAGTGGTAAATGGATGAAAACACAGTGCCTGGCAGGTTCTCTCTCTCTCTCTCTCTCTCTCTGTGCATTGTTAGAAATTATGGGGATTGCTTTTTCTAAAGCTTAGTAGCGGATGTTCTTTTTTGTCAATATCCTTTCTGTTTGTTTTCCAGTCTACCCATTTCCTGTTTCCGGATGTGAATAAGAGCGTATAATGCATACATCAAAAAGCCCCAATGTTTACAAATAACGTCAAGAAAAAGGCAGAAATTGCTTTGTGTGCTTATTCCCTTTGTTTACTTCGGTTGAAAGCTAGGTCGATTACTCAAATACGATAATGTACCAAGTTTGTCTTTGTGTGGCGTGTGGAATTATAGCCTTTGTCTAATTTGTAATTATTATTATTATTGGTTTTCGTAAGTAGGTTTTTTGCTTGGAAGGGCAATTAGAATACAAATCTATCTCTTTGAATTTTCCAGTGCAGCACAGTAGAGTTCTGGACTTACACTGTGCTGGGAATATTTTTGATGGCAACATTTCACGCCATACATTATGCGTGTGTTCTGTTGGTCTCTCTCTATCTCTCTCTCTGTCTCTCTCTCTCCCTATATCTCTCTGTCTCTCTCCCACTCTCCCTCTCTCTCTCTCTCTCTCTCAGGTGTCTGAGACAGTTGTTCTCGTGAGTGAACCAGTGTAATTCTGACTATAGGGAGATTAATTCAGCATATATGCCATGGAGCATGATCTCACTCCTCATTGGTCTGTTCTTTAATGAGCTCATCACAGACATGTTTCTGCACATACCCAACCCACTGTTCTGATGACGCGTGAAACACGCTCCTGAGGCGTTAAAAACACACACACGCTGGAATAACGGAAGCTCGGGAAGACGAGAGTACCCGGGTGCCGGTTTGGCTCCATTACTGTGTGGCAGCTTTCATTTATTTATGATCGGTTTTAATTGGGAGTTGATTTCTCTCCCCTGTCGGGAGGTCAGATTTTATCGCTCTGCAAGCGTCGTGTTCTCCATAAAACGGACAGCACATTCCTTTCCGGAGGTCGCCAAAGTGGAACTTGGCGTTACTGTCAGAATGACCAGTACTTTTCGCCTTTATCATTTTAAATGTTCTGATATTAAGCACACACATAAAAAGGTAGCCCCAGGGATAATGGCAGTGCGCCGCCTTGTGTGTTTTCTGTGTCAGGAGTTTGTGTCCTTGAGAACAGCAGCTGACATTCCGAAGGTCCTAATAAAAACTGTGTACAAGCGTGCTCATATATGCCCCCTGCTGCCGGCTCAGGAGAGTGAAGGCAACCCGCTGGTCTCCTCCGAAACACGGGCCTGCCAGCCAGCTGCTTCTTTTCACACCGCAGCTGCGTGTTTCCGAGGAGACCAGGGGGCGTATATGAGCACGCTTGTACATAGTTCTCAAATTCCACATCCCAGATTCAGGTAGGATCGGAGATGCCTATTTTTATTGTATTTTTTCTAAAAGGACATTGACATGGACACACAGCCAGGGACTCCGAGCACAACAGCATCAGATCATACCAGTGTAGCGGTGATCATTCTGTACTGCCCTCAATTAAACGGTTCATTCGGATAGTGGTGACGCTGGAGTTCAGCAGGGGTGAGAGAGCGAGTGATGTGCTGAGGTGATTAGAGATGAGATTAGCTGAGTAGGTTTTAGCAGGAAAAAAACACTGTGTGATGTGAACAGAGTCTGGAATAAGATGCAGGACAGTGGAGAAAAGGAAAGAGAGAGGGGAGAGGGGAGCGTGGGATTTGGGTCTGATTCACGGATCAGCTGAAGGTGAAAGGACAGTGGGAGTAGAGGCAGTTGAGACGGGATGGTGTGTGGTGTCAAAATCTGACCTCCAAACAAGGCGGCGAAGTTCGGCTTTACCAGCCTGCAGTACTACACGGGTGTTATTAACAGTGAGTTATCATTCCTTTTCCTGAGACTCAGAGTCAGAATCCATCCATCCATCCATTATCTGTACCCACTTATCCTGAGCAGGGTCGGGGGGGGGGTGCTGGAGCCTATCCCAGCATGCATTGGGCAAGAGGCAGGAATACACCCTGGACAGGCCCTGGGAATCTATCGGAGGGCCGGAGTCAGAATGAAACAGGAAAAAATACAAAGCCCTCCTCGTGGAACGCTAACGGGAAATGAATTAGTGCTAATTAACAATGGGGCATTGATTTTAGCGTTTAAAGGTTAATGTGATCTCTGACTCGTGTCTGTTTGCTCAGACTCCGTGAGGCACACTGTACAGCTCGTGCCATGGAGGGGGGGGGGGGAAGGGCGGGCGGGAGGGATTAAGAGAACTGTCAAGACTAGAGCTTGGGCCAGTCAGAAGGGGGAAAAGCATAAATATGATGATAAATATGTGGCGTAGCACGTTATCCTTTCACCTGGAGCAGAGGAGTGTGATTTAAGAGAGAGAGGAACTCCAGGGCGCTGACACTCTGTGGTCTCCCCCCCCCCCCCCCCAACCCAACCCCCCATGACCAATGAGAGCTCAAACCCAGCCCTTATCAGGCCTTGAGCACATGGCCGATTCTCACCCACCATATCCCGCTCGCAGCTAAAACCCGCCTGATCTATTGGACGTGCTACCGAGTGCACTCCCCCCCCCCCCCCACCCCCAAGTCCCCCCCCTCCCCACCCCCCCACCCATAGACAAGGTTAACAATGGAACTGTCACATGTATTAGAATTCCAGCCCTGCCCTTACATGTGAAAAAACACAGATACAGTACGATGGGCTATACGACAGTTATCTGCTTTGACCTTGATGATAAGCATGTTGCGTATTCTTATGAGGCTGCTAGCTGTTTGTTTACTCGTGTAAAATGAGAGTAGAAATTTGTCGTTGCTATTGATTTTCAGTGGCCCATTCAGATCCGTGTCGTCCCTTTGATCAGTTAAAACATTGCATTTGGCATCATTTCAATCTCTCTATGAGAGTGAGCAATTTGGCATTTGAATGTGAAACCGGGCTTGTTACAGTTTACGTGGCGGTATCATAAATGTACAGGTTTGAGTGACAGGAGCATCCTGGTGAGTGACGGCTGACCTTTCCGATAGCCTGACTCACCTGACAGGGATAATGTCACTTGTGATGCTGACATTTGTAAATGGTGATGCACACGGGCATCAGCGGCTCAGGCTAATGTGCTTTTGTGTTTCGCTGCCGCTTATGAGAGCGAGTCAAAGACGTTGGGGAGCCGGTACACCTGCCCTGTGCGCGTCAGGCTTTCATTTATCAACACGTCTCCGGGATTCCAGCTCGGGACGGAGACTTCCTGCCTGAGCTCACGAGGTTGCGGCAGGTGAACAGAAGCGATGAGTCAGAGTGGATATCAGGACTCAGACCCTGTTATTAATCCTGTTATCAATCCCATTATTAATCCTTTTATGCGCGCGGGACTGACACAGGGAGAAAGCACTTCTCATGGCAGATCGACAGGGCATTCCAGAATATTTACTGGAGGGGCACATTTGTTTATTCATCTACTTAACTTTTTTGTGTATGATTTACATTCTGGTGGAATTTTTTTATTTCCCCGATCAATATGCACCGTGCAGTATTCCTAATGACTGCGACCGGTGATGTCATGATGATGATTTTTTAAATCAATTTTCTAGATCAGATCACAGTAAAACATTTTCACAGAGGGCCGTAAGAACAGACTTTGGCGTCTGTCATTCATTCGTGTCTCAGGGAAGGCAGCTGAGATGTCAGGCACTGTAAATGTTCGCGTTAATTCAGTGAATAAGGCCAGAAGCTGAAATGAAATGAAAACCAGAAACAGGCCTGTCCCTTATTTCCCCACCAATCGCCCGATAATTTATTCATTTATTTATTTATTCACTGGAGAGAGTGAATTTATTAACTTTTTTGTGTATTATTTACGTTTGGGTAATAATTAAATTTTTAGAAATTCAGTATATCAGTCAGTATGTTCAGTGCAGTATTCCTGGCAGCTGCAACCACTGATGTCCTTAATTTTTCACTCTTATCATTTTACAAAAATATTGCCACTGAAAAACTGTGCACGCTGCACTTCCTCTTTAGAATGTTTTTGTGCCTCTCTGCCCCATGATTAATTCACACCTGACCAGGGGCTGTGCTCCTTCTGCTGCTCTGCTTCACACATTCCCTCTCTGCTGCCACCTTCTCTCCGTTTTACACATTCCCTCTCCGCTGCCACCTTCTCTCCGTTTTACACATTCCCTCTCCGCTGCCTCCTTCTCTCCATCCCCCCGTTCCTCTTCTGTAGCCGCAGGTTTAATATTCGGGAACGTGAGGAAGACTGCCGGGCCGGGGACTCGTAGATGTGCTTTGAAGATTAAGCGCACGTGCCTGGGGCTGGCACAGGGACGCTAGTCACGAAATAAATAAAAAATAACGCAGATATATCATATTACAGATATCCTCATTTATTCTTGCAGAAATGAAAAACAAAAACAAAGGGTGCTCTGTGCATTTAAAAGCAGCCAGGCGGACATTTTGGGCTCGTGCTCGGATAAGCGCTCACCCCGCCCCCCGCCCCCCCGCCGCGTAGATATACGCTGTTCTCTGCCCTTAAATGTGGGCTTAGACCACAGAGTATAGGCAGTAGACACTCATACAAATGAGATCAATTAGCCTGATGGGAGAATACCAGCTATCAATTAGCTAACGATGGAGTGCACCTGAGCGCACATCCTCCCTTCCGGACGGGCGCGTTTTAAGGGGTGCTGAGCGCAGCGCACACCCCAACTCTCCACCTTCCTTCGGCAGGGGAATGGGGAAATTTACAAATTATGTGTCATGAATGATAATTCTTATATTTTAAAGACATGCTGTTTGGAAGAAAATTTGTCCTCCAAAAATTTGGAGGGTATGAACACGTCTGATTGGTGCTGATGTTCCATTCTCCCCCCGCTAACCAGGACTGATTCATACCTGGGCCCTGGGGTACCAGGTGAGCTAAATCTCTGCCCAATCGGTGACATTAATCAATCAATCAGCCATCAGGTATAAAAGAAACTCAGCAGCAGGACTGGCGTCGAGCAGAGGGCCAGGATTTCTCTCCGAGCGTGTGCCAGAGGAAGAAATTATTTTTGGGCTTCTCCGCAGAAATAATGACGTCATAAATCTGCAAACTGGAAGGACTGTGCTGTGAACGTTTGTATAAGAAGTTCCCTAAAAATCCTGAAAGTTCAATGGAGATATGCCGTTTGGAATACAACATATTATGGCGAGTTATTTTGAGAATATGAGGGATAATTTCATACAACAAAATATCTGCAATGATTCGATCGTGATGATTTTGCGTTCTGACCTTGATGCTGTAACCTAACTAATTCCACCACGCAGCTGCTTCAAGGTGTACACCTTTCGTATCACAAACCAGAGATCTTCTGTGTTGCGTTCCCAGTGTCCATTTCAGGAGAGGCAGCGATAGGTTAGGCCTACGATCTCGCCCGCTGAAAACAGGCGTCCCGTCATTCATTTATATGCTGTCCATGGCCTCGAGGGCCAGGTTTCAGCATCCCTGCCCCGGAGCCTGAATAAATGAATAAAAATGTGATGAACACCCTACGGAGACCTTGAATTTCGGCTAATCGGTCCCCCCCCCCGTTTTGCCATGTTGCCAAACGCCCACAGAAGACACGCCCTTTCCGCGTGCTGATTCGCCGCATGGTCGCCGCGGTTACAGCGCTGAAGAGCTCGTCTGCGCTTCTCTGCGGAGAAGGCGTTTAGGGCCCCGGCGTTTAGGCCCCCCGGCGTTTAGGGCCCAGCGTTTAGGCCCCGGCGTTTAGGGCCCGGCGTTTAGGCCCCAGCGTTTAGGGCCCCGGCGTTTAGGCCCCGGCGTTTAGGCCCCGGTGTTTAGGCCCCCGGCGTTTAGGCCCCAGCGTTTAGGGCCCCGGCGTTTAGGCCCCGGTGTTTAGGCCCCTGGGGTTTAGGTCCCGGCGTTTAGGCCCCTGGGGTTTAGGCCCTGGCGTTTAGGGCCCTGGGGTTTAGGCCCTGGCGTTTAGGGCCCTGGGGTTTAGGGCCCGGCGTTTAGGCCCTGGCGTTTAGGGCCCGGCGTTTAGGCCCCAGCGTTTAGGCCCCTGGGGTTTAGGCCCCGGCGTTTAGGCCCCCGGCGTTTAGGCCCCGGCGTTTAGGCCCCTGGCGTTTAGGGCCCTGGGGTTTAGGCCCCGGCGTTTAGGGCCCTGGGGTTTAGGCCCTGGCGTTTAGGGCCCTGGGGTTTAGGGCCCCGGCGTTTAGGCCCCGGCGTTTAGGGCCCGGCGTTTAGGCCCCGGCGTTTAGGGCCCTGGGGTTTAGGGCCCGGCGTTTAGGCCCCAGCGTTTAGGCCCCTGGGGTTTAGGCCCTGGCGTTTAGGGCCCTGGGGTTTAGGGCCCGGCGTTTAGGCCCCGGCGTTTAGGCCCCTGGGGTTTAGGCCCCGGCGTTTAGGCCCCCGGCGTTTAGGCCCCGGCGTTTAGGCCCCTGGCGTTTAGGCTCCTGGGGTTTAGGGCCCCGGCGTTTAGGCCCCGGTGTTTAGGGCCCGGCGTTTAGGCCCCGGCGTTTAGGCCCCTGGGGTTTAGGCCCCTGGGGTTTAGGCCCTGGCGTTTAGGGCCCTGGGGTTTAGGGCCCGGCGTTTAGGCCCTGGCGTTTAGGCCCCTGGGGTTTAGGCCCCGGCGTTTAGGCCCCCGGCGTTTAGGCCCCGGCGTTTAGGCCCCTGGCGTTTAGGGCCCGGCGTTTAGGCCCCTGGCGTTTAGGGCCCTGGGGTTTAGGCCCCGGCGTTTAGGCCCCGGCGTTTAGGCCCCTGGCGTTTAGGGCCCGGCGTTTAGGCCCCTGGCGTTTAGGGCCCTGGGGTTTAGGCCCTGGCGTTTAGGGCCCTGGGGTTTAGGGCCCGGCGTTTAGGCCCCGGCGTTTAGGCCCCTGGGGTTTAGGCCCCGGCGTTTAGGCCCCTGGCGTTTAGGGCCCGGCGTTTAGGGCCCGGCGTTTAGGGCCCGGCGTTTAGGGCCCGGCGTTTAGGCCCCTGGCGTTTAGGGCCCGGCGTTTAGGGCCCGGCGTTTAGGGCCCGGCGTTTAGGGCCCTGGGGTTTAGGCCCCGGCGTTTAGGCCCCTGGGGTTTAGGGCCCCAGCGTCCGCACGCTGAGTGAGTGGGCTTTAATTCGACGCCCCCCCGGGGGAAATTAAAATGACAGGAACTCCTCGAGGTTGAGCCCGCCGTGTCCGTACGCTCATCACCCCTCCGCTGGCGACCCGCGGGCTGTCTGGGGCATTTCCCCCCACATGCAGAATATTTCCCCCCACATGCAGAATATTTCCCCCCACATGCAGAATATTTCCCCCCACATGCAGAATATTTCCCCCCACATGCAGAATATTTCCCCCCACATGCAGAATACTGACGGAGGACGGGGAGGAGGAAAGACGCGTCTCGAGGCGAAGCTTTTAGGCGTCAGGAGTTTATCTGTGAAACGGGGGGTTGACTCAGTTCAATCAAATCATCTGTGCCTGTGCGCCTGTTTGATATCCCGTTTCATCCCCCCCCCCCCCCCCCCACCCCCAGCAGTCCTTTATTCATCCTTATTGCAGAAATGAAAATTAGGAGGTTTGTACAGGTATTGGCTGGGTTTTGTCAGATGATTGCAATTAAGCAAATGGGGACCAAGAAGTGCATTTCATCTTCAGCAATCAGTAGATACTCCACTTGTGTGCGTAAATGAAATTATTATCCCAGGTTCAGCCAGCCCATGCGATGATTGACTGGCTAAGGCCATCAAAGCGGGTGGAACCAATATGGGCTGCATTTGAAAAGGGGGGGAATTAACTCAGTGGCGCGCACGTTGTTACACTGTAATTTGCGACCATTCTGCTTGAACTACCGTTCTCCTGGATGAGAACGGGCTCGCCTTTAACGTGGTTAGCTGCGTTAAGTCCACGTCTGAGGGCCTCCGCGGCGCATTGCGCGCGTCTCAGATCTGCGCGTGGGTCCTTGCGTCTGCAGGTAATTACTCAGGCGAAATTGTCCGTAATTGCGGGGACGTGAGCGGGAAGCGGAGCGCGATGATAATTCCCGGCGTTCGTACCGAAAGGAAACCACGGCGATGGCTGGCGCGGTGGCGGGCGAAAGGAACGCGGCGGGCGGGAGAGAACAGCCGTCCTTTTTTTGTTAAAAACACAGCGCCTTTACTCAGCTGATTGGCGGAGACCCTGGCGCGCTCCTATCAGGCGGCTAGCGCACAATGCTAAGCGCTGCCGAAGGTACAGGAAATAAGGTCCTTTTTCTCTCGAGTGAAACCCGTACGGCGCTCCCGCTCACGCCTGCACGCGCGCCGTCCGGTCGATTCACCTCACCGCGTCGCCGCGACGACGACGGCAGGCTCCGGCAGAGTTCAACCGGCTCCCTCTCTTCATGAATAAAAACGGAGAATTATGAGCCTGGCGGTGACCTGGCGCGGTTTCCCGGGGAGGGTGGGAGAGAGGGAGAGAGGGATGGGGGAGGGAGAGAGGGAGAGAGGGAGTGGGGGAGAGAGGGAGAGAGGGATGGGGGAGGGAGTGAGTGGGGGAGGGAGGGAGGGAGGGACGGGGAGGGAGAGAGGGAGAGTGGAAGGGAGGGGGGAGGTAGAGAGGGAGGGAGGGAGGGAGTGAGTGGGGGAGGGAGGGAGGGAGTGAGTGGGGGAGGGAGGGAGGGAGGGAGAGAGGGAGGGAGGGAGGGGAGAGGGAGTGAGTGGGGGAGGGAGGGGGTAGAGGGAGGGAGGGAGGGAGTGAGTGGGGGAGGGAGGGGGGAGAGGGAGGGAGGGAGGGAGTGAGTGGGGAGAGGGAGGGAGGGAGGGAGGGGGGAGGGAGAGAGGAAGAGTGGGAGGGAGGGGGGGAGGTAGAGAGGGAGGGAGAGTTAGGGAGTGGGGTTTGGGTTTCTGATAAACCCGCGTGTGGAAAGCGATTGGTCTCGGTTCTCGCGGCGCCTTCTCAAATCTCTCGCCGCCCGTGCGATTGGGTCGCCGTGAACACAGCCGCATGACACGCTTCATTGCCCCCCCCCCAGGACGACGGGATTGCCTCGCCGCGGAGCCAGAACCCCCCCCCCCTCGCCTGGGATCCCCCGTTTCTCTTTCTGCTCTTCCTGACAAACGAACCAGAGAACAGAAGAGCTCTTATCCGCCGCTGCGGTGTTCCATGTTCTCCTGTTTCCTAGGTGACTGTTGATGCTGTTGCTGCCGGAAGATCACCCGAGCCTATATTTCCTACAAGTATACTTTGTGTACTTCAGTATACTTTTTAAGCATTCAGAAGTACCATACTAAAGTACTTAGTGTATTAAAAGTTGCAATTAAAATGTGCATAAATGCATTGAAATGACTTTTTTTTGGTATTTTTGCTTACTTTTGGCTACCAAAATAGTTCACTTTTTAAAAGTGTACTTTAAGTATCAGAAGTGTGCTTTTGTACCTGTATGTTTCACACATTAACATTTTACTATTAGTGTATCTGAATATGAAGTACATAGAAAATGTATTAATAATGTACTGTACATATCTTTAATGTACTTTTTATGTATTCTGAAGTAATACGCTAATATTGTCCATCCATCCATTTTCTAATCCGCTTATTCCTGGTCAGGGTCCTGAGGGAGGAGACACACTTTATGTGCTAAAAATGTATTTTCAGTTTGGAAAAATATACGTATTTTTCACTCGGCTACGACACTGGATTGATGCACAGAATATGCTTAATCCAAACAACTGATCTGTGAGGTTACTGTACTTCAGAGTTCATAATGTGTGTAGATAAATGCATAGCAACAGTGCAGGTTACATGAATATGGTCCTAAGAGTCTTAGATCATTCATTCCCCTTATAATAAAATGAATAGAACCTCACAGAACATTATGCACGTTTTCTGAGATGTGCGTTTCTCTCTTGGCTCTCTCTCTCTCTGGGCATATTAATGATTTATTCGTGATAAATAACGAGCTTAGTAAACGCATCACCCTCGTTATCGCTCGCCAGCTTCATGGCTTCACCGGTATTCAATCCCTCCTGCGTTTTAGCGGAATTCACTTCTGCCCGCTCAGATTCATTTCAGTTATGCAGTCTGCCCATGATGGCTCTCAAAAAGATATGTTGTGTACCCACTGGCATCAATGTTAATTACCTTCTGTAGTGATAATGGCGATAACTAATATGATCCTGTGAAATCTCAAAAGTAAATTTCCGCTGAAGGCAAGTAAACGAATGAATGATCTGATTTACTTAGCTTTAAGAGTATCGTACTGGAAAAACAGACACAGAGAAAGACGGACACTCAGATACAATCACTTTTTTGTGATGTCTTCTAATAATGTTGTTTTATGTGTTTTTATGTTGTAGTTTTGTTCTTGCTGTAAACAAAATTTATCACAGAACAGTACAGTTTGGAGGTAAAGTTAACTGAGTAGTTCAGGCATTTATGCAATTTTGGGCTGCCAGTTTTGTGCACCATTAATGTACTGGAAAATTCACAAGTCTTAAAATCATCTGTATGGACAAAAGACATTCAGTGATCTACATCAAATGGATGGCTTATGAAAACATCATACAAGCTATCGAAACTAATCACTTTCTGCAAGTCTGTGTGAAGGGTAACTCACAAATAGACACCTATCATTTTGCTAAGAAGTGTGAAAAAATAACAACCCTATCTCCACATTTAGGTTTCTCCACATTAAAGTCGCTCTGGATAAGAGCATCTGCTAAATGGCTGTAATGTAATTTAATATCTCTTGATTGCTTTGTGTCCTTCATGAGAAATCTGCAAGCTTGTGTTCAAGGCACTTATCAGACTACCCACCGCTATCATGGCCTCTCAAAATATGCCAGTAACATGCGCAGTGTTCATTTTAAATGTGAGGCTCTGTAATTACTGGAAATAGCAAGGGGAAATCAGTTTTTTCTCTCTCAGTAAAACAAACTTTCTTGGTGTTGTAGTAGGTGTCCCAAAGTTTAGTTTCTTGGATAGAACTTCTTGTGTTCCACCCACTTAAAGAGTATATGGGTATGCCAATGGTGCCCTAATCCCCACTCTGTGCTGAGTATTAATGTGGATAATTAATTTTAGTGAATTATTTATCAGGAATAAATCACTGACCAACAGAATTTTACCCCCCCCCCCCCATGAAAATTGCATTCTGTAAATACCAGGTATACAGGTACTGTGACAGGATTAAATAAGAATAAATAAGACTAACATTCACATCCTCTGTGCTGTATTCATGAGATTAATGTTTTCACAGAAAATATAATCACTGAAAATGATTGTTACTTTGAAAATTAATTTGTTTTCATTAAGAATATTCAGTATAAGTCAATGAACACATGCTGCTGTTCGAAGGACGCTAATACTTAAGCATCTCTCCTACACTACACTTCTTACAGGTTAGCACTGAGGACCCAATAAGGATTTACACGGATCATGTCTTATCTGTAGAGCCATAACAAGTTGCCTCAAAGTCCTGAATCGAGCTCTTGGTGTTAAAGGATGGAGCTAAAATTCAGCTCACTTTTCATATTTCATTTGTTGGCTTTTATTTAGATCAGCCAATCTTCCTTTTTTTTTAAAGGATGGAAAGATTTGGCCAAATCTTTGCTTAACAATTGTTGTAGTGGCAAGAATCATGTCATGGTGTTCATCATAAAATTTTACTTTTTTAAATATCCCGACTGGTGGTCATGATATGCACGCATGCTTATGACAGCCAATGTTTAGAGCTGCCATTTGAAAAACCGCTTTAAGTGAAGTATTCACATATGAAGTTTAATGGACCTTGTGCTCCTCCACTCGAAAGTGTAAATGATCTCAGCTCAGCCGAAAGCTCTTATGGTACAGCGGGAACGGCTATGAGAACAGAATACTGCTGTGAGAACAGAATACTGCTGTGAGAACAGAATACTGCTGTGAGAACAGAATACTGCTATGAGAACAGAATACTGCTGTGAGAACAGGAAACTACTGTGAGAGCAGGGAACTACTGTGAGAACAGAAAACTACTGTGAGAGCAGGGAACTACTGTGAGAACAGGGAACTACTGTGAGAACAGGAAACTACTGTGAGAACAGGGAACTACTGTGAGAATTGAATACTACTGTGAGAACAGGGAACTACTGTGAGAATTGAATACTACTGTGAGAGCAGGGAACTACTGTGAGAACAGGGAACTACTGTGAGAACAGGAAACTACTGTGAGAATTGAATACTACTGTGAGAACAGGGAACTACTGTGAGAATTGAATACTACTGTGAGAGCAGGGAACTACTGTGAGAACAGGGAACTACTGTGAGAACAGGAAACTACTGTGAGAGCAGGGAACTACTGTGAGAACAGAAAACTACTGTGAGAGCAGGGAACTACTGTGAGAACAGGGAACTACTGTGAGAACAGGGAACTACTGTGAGAACAGGAAACTACTGTGAGAACAGGGAACTACTACGAGAACAGGAAACTGCCATGAGAACAGGGAACTGCATGAGTTAATGGACCCTTCCCCTCAGCCGTGAGCAGTGGAAAGACAGAGGAGAAAGGGGGACCAGTTGTCACTGTAATGCGGACGTCCTTAGTCATCGGAGACGAGCGGTGGTAAGATCACCAGGCTGAACGGGGCTGTCACTCGCTCGGCGTCCCGGGGGGGCGGTCCTGGGGCAAGCTGTTCATCACCTGAGGAGTGAACTGGAAATAGAGACGGGACCAGAGCAGACAGCTCCACTTCCTGTTTTCATTTCCTCCTGCATTTCTATGGGAATGCAACTCACTGAGCCTGCAGATGCAGATAGTTACCATGGATATACTGTAGACTATCTCGATGAGACTATCCAGTACATGATCTTTTTTTGTCTAGTTATCCTCTGAAAATCCTGCCTGTCTTTGCAATTTGTCCCGTGGTGAATGCATGCACAAGCATGTGCACGCGTGTGAGGCAGAGCCAGTGCTTGGTGTGCAGATCATTTTCCTGAAGGGTGCAGAAGTGCAGTTTTATTTTCTTGCTCAAGCAGAAATTTTATTCATTTTGTTTTCCCCGAGACCTACGCACCAGTGAAAAGCTGAAAGCGGGCCATCAGTGTTTTAAACTGGGTCTTGCATCCCTGTGATCTGGTTCAGCCCGGTTTGGCCTCATTGGGGTTTATTGAGTCTGGTTCAAGCTGGTTTGGCCCAGTTCAGTCTGTTTTGGTTCGGGTTGGCCTGGTTTGGCCCAGCTCGGTCTGGTGCAGCAGTCTCCTCTTCACCTTTCGCCTGGCCTTGTTTCACCCCCTTTCTCTGCGACTCCTTTTTAATACGAGTTTACAGCTGCGGTCCTCGATGAGAAAGTGCACCCATTGCCCCATACAAGCATCAATCATGGGGAGCGCTGGTGGTGGTGGTGGGTGGGGGGGGGGGGGGGGGGTTAGTAACCCCTCCTTGACCCCAGCAGTGAGAACTCACTGAAGGCTGATGCATTGCTGGGGTGTTCTGCCATATTAGAAGGGAGGGGGAATGGTGTAGAGTGGAGAACCTCCTCAGAGCAAACCTCCCATATCTGAACAGCAGAACTGGGGGAGGACAATAACCAATCTGCAAGCTGCCCGTCAGCGGGTGTGTGAGAGCTAAATGACCTCTTTACGCTGTGTCTTCTCATTATGTGTGTGAGTGTGAGTGTGTGTGTGTGTGTGTGTGTGTGTGCAGGGGGGGATCCTTCATCGCATACCTCTTCTGAAAGTGCATGCTGGGAATTTCTACCCAGAGAGCGGTTTTGACAGAACCAGAGACCTGTAACTCTGAGGGGTGGCCCGGGGTACTGCTCCCTCACACGGTTCAGGAGGATCCGCTTGACTCCCCCCACCTCTTTATATTTCACACAACCCCTCTGGTTCAGACCCAAGGCTCTGTTTGCCTAGAAATATTTGTGCGTATTTATAATACAGATTTTTAAAAGAACAACTGTTTGGTGTACGTGTCTCATTGGGGCGCTCGACAAAGTTATTCATCACTACACATAATTATTGTTGTTAATAACGGTTATTAATTATTATTGTTATTCATAACAAAGACGGGAGAGAAACCTCTGAGAGAACGCTTGTATTCTCAGCACCACAGTCCCAATGACCCAGTGAAATTTGCTGAGCAAATTTTTTATTCCTAAAATGTCGACATCACAGTACAGCACAGTACCATTCTAAAAAAAAAACGGTTGTATTTTTCACTATAGGATTAGTGCTGCACCAGATGACAAGTGCCGAAACGTTTTTCATATGCTGTGCTGCCATATTTCACACTTTTTGTATGAATGCTGTCTGTTTTGAGACCACCAAAGGGTCAGCCTTGATTGATGGTGTTTACAGTGTATTGAAAATTGCTAATTGTGTCACTTTTTTTTGCGACATTGATTTTCTTCTTACAAAAGGTGCACCATTTCACTAGGCTCAGAGTCGCGGGTGCTTTCATGAGTGTTATGGGTGTTCATCACGGTTCAGTCCTTGCACAGGATATGAAGTCATTAGCCTCTGACTTTCTCATAGAAACACTTCTGTTTGTCAGTTCTTTATTATGTGATGATTCAGTGAAATGGTTATATTCATAATCCATATTTTTGAAAATCCATGCAGCGTGCTGCGTACTGACCCAAAGGCCATAACAAATCTGTGTGTGTGTGGGCTGAATCAGAAACATTAGCTCTCGATTAATATTTGGATTGCAGAGCAATTTTAAGGGCGGATTTCAATTTTATACTCACGATCTGTTATTTGCACAGAACTAAATGTTTTAATGATGCTTTAATGACAGCTTCCTACTACGAAACTTTAGGCAGTTGCTTTATCTTGTGAAAACACTGACCAGAGACCAAGCCAAGCCAAGAAAAACAAAACTATTATATTTAAAAAATATTAAAAAGCATGAAACTTAATTTCCCTTCCATTTTCCCTAGGAGAGAATTACAGCTCGGAATGCCAGCATTCAAAACAATCGTATCCTACACTATACTGTACAGGAAATGACATCACACTCCGTTTAGACCATAGACTGTGTAAGGTTTAGACTCATGCGGAGTGGATTATGACAGTGACTCCATTTAAGTGTCATGCAATATTCATACATTCCAGTGCAGATAGAATAGCGCTCTTTTATTACCAGAATATTTCTCCTGACTCCCAAAGTAGAAATTACTAAAGACTAAGGGTAACGACGAGAGTGAATATAAGGCAATAGAAACTTTTTTTTTATTTTTATTTTTAATTTGACACAATTGAACAGCGGACATAAATAAACAGTTTTTTTGGTGCATTCTTCTCTTCTTTTTCTGATTCTCTATTTTATTTATCTTCTAAAGAAACATCTTGAAGTGAAAAGGGGATAAGGCACTGTAGATATCCAGCAGAACGCCGACACAGGCTTAATCTCGCCGCGGTCTGCAGCGTGTTCAGGGTCGCCAACACAAGGTTAAAGCCTCTACAGCGCTCAGGTCTCCGGGTTGTGGCATTCTGAACGCTGAATCTGTAAGTAGCAACGCTGGTGCAGGAATCCATGGGAAACAGATTGTAGATCGCAGAAGGGAGCATTTCGGCGGATGGGAGGCCTACTTGCCCCAGCCACAGAGATTGTGTTTTAGTGACGTCTGCACTGTGTGGTTCAACAAATTGTCTTCTGCTCCTGTACAGAGCAATTAAACCTATCCGCAAAACCTGAAGACTGGGACATGCTGCACTAGCAAGCCCTTACTTCATTCGTTTTACATTCTACTTGCCCTGTAATACGTTTCTCGACGCAGCAGAGTTTTGTCTCTCTCTCTCTCTCTCTCCCCCAGAAAATGAAATGGAATGCACACAAAAACAAAGAAACACCTTGGTCAGCTCACAGCGTGATTTAAACCTTTTTTTTTTTTTCTAAAGTCCTGGGAAACAGCTGGATCCTAACGTAGCGGGATAGCCGCGGTCCCAGGAGGACGTCCCGGCGTCGTGGAAAAGGCTAATAAAACAGAGCCGTGCCGGGGTATAAATCGCTGCCTTTCTGGAGAGGCCCCATTAAGATCCCCAGGCTGATAGGAGAGAGACTGATACTCCCTCCCTCCCTCTCTCGCTGTGGAGCTGGCAGTGCCAAACAGAGCGGAGGGCCCTGTTCCAGACGCCCGGCTTTCTGTCTGTAAATCTCCAGCGGGGAATCCACTGAAAGCACATACTAATTCACCAGGAAAGAAAAGTTTTGTTTTTTTTGTTGTTGTTGTTGGTTTTTTTTAGTGGCGAATAATGCAGCAATATTTCCTCCTCCTCCTCCTCCTCCTCCTCCTCCTCCTCCCCTCCAAACCCATAACCGCCTTCATTGTCTTTTTTTGTTCTTCTCTCTTCTCAACCTCAGCATAATCCTGTGTCAGAATTGTGTTACGCTGGCGACAAAGCTGTTTTGTCAGACGGTTTATTTTATCAGCCTTATTCTGTTTGCAGGCAGAAAGAGCGGAGGAGGCAATTCCAGCGAACATTACGCTCCCCCCCCCCCGCCCCGCCCGCCCCACCCGCACCCCGAGTAGGCCCTATGTTGGGAGCGTGGGAGAGTAGAGAGAGGAACATCGTCAGGCTGGTGTCCTTAAAGAGCTGCTTCCTCTCCCGTGTCCTCTGTGTGGTGCCAGCTCTTACCGTAACACCACCGCCTCCGGCCAGCTACGCTACAGGAAGCGCTAATTAGGCTGAGCTACAGTCAGCGCTGTCACAGTGCGTACGGACACAGTGCGCACGGACGTTTCACGCCTCAGTTAACCTTGGCCCGTCAGCGGCTGAAACCGGCAGCCAGGCTGTCGGACCGGGTGCGTTCGCGGCTCCCAGCGATCGTCCGCGTTGCCTTCTGAGCCAGGAAGCGGCGCTCCAGCCGTGGGGTTATGGACACCAGACTTTAGTCCCCTGCCCAGAAGCGCGCGCCGCGGCGCTAATGACAGCTGTACCTTGTACGGCCAGCCTTGAAGCTAACGTGACGCTAGTTTTTAAAATAGGCCGACGACTTAAAAAACCACAAGTTGTTTGGCCCGTAGTATGACGGGATCCTGAATAAGACGGTTCTAATGAAGGCATGGAATAGGCCTGAAGTTAAGGGGAAAAAAAATTTCAGTTTCACGCTTTTATGGGTATGTGTCAGTTTTAAATCTAACTCTAAAATCTAAAATCTTAATGAAAAAATATTTTATTTTAATTCCAAACAAAAATATTGAATATTTGCAGAAAATGAGAACTGTTCCAAATACTAAAACTACTGTGTTGTTATACGCTGAATAATGCAAACTAAACAAGTCTGTACCCATAAATAATACAAAAAATAAAAAATGTCTTCTCGTAAAGGGTTCAACAATCAATATTTGGTGGAGTATCCCCAATTCCTCTCAAAAAATATGGGGTGGTCTCTTAGTTTTTCCATAGCTGTATATTTTGCACATTCTGAATGTGGCAACACAAAGTCATGTAAACATCCCATTCAAAATATTTTTATTTATTTGTAATGCTGGCACAACTGAAGAAAATAAATATATCAGAAATAGGCCTACTTGATTTTGGAGAGAGGAGGCGAAGCGTTTCTGTTAGACACAAATCAGTCATATTGTCATTTAATTTATGTATCTACGGAATTTCAAGCAGGTTTTGTTTATAGCAAGAATCTTAAATGCAATCAGTGGTATCAGTGTGTGAAGTGGCTAATTCTCTAGCCAGCAAATACTTGAGAACAAGTTCTCCTCGATTTAAGTGAAGGCTATTTTCACCCATCTGAGAGTATTTAAATTTTTATTTTATTTTTTAGTTATTTCCGAGATATATATCACAGGATTCGTTTGCGTCTATAGAATTTACTTGCAGTCAGTGAAACCTGCCTCACACCCTGCATTCATATAAATGCACACCTCAGTGATGCTCTGTTTTCCCAGTATGATTAATATAAATATTAATTCAGCTAAATCTGTTAAGACCATCTGCAGAAGGACAGCCTTCATTAAATCTGGCCTTCAAAACAGAGGTTGTTGACAGTGTCTTGTAAACAAAATAATTGCTGAAAATGAATGATGTCCGTACACGACTTTTCCCTGAAGGAGAATGTGCCGTTAACCGAGATCACTCCATAAACAGCTAGTCTTTTAATTAGCGACCTTTGCAGATGAGCCTCGAGCTTCGGCGGCGTAGTCTAACCCGCGTTTGATCCGGAAAGCTGTGGAAGCGATCCTCTGCTCCAGCCCGCAGCTGCTCATTTAGCCTGCGCCTGAAAAGCGCCGGGCTCCGAATCTCGGGCTCTTTTGCATATAAATGCGTCAGCGCGTGCCTGGCTGCTTCCCCGAGCGGCGCTTTCTCTCAGATCTAAGCGCGTCGGGAAGGCCGCGTGCCGCATCCCCCCTGTTCATTATTACCGGGGCGCTACAAACCTTATTAGCAATTTAGAAAAAACCCCGAAGACTTGAGCTGATGGCTTTTTCACGACTCTCCTTGGTTAGTTAACACCTGTGATTTCGACAAGGAAGAGATTACAGGCTTCACCGGTGCCGTTTTTTAATTTATGTATTTATTTTATTTCGATGGTGTAACTTTTCGTAAAAATGTGTATGCGCAATATTATCTTCAGCGTTAGCTCTCATTTTACTGTCGGGTGCTGCTTATGAGATTTGTTCTTTATTAGTTGAATTTCCATTAAAATAGTGCACTATTCACATTATTCTTTGGTCTGACGTTTTAACAGCCAAAAACGTTACTTTTCAATCTCCTACTTTCCACTTTAGATTTTAGTGGTCTCACAAATGAGAATACTGCACGGGGATGAAAAGAATCAATCACACACCCAATAATTATACCTGACAAAATATCTTCCATCAGAGAAATCATATTCATATTCACTGCAGTCTGCGTTTCGCAGTGATATAAAAAATTAGGATGTCACGATTGTACGCTCATTTAAATTACTACTACTTATTACAGCCCGTCTAGAGGCAATACCATAAATCCCGCGTTGTACAAGTTGCATCAGTTAAAGTGCGCAGTACTACACGCAAGACACAACTTTTGCAAGAATAACTGAAAACAAACTGTTCTGTAGTCCTTCTTACATCATCTACTTTTCACCTGCTGTAATTTTTTTACCTAGTTTCAACCTTTGGAACTGATTCCCTTATTATTTCTCTACTCTCCGTTAAGGGTCTGGAATTCTGTGGGAAGGAGGCACTGTGGAATACCGGGGTCCGGAATTCTGTGGGAAGGAGGCACTGTGGAATATCGGGGTCTGGAATTCTGTGGGAAGGAGGCACTGTGGAATATCGGGGTCTGGAATTCTGCGGGAAGAACGCAGTGTCACATTTCCATGCGGAAGTCCAGGAGCATGCTTTGCTGGTGGAAGTGGGAAAAACAGCCTCAGGTATTGTTCCACTGCATCGCACAAACTCCTGATTAGGTTCACACCTGGCGGCTGGGAAGCCAATGACGAGGGCCCGTAGAAATTCCTGACCATCAGACTCAAGAGGAATGAGCCCTGCGTGTCCGTCCTTATCCACAAGGGGTCAGTGTAAACACTCTAATCTGGAGTGAATTACTGGAGACACAGTGCAGGTGCATAACCAATTATAGCATCTGAGTTTAATCAGTAAAAGTTTTAATGCAGTCTTGCTTGGTCAATAATTAAGGGGAAACTTTAATGAAGTTAAACATGGATACCCAGAACTGTATTTTGGGAAAAGTATTAGAGACGATGGAACAAGTGTCCCACCGGTTAACTGGACATCAACGGGTAGTCTATACTTTGTTTTGAGCAACATGTGATTCATTATAAGACCACACCCAAAAGGCAACCAGAGACTGCCTAGTTGGCGTGCACACAGGGGACCCCTAGTGGCCTGTTGTTGGCACTGTAGAAGTGAGGCACGCAAGGTAAGGATCCTGTAGTGTGAGCAGGTGAAAGAGTTTGTGAAAGGTCTGGCCACTGGCAGACTGCTGCAGGGCTGGTTTTCAGCCTGCTGCCATGCCAACAGCTGTTGCCGATGGAGGCTTGTTGCTGGGTTGCATTTCAGATGTGGAAAAACATCACAGAAGAGGAGCAGAGAGGGGCGAATCTGGGGGGTCCTCTGATTTGGGGGGCCTTCACTGCATTCTCCATTTATTCTGACTTGGCAGAGGGGTTTATCAGTGCTGATGTTTCATTAGCAGGCTGGAAGGACCTAGTCGTAACAAACTAAGCCCAGACACATGGGTATTACTGATTTTGTACCACTGTGTACATGAATTTATATTTGTGCGCGTGCCTTTGAATGTGTGTGAGTGTCAGTGTCAGAGTGTGTGTTAGTGTGTGCGCGCGCGTGTGTTTGTGTGTGTGTCCGTGCGCGTGTCCGTGAGTGTGTGTGCGTATGTGTGTGTGCGTGCGTGTGTGTGTGAGTATGCGTGCGTGTGTGTGTGTGCATGTGTGTGAGTGTGTGTGTGTGTGTGTGCGTGTGTGAGTATGTGTGCGCGTGTGTGTGTGTGTGTGTGTGTGTGTGTATGAGAGTATGTGTGTGTGTGTGTGTGAGTATGTGAGTATGTGTGTGTGTGTGTGTGTGTGTGAGTATGTGTGTGTGTGTGTGTGTGTGTAAAGGAACCTACGGACCGCAGTCATGCAGAAATCCCAGCTGTCTCTCCAGTGAAGGTGTGTGACTCTGTGTGCCTTTCACAGGAGGTCCAGCGTAGCGCTTCTGTTGGGTTATGCACTGGGGGGGGGGTATCTGGGGGTCGGGGGGGGGTGGGTTCAGACTCAGACTGACTGTCACAGAGATGGATGTCCTTGGCCAGCGCCCTGCTGAATGTCCAGTCCTCGCTCTGAAGGCCGAGCCCACTGACCTGTGAGTTCCTGTGCAGACTGATACGTGACATCTGGAGTCTGTTTTCCAGAGTGACCTTCTCTGTGTTTATTTTGTTTTGCTAGAGTGAGTGGAATGAAGCAGCTTGCCTCTGGAAACATCGGCAGGTCGTTAGGCAATAAAATGCATCACCATGCAGCGCTCCAGAATGCAGCAACGCAGCTCCAACGCAGCTGCATGGAGTGCCTGCAGTAGTGCCTGTGCTGATTCAGATGAGAGGAGTGGCCATCCTACCTGTCCCATCACCAACAGGTGCATCTTTGTCATTCAGTGTCATCATGCATTTCGGGTGTCTAGTCTTACCCAAAAAGTGCTGGTCGGTGCAGTTTTTCATTTTAGCCCAGGACTACGACACCTGATTCACCTAATTTAACCAATCATGGGCTGTCAGTCAAGACCTTGATGAGTGGAATCGGGTGTCTTCATGCTGTGCTAAGCAAAAACCTTCACCCACACTGGCCCTTTTCGGATGAGATTGGACACCCCTGGCATACACTATCAAAAGTGTTAAAACGACTTCTGTGGGGGGGAAATGATTCCTAGAGAGCTTGTTGATGTTGTTTGATGTCAGTCTGTGAACAGTTTGCAAAAAAAAAGGATCATTTACAGAACCATTGACATGATGAATTTTTAGCGGAGATAATACTCCTGTTCAAATGAGAGGAACATTTGCAGTGAGCAGGGTTTTTACTCATTTGAAAACCTACAGTGACAGTAGAGGCATTTCTTATTTGGAGAGGACAAGAGTGAAAATAAATGATGTTTGAAAATGGTTCAGCAGTGAATTTACTGTGCGTATGCTGTGTACTCCAAAAACTAGCTCGGGAAGTTGGGCTGTTGGGTGGCTCACTCAGTTAAAGCACCCATCCAAATGTATTTAAAACCTTGAAAAATATTCTATATTGAATAATAATTAGTTTAATATGTTATTTTTCTCAGCAAAAAAAATGTTTAATAAACCACCAAGGGCTTAGAAGCATCTCTGCACCTTTACCCTCATTGAGAATTCCAGAGTCTATGAATATGCAGGGTGGCCACGCTTGCTGCTCTGGTCTCAGGATGTATAGTAGGCACGGCATCTGGCTTCAAATCAGTTTCTTTGCGAAACCCGTTGGCTTCTCCGCGAGGTTCTGGAAGCAGTCATCTGTAAAATGTGCGCTACAGACACGGACTCCCTCTACGCTGTCAGTCATATCCACAAGATTTCTATGAACAAATTTCACCTATTTTTGTTTAAAATGGGCTCCTTTGTTAACGAGTGAAACAAAGGGACGGCTTCCTCAAACTGCATAGTCTGCCATTTTCAACGCTACAACTGTCACGACAGCGTCACTAACCAATCAGCTTTCTTTGCGCTAAGGTTTTAGCTTACCACATCGCTCTCCCGTAATTTGCATATCTTGACATTGTGGACCGTGATAGGTTTGACGTATTTGTGACATCACAAATTTTGCTTGTACCTGCCCGCTTCCAGCTCAGATTTCAGGAAGTATACGTGGCTATGGCGGATAGTTGGACATTCCAAAAATGGTAGAGTTGTACAACCCAACATTGGATGGCACATTATTATAATAATAATAATAATAATAATAATAATAACTGAGGTTGGGCAGATAAATACCAGATTGTCCATACTGGCTATGAGCATTTTACTGACAGTAAAGGATTGTGTACATTTCATTACTGTACCTTGCTTGACTAAAATTTTAATAGTTTGGGAATTCATACTGAAAGGTTAATTTTGTTTTACTTGTGCTGCGAAATATGTAGGGATATTTTTAATGTTTTAACGGGTGGAAAATATTAAATTCTCCCTCAGCTGTGTCACGCTCTCAGCCCACACCGCTGGTCATATTTAGAAAACATTTTTTACAGAACAAAACGTTGCCTAGGAGTACTTCATCAAGAAAATCATGTCTGAGGCAGCTGTGAAATCTGCTCGGAAAAACAAAATCAACATTCAGGCAATATGAGCGATATCTTCAAGCTATTTCCTTTTTTTAAATCTGAAAATATTTCAACTATATTGTTATGGAACACTTTCCCTTTTTTATACGGATGGTAGACACTGACATTTTGTCAGTGTTGCATTAACGAACAGTTTCCAAAGTTTTAAATTTATTTTATAAAAAAAAGTGTGATGCAGCGATAGCTGAAGTCCCACAGGACTGTGTCAGATGACGAAACGTGGTCATGCGCACGTAATTGGCTGTGAACAGGAAGGTTAGAAGCACAAAGCCATAGCTCGGCTGGGACAGGTAAGCATGTTCAAGGACAAGGGACATCTGTGCGATGGCACGGGCTGTGGACGTACGGCCAGCCAGGCCTGTGAGATAAGACAGGGACTGGAGCAGCGGAAAACACTGGTAAAGTGGGTAAATTCAAATAAACACCCCTCCTACTCTGACTTACATGCAACCCACATGATGACTGGGCAGTGTAGCACAGTGAGTAAGGAACTGGGCTTGTAACCTAAAGGTCATAGGTTCAATTCCCGGTTAAACACTGCCGTTCTACCCTTGAGCAAGTTACTTAACCTGCATTACTTCAGTATACACCCAGCTGTATAAATGGATGCAATGTAAAATGTGAAAAAAAAAAAGTTGTGTAAGTTGCTGTGGGTAAAAGCGTCGGCTAAATGCCTCTAATGTAACGTAATGCCTGTTCCTTTCAATATGTAGAGCACTGAGAGTTGGCAAGCACTGTTATGACATGAAGTCCATGCACTTGCTATTTGTTTATTATTATTATTGACAGCTATCATTACATTACATTACATTACAGGCATTTGGCAGACGCTCTTATCCAGAGCGACGTACAACAAAGTGTATAACCCAAAACCAGGAACAAGTGTGTTGAAAGCCCTAGAGGGAAGTACAGTTCCAAGTGCAGGGAACGACCGCGTAGTTTAACTTGGACCCTGTAGGTTAATCTAATTAACACAACAAAAACAGCAACAAAGCAGTCTATGCAAATAATACAAGCAATAATTGAGGAGGCACAAGTGTCCACCACTGAATGATAACTATTCAACATTGTTATTAATGCAAAATATCTACATCATTTTTTTCAATTTGGCTCCTTCTGTTGGCTCAACATCACAGTTACAATGAGAGTCACCTGACAGAGAGTGCGTAACTCACGGCAACCCTGTTTTTAAATAGACCAAAGTGTCAGTCGTAAGTCTGTCGGTTAGCCATAGCGATGATTCCACACAGCTGACTTGGTCCTCTCGCTTGTTATCCCAGTTAAATTGGCGTTAGGAGGAGACTTCCTTACATGGGGTTGAGAAGGAAACACTAAAAATAGTGCGTGAGACTCACGGCCAACGCAAGTTTACTTCAGAAACCCAGGATTTAATATCGAAAGCATCGAACGGTAGGAAAAACTGTTTCTTTGTACTTCTGACTACTTTCTGGCACTAAAGAGATCACATACACACTGATTCTTTGTACAGGAAGGTGAAACAAAGGGGATCATTTGATTAGGCGGTGTTTGTTTGTGCTCTCTGTGTAATCTCCCTGGGTTGATAAGGGAGGAGTTTCTTATGAAGTGCAACTCCAGAGGTGATAAGACGCTGAACACGCTGGACTGCCTCTGGGTGGTCCTGATTAAGAGATAGCGTTAGCCTGTCTGCGCTGTGCAGGAGCGCCAGCCCTCTACGCGACCGCTGACCGGAATAATCACGGATCAGCGTGAGAACAGCGGACAAGCGAACTCCAGATCAGCCGCTCCATCAGTCACGCCCTTTATTTGCTTGCTTTTCCAATAATATATATATATATATTCCCCTTGAACTTCAGAATTCTGAAGGTCCTAATATAAATGGTTTATTGTTTGCCACTGTTCCGTGAGGTTTATTTATTTATTTAGCCATATTCCTGACACCATATGATATACATTGTTTACAAATGTGTATGACTGAGCTGTAGGAATGTAAAATTGGTGATTTTAATTTATGTGTAAACATTTCCACAATTTACACCTGTTGAGGCTTTCGGAGGTACTGCTTGGACTTAAAAAAAAAATTAAAAAAAAAAGTAAAACTTGTGATTCACTTCCTCTTACTCAGATATTTTGTCTTGGGGAGCAGAAAGATGAAGATTCTTGTTTTGTGGTTTGAGGATAAGGTGAAAGTGTGCAGCTCAGAGGAAGTGTGTAGATGTGCCCAGCGTTCAGAAATGAAAGGCTCTGCAGCACATTTCTCGATTTCCTTTTCAAATCCAGATGGAGAAGGCAGCTTTGCAGAAACCACAGACGTTATCGGTCAACAATGTCATTCACTTTCCTGACCTGCCTCAGTAGAAATATCATTATTAGAAATATCGATGGCCTCTTTTATAATACACTAGGTGGTTCAATAACTGCTCAATTTACTGTACATGTGAGGTCAAAATTAATGCCACAGTAGTACCATGATATGACCCATTTCTTCCTGCTGTGCACTTGTTACTGTAAATACTGATATTGTGGGCGTTCCCTGTTATCGAGTCCATATGGCTGTTATATGGACTGCCCCAAACTGTTTGACTAGTTCTGAAAAACAATCCTCTTCCGGGGGTTTATGGTAAAACGAGCTTTGAGAGGAGGTGTCATATTTTATTTCAAGCTCAATTTCCACATGCCTGTTGGATAATGTGATGACATAAAGTGCAATATTGAAAAAAAAGAAATGTTCAAAAGCAGCTTTCTGAGAGAATGGAAATGGAATGGTCTGTTTGGATTGCTCTGTGTCTCTGAAAGCCTGTGTTTTAGGGGTTACCAGAAAGGAACACTTCTGCTTCTGAGCCCACGGATGTGTTTAATGTCCTCACGGCACAGCGGAGCGTTTCCGCGGGGATGACGCTCGTCTCCATGGTTTCAGAAAAGGGGGCGGGGCTCTTTCCTGCTCTGCTGTAACCGGGGAGGGCGAGATTGGCATTGATCAGAATGCAGGCAATCCCCCCCACCCCCGCAAACCCCGCCACCCCCAGCCCAGAGGAACTCCCCTAAACTCCGGGGCTTCTCTGGGAGAATTCGCCTGAGCAATAAGCGTTTCCAAGGTCAGCTCGCGGACCGTTGAGGGGCCTGCTTCCGCTCTTGAGCCGGCCGTGGGTCGTGTAGCGTGTAGCGTGTAGCGTGTAGCATGTAGGGTGTAGTGCGTAGTGTGTAGCACGCAGCGCGTAGCACGTAACGTGGAATGTGCCAGCGTGAGTTTTGGCGGACAGCTGCTGAGATTTAGTGTGTCATTAAAATATAGTGTCCCTGCGCCATAAATATGAACGGCTTATTTTCCTCTACAAGCGAGGGATTGGGTGATGGGGAGGATGAGGATGTGGGGGTGGGGTGATGGAGAGGATGGGGGACTGTGGTCAGGGGGGGATGGGGTGATGGAGAGGATGGGGGACTGTGGTCAGGGGGGGATGGGGTGATGGAGAGGATGGGGGACTGTGGTCAGGGGGGGATGGGGTGATGGGGAGGATGGGGGGCTGTGGTCGGGGGGGGATGGGGTGATGGGGACGATGTGGGGCTGTGGTTGTGAGGATGTGGGGCTGTGGTGGTGGTGGTGGTGGTGGTGGTGGTGGTGGGGGGGTGTACCGTAGGTCGCATTCTTCTTCCCAGGAAAGGAAAGTCCTAGCGCTTAACCTGTAGCCTCCAGATGCTCCCTTTTTGCTTAGTATTCATGAAGACGTCAAGACTGAGAGCTTCAATTTCTGAATTAAACCAAATTCATCACTTCTGGTTTGATTTCCGCGTGCGTCGAAATCACACTCGACTCGCGTACCGACTCTTCACTTCAGACCAAGAGCCGTTTGATTGGGACACATCGTGAAAATATTACGAGTTTAAACCCTGACAAATTCCATTTACATAGCCGGGGAAACACATCCGAATCCTTGGGTTTTGAGATTGTTTCTTTTTTTCTTTCTTTTTACATCAAGAAGTTTCATAAAGTTAGTCATGACCCTCCTCTGCGGTGTTCCAGACCCTGTGGTGTGGCTCGTTGCCTGCTGTAGGCTCAGGTCAGTGGTGTGTCAGTGAGCGTAACTCGGCAAGGTGATGAGATTCAGGAGGCTCTTCTTCTCCTCTCTTCTGCTGCTGAAGGTGTTATTAGAGCCAACGCAAAAGGGATGAAGGTGATGTCAGTCTGCCAGCAGAGATCGCAAAAAAGAAAGAAAGAAAGAGAGAAACGTCTTTAGATGCTTCTTTTATTTTCTTTGTGGATAATATCTTCGTGAATCTTGCGCACAGTAAATCTCAAATTCATGAGAGTCATTGTGTGTGATCACTCCCTGGGATTGAATCACGGTTGTACTGTATGAACTTGCAAACGAGATGTTTATATATTTTTTAGAAAAAAGAGGGATAGCTAGCTTGGATTATATGAGTTTCAGTGTGGTGCAATGGGAGCTTTTGTTGTCATATGGTGCTGTATTTTTAAAAAATAACAATAAAATTTCAGCTATTTAAAGAAGACTTTTGAAGCACTGCACTCTTGTTTGTCATATAAAATACCACTTCCCTTGTGATAAGGACAAGGAAACTGTGCATTTACTGCAGAAGAAACAGATTCTCTTAAACAACAAGAGCACTAAATAAGGGTTATGATGTATTGCAGCAATAACTTTCAGTTCCTGGGAACACGAATGATAAAAATATATATATATTATTTTAGCTTAATAAAACAAATGGTGTAATAATATAGCCATCACAGCCAGAGGTTCCACTAGGATAGGCACAGATTAACAGGCCCTGGATGTGGGGGTAACCCTTTGCTTTCACAAACAGGGTTTATATAATTAGATAGATGGATGGTTCCACTTTTTCCCCCACTCAGAGTCCTTTTAAGGGTTTTTAGGGCAAACATCTGGAGTGACTTGCCTGATGCTTTGTTGGCTTTGGTACAATTAAAATGGTTTCGGTGGTCGTTAATATCTGTCTCACCAGTGTTAGTTTGCTACATATCTGCCGACCCACATGGTTTGTATAGATCTCATGCTTCATACGGAGCTACGTAAACAGCTAGCTAGCTGTCTCGTCGGTTAGCTGGCTGTTCTCCTGAGTCCAGCTTGGCCATAATTACGTGGTCAGAAAGGAATGAGAATGAGTATGCTGTTGTGTAAAGTGGGTTTGATTCTCCAGGGCTCTTCCTCCTGTTGAACAGCGGGGTGGCTGCTGTTTAAGAGTCCTGTGATTAGGCCCGTGATGTTCAGGCTCAGGATGACCTCTCTGGCTGAGAGAGTCTGGAGTTCTGCTCTGCTCTGTTCCGCTTGCCTCAAGTTGAAGCACATTTTTAAGAGCGTTAGAAATCCACTTTCACAGAAAACATGATCTATGAAAATAGTTGCTCTGCTCCATTATAGAGTGAGTTGATTTTCAGATTAAAAATTTTTTTTTAATTAATTTGTTTATTGTTTTGCTGGCGGTGTGAAAGAGGAGGAAAAGGGGATCAGGCGATGAAGTGTAGAGCTTCTTTATGACAAAACAAGCCCAAAGGTCCCTCTGCTGGCTGTGATGCTTATCACGCTTCTCTAATTGCAG